>JAOWBW010000039.1:236461-821550 GCA_026119855.1 Campanula takesimana | reverse complement strand
CTTGGTTGCTAGACCAAATTGTGAACACTTTTCCACAATCAAAAGAACTATATGGAATTTATTTGTGTATTATTTTGTTCCTCAACCAAGAATGTCTTGGAACAAAATAAACCCTCTCTCAAACTCTTTGAGACTCACAAAATCATTAGCCTAGAGTGCTGGCCGATTTGGTCTTTTATACACAAGTATGACCTATTCCAAATAGGAAACTTGTGTCAAAATCCTTCCAAAATTCGTTTCCAAATCAAATTAGGAATCTGCCACCCGACAGCACTGTGCGCCGCCAAATCATCTGTGCGTTCGCACAACTATCTGAAGCAAAACTGGTACAAAACTGTCCTAAGGTGCGGCCGCCCAGTCAATACTGTGCGGTCGCACACTCTTCAGAATGTCCAGAATTTCCAAAATTCCAATTTAGTCCTTTTTTAAAGATTCGTTCTATTGTGTGTGACCCTCTAGGATTATACTAAGTTGGCAATGAGCTCAAACATGATCCCATAAGATATGATTAGGTTCTAGCAAACCGTCATACCTACCCAAATAGTATAACTAGATACAAGTTCGCATTCCTTTAGAATATGTCATAATCCTTTTGTCCACGATATCATTGAACATAAATCATGGTCAAAGAGTCAACTTGTTTTGTTCAATACTTTCTCGATTCCGAATATGTTGATAATCCAAATGACATTGATCCAATCAATTCATTTGAGTTCGGCCGAACATTTCATCAACATCATTCCTACGAGAGGCCCAAGCTTGATATCTCTCCGAAGAGGGACAAATCCATTTAGCTTATTATTCTTCCCAACGGGAATCCGATTATGCCATCATACCTTTATAACTACCGTGTTAAGGTAGCGTTTGAATATGTCAAACACAATGTTCATCAAGTGGAAGACTATAATAACTTCATGTCTAAGGATTCAAATGACATAACTAATATGAGATATATGTACGACATAGACCATGACATAAATCTCATAGAGCGGGTCATGTCCAGTACCTTGTTCCAAACAAGTACCCATAAATCTAACATGATCATCCCATGACCATTTAGCTTTATACTAGTGCTTAACAAGTACTAGGGACGGGGATTATTATAAGTAACATGAACAACAATAATAATCAAACATCTCTTTATTGATATGAAATAAATGATACAATTACAACGTTTATTAAACGTGCCTAGGGAACCACTACCAACACTTTTATGATCAACAGTTTAATTATTATCAATTTGAAATAATAGATTAAATACTAACGGACTATGCATTAAAAACTAATTACAACATATTTTTTTTAGTCGAACACAACAGATTAAGCTTCTTTTGTTTTTTTTATGTTTTTTTTTAAAGTTAAAAGATTAAGTTATTGATTATCATAACACTTTGAAACTTAACAATTTAAGATATCTAATCCTAATACTAAGCAAACAATTATTCCCCAAAAGTATCGTTATGTGTTTCCTTTGTTGTATTGTAGTCAATTAGTGCAATGTATATCCTAGCCAAGCCCTTTCTTGATTCAAAGTTACTTACTCTCATATTACTTCCGGTATATTTTAGTTTATTTTTAGTGTATATTTTAGTTTATTTTTAGTTTGTATTTAATCAACTCACAAATTTAAGCGAGTTTCTAGGAGACCTTATTTAATCTATAAATAAGGGAATTAAGAAAATCAAATAATAATTTTTTAATTGTCATATTTTGGTAACATTCCTAATTAAGATAACAACTAATTGGCTATCTTAATCAAGTCACAAATTTAAAATTATTTTGAAATGCACCGCAATTTAAATTAGGAATTAGTCAATTAGTCAATAAGTCAATTAGGTAGCACACACGAATTTAATTATTTTGAAATGCACCCCTTTTTCCTAATCTTCTTTTTTGTATTTCTGACTCCCAAATCCCTTTGGCATCATCAAGTTAGTGTTTCAGTTCTATGAATTTTTCGTTCCTGTTTTGTTGCACAATTTCTTAATTTCCTGCTCGGAATTTGATTGGGAAAAATGATTTCTCTTTTATGTAATGTGTATAATATATAGCAATTCATATTATGTTATGATTGTCATAAACCAAACCCTTGGACTATTTTTAATCAAAATCCATATATCTGTTTCATATTGCCATTTTCTCTCTGTATTGCTCCTTAGCTAGCTTTGTAACTTCTTTCTTGGACAAGATACACGGACATCAATTCATTTAGGTAGATGTGCATAGATGTAATGCATCTGCTAAAGACATCCATTGAAATTACAAGTGAAACATTTTTATTTTTATTTTTGGAGGGGGGGGGGAATTATCGACTTATAATGCACGCAGATACATTTAGTCGTCGAAGTATGTTTCATAATTTGAGGTCCAAAGCTCTGAAAATATAGAAACACTAAAAGATCATTAGTAGATAAAAATGATTAAATATTTAGTAGTTATGTACATGGTCAATTAAACTGCTCATTACACTATGTCAAGGATATTTTTGAATCTTTTTTGCATTATATTTCTCAACTTGGAGGAGTAGAAACAATAGCAGAGGATGAAGTCAGCTCACAGTTGAACCAGTTATGTCTAGATCTATAAACGTAATCCCAGGATGTACCTTAAAGGCTATACAAATACAACATGAAATCTTTGGTAAATGACTCAAGTACTGTCAGTATGATTAAAGGTTTTGACTGCGAGAGTCAACTATGTTTTCGCTGTAAACATGCTTTTTGACCTTTCCTGCCATCATGGTTTCCAACCAAGCCAGGAGTTCAAGAATGTTGTTGTTGCTCTGGCTTCCGATTATGTTCAAGTACGTTCAGACTTGGTAAAAAATTGGTGTTCTGTACCGGGGTGTAAAAATCTCATGAAAGTAAAGTAGTTGAGGTGTCCATCCTTAATTACTACAGAACAAGATGGAGATGGAATAACTGATGCTGCACAAGAGATTTATCAATCTATATTACAATACCAAATAGAAGTAACCGTACGATGGAATTTATCCTCAAAATTTAAGCCCTTTGTAGTGATGTAGTCGATTGGCATATCTCAAAAGCAAGGTCTTCCACTTGAGATTTTGTATTTTTATTGATTGCTTCATTGTTTGGTAGCATGAAGCATTGACATTCTATATTAAGAGTTAGGAAGTAGTTGGCATAGTATTTAAAAAGACTTGGATTTCCAGAATTTATCATTGCGTTTGCCCTATTTCCTTGGTTTATCTGCCTTTATCCCAAAATGATAGTTCCATTTGACATTTCAAACATTTAAGGTTACATTTTAGGTTTTGGAAATTCATTGGTTTTGAAGCCTTTATTTTTGTAATGAGACTAACCTTCAGGGACAATCAAATAGGGGAAATGGGACTATTTTTTTTTTTTTGGGACGGATCATTGAAAGAGTATTTTTCTAATTTTGTTTATGCATTTCAGTTTACATTGATACTAAAATTCCTTAAAGGGTTTTAAAATGATCAATAATTTGCATTTTTCGTTAAATTTGATTTAGGATTGGCGTGTTATTTTATGAATCGCTTAAGTTTTTTTTTTTTTTTTTTTTTTTTGTCACCAATTATTAAACTCTAAAAGAGTTGCTATTACTTACATAAAATGCATTTTATCGTAATGACAACACATTATCCATACTATTTTTTAATGCTGAACTATAATTTTAAGATTCTCTCTATCTCTCTCTCTCTCTCTCTTAGTATGAAAATGTCTTGCATCAGTTTTTCTTAATTAATTAGCCTTATTATTCCCGTCGAATTTCGACGGGTTACTCACTAGTAATACTAGTGGCACAAAAAAGTCACAAAATTTTGCTCACAAAATCCTAGGTGTAATGATTCTATTGGTGTTTTTAATTAGAGTGTGGCGGGTCCACTATCGATGCAACCAATAAAATATCGCCACCTCATTTTGTGAGTAAGATTTTGTGACTCTATTTTGTACCCCTAGCATTGCTCTTAAACTTCAAGTCATCGGCCTTATGCTTCTAACACCCTCTTTAATAGATTACGTGGTTAATAAAATACTACATGTGTGTCGAAAAGTCAGTCCCTCATTTTTTTTTCAGCTGTCAAAGTATTCTAGTCTTTGAAATATAGAAGGATTTTTATGAAATTTAGTAAATATCTAATCCTTTTATGGCAATAAAATTAGGCAAAATGGCCTTTGTGAAAAACTCGTTTTTAAAAGAAGAAATAAAGGTGAAGACAATCAAGAAAAAGAACAAATCAAAAAATTTGGAACAAAAGAAACATAATAAAAAAAATATACATAAACAAATAAAATTAAAATGTGAAAAACATAAATAAAATAGTAAAAAAGCAAAAAGATGAAAGCAAATAAAATAAATAAAAATTAAAGAGATGGTAAATAAAAAGATAAAAATAAAAAAATGTGAAAGCCATGAAAGTAAAACAAAAATAAAAAAAATTGTGAAAGCCAAGATATTTAAAAGAAAAAATTAGTGTGACAATCAAGAAAAAAAAAAAAAAGGTAAAAGACTATCCTCTATGGAAGCCAAGAGATATTATGTAATTAAACCAAAATGTTACAACCGTACAACCAACGTTTCAACAAGCTACACTATTGTTGTTAATAGGTTTGCAAGTCCACAAAATTTTGAGGGAAACCAACTTCTCCTAAAAATTATAGAAAGTCTTATTTGTCAAACTGTTCCTAAATGTTCGCCAAATGCTTGCAAATAGAAAAAAAGTGAACTTTCTGTAATTTAGGGAGAAACTAGTTTCCACTAAAACCTACTCTTGCAAGTCAAACGCAGCAAATATTTGGGGACGGAAGGAGTACTACTATTAGTTGGTCAAGGTCTCCCCTAGAAGTCTCCTTTGGTTAAACGAGCATCAAATGCATAAATTTCTTACAGGAAAAAAAATAAAGTAACTTGGTTTATTTGTATAAGAGAAAAGCATACAACATTAGCTTCAAAGAATGTGAACTCGTATGGTTCTAACTTGATGATTCATCTTGGCAATTTCAGTAATACAATCATCTAACCTTCTCTTCAATATTACCCACAAATTTGGAGTATTTTACATATCATTTAATACTTCAATATACATCAATCAACCTCTATAAACTCCGGAGGGATCGGCGTTTTGAACAATCCATGGATGTTCAAGGAGCTTGTGCAGTGGCAGGCGTTGGGAAGTTTCCTTAACAAGCATCTGTAAAAATTCTTGTAAAATGAGAAAATAAGAACAGATATGTCATTTCGTGTATACTAGACACTCCCTCCGTCCCATAAAGTGAAAAAGATAGTCCCACTAAACTATCAAAATAACAATCTAAAAAATTGTTATTCGTAGTACTTATAATGTGTATCACAAAGTTAAGAGTTTCATTTGGATAATCTATCTTTTTTAAATCTTTAGTTAAAAATTTGATCAAATTAACCACTAAAAAAGTAGGACCATGTTTTTGAGACGGAGGTAGTAGTAGTAGTACAGACTAGAGATTAGAAGGGAGAGAGAGTGAAACCTGGCTAATGAGGTCCTTTGCAGCTGAGGAAACTATAGGCTTTGGAGGGAACTTCAAATCTACTTGAACAATCCTGTGAAATTACATCAATGGGTCATATGTCAGCTACCATATAAAACACTAGAGTAGACTAGTCTTTATCGGTGAATACTCGAGGGAAACAGAAAGGAGAAAAAAGAAAAATAATAGCAGTGTGCCGTAAATAAATAAAAAATTCCGTGCTCATGTCAATTCATTTTGTGGATTTCTCACCGTCTATATGTATCTGAGTGTTCCTTTGCTTCAAAGGGAGGAACTCCATAAAGAAATTCATAGCACAGTACACCAAGGCTCCATATGTCCACACTTGCATCGTGCTCTACACTCTCCACTGCAGACAAGAAAAGGGTAACTTCCTTTTATTATGAACAAACAAAGTAAGGCCCAATCAAACCAAAAGAAAGCAACCGAAAGGAACTGCCAATCTATGGAGTATAATTGAGGATGACTTTGTCTCTTTAACACAGCTGAATGATTCAAAAAAAAAAAAAAAAAAAAAAGGTTGGACGTTTGACAAAATTTGAATCCTTATGACAAATACTTGCCCATCTCAGGTGGTAGATAATCAAGAGTGCCACACATGGTCCGCCTGCGATTAAACGTGTGTACAGACCATCCAAAATCTGCTATCTTGAGTTCACCCTGAGAGGGAGGATCAAAGTATCAGTACATTAATGTCTCTCAAAATCGAAGCAGTTAGATAAACATGAAACCAACAGATGAAAAATGGGAATTACCTGTGCACCAACTAACAGGTTCTCTGGCTTGATATCTCTGTGAATGACATGCTTTCCATGGCAATATATGAGGGCACGAGCTAATGATGCAACATACTGTTTCAACCACAATAGGAAAAAAAAGAAGAAGCATTAGCAGCAATAATATTGTAGGGCCATTTTAAAACACGAGCTAGTTATCCAATTTAAAGGGACATGATTCATAATTAGTTAATGGCGAATGAACTAAGAAACTCGAGCAAGGTTTCATATATCAGAAAGGACTTACTGTAGCAGAACGACGTTCACTGAAGTATTTGCATTTCTGCAGCTCCTTGTAGAGTTCACCTTTGGCAGCATACTCCAATATCAGATACACTCTTTTCTGCAATAATTGTGACACGGTATATGAAAATGGTTAGTCATTAGTAAGCTTTGACGCTTCAGTGCCTTTTAGAAACTATTTCATACCTGATCATAGAAGTATCCATACAACCGAAGAATATTAGAGTGTCGAAGATGACTTTGTATTTCAACTTCACGACGAAGCTGATGCTCCACCTGAGACTGCTTCAACTGGCTCTTGAATAGCACCTTCAGTGCGACAATATGGTTGCTCTGTTTCAGCAAAACACAGCTTTTAGTTGAGTAAAATGTTAAGGCATGAAGGAGTATTACTTATGTTAAGTTCAGGATGTGTGAGAAGGAAAATTTCTCAGGCAAAGATGTTATCCATTAACAGAATATTGACAAAATGAAAGAAAAGTCTACAAACTAGTAAACAGTTGACCAAACTTACTTATAAATTCAGTCTGTAATAGATAGATTTTTTTTCGATAAAAGATAGATCTGAAACATAACAATAGTAGTTGAACCACTAACCCTCTTTTCCCGGGCAAGATAAACGTGACCGAACTTCCCCCTTCCTAGAGGCTTCCCAATATCAAAGTCGTTAAGCGTCCATCGCTTTTTCTCCGATGATGCCACCTCTGTAGAAGCCTGCAGAAATGAAAATAGCAATGAGTTTGAATTATGTATAACTATTTCAGCATAGTAACCAGAGTTACTTTTTCACCTTGTATACAAAATGATGTGCGTGTCATTAGCATGAAATGTCAATCAGCTCCAAAACTAAATAGTCCAAACAAGGTACCAACTTTCACATGATTTTACTAGCTTCTCTACACGCAAAAGGACCTGCAAATCCTGTTTCAATTATAAAAAATTCCCAAGCAGATTGTACACTTTTTACCATCTCAATGGATTTGGAGATTAGATACCATTCTGCATTTTAACCCATAGCCTCAAGAAACCTAAACTTGCTAAGCATATTGCCACTAGCAAATTTAACATTGACTTCCTTATATAGCTAGCAGGGATGAATACTTAGAGGATCAGAATCTAGTCAGTGGACTGGGAAATTCTTAATTATTCCTTGCTGATCTAAACTTTGCAATTTCATATAAAGGATCAACACAGAAACTAATCCCTACTATTTGCCTGTTTGAAAAAGAAAATTGGATTTACGTTGAGATCATTTTCTCCTCTAAAACTCTACAAGATTACCACCACTTTCTAGTGCAAATGTACAAACATCATATGCATTTACATTCTCTTTCGTTTGTGTTAAATATAGTACACACCAAACAACTATCACCAATTTATTTTGAGATCCACAACACAAACGCTTTAATTAGTAGCAGTACACCAGTGGTGTTTCCTCTTCCATCAGTAGATTCACAGCAAAATAAGAAAATAGAACAAGAATTTCAAAACAAAAAAAAGACGAATTACAGTTCCTCAGAATAAGAAATTCAAAACCCTAGGTTTCTCCCATCACAGAAATGGAACCACACGCACAGCCCATCCAAAATTGTAACCAAATCAAGTCGCAAATTCGTAACAAGCATGAAGAAATCAAACCCTAATTTTATGGATAAACCTAGAATTTCTAAATCTCGTCCTGGGCCAGTAAGATATGAACCTACAAAATTTGAATAAAAAGGAAAAGGAAATGTTCGAATCATACCTTCTGTTCTTGCTGATTCTCTGCTGCGATTGTCATGGCCGAAACAGAGAGAGGGAGAGAGGAGTGGGGGAGAGAGAGAGAGAGAGAGAGAGAGGAGGAAGAGAAGGAGAGAGAAGGCAATGGGGGAAATGAAAGCGGTCTGATTTGAATTGGAATAATGAAAGAGAGAGAGAGAGAGAGGGGGGGTGATTTCTATTGCAATTGCAACGGTCGGATTTTTTGTTTATGGGCCGCCACGTGCTTCCAACGCTTCCTTTCTTTATTGTTTAGGAGCGTCTTGTCCGTCCAGTGATAAAAATATACTCCATCCGTCCCGTCCCAATTTAATTAAGATTCAAAAAATGATTGAGTTCAAGAATTAAGGAAAATGTGATGTGTCGTGAGTGTTGATAGTTGGTAGGAGAGAGAAAGTAGAGAGAGAGAGAGAGGGGGGGTAGAGTTCGTGGATAATTGTTGAGAGTATGACATGTAGGACCCACTTTCCATTTTAGGATTTTGACTCTTAAAATAAAATGGGACGTCATTTTAGGAAATTTTTTATTCTTAAAATTGGACAGGGAGTAGAGCGGGGCTATTTACACCCACCAAATTTTATGTACATGCCAACCTGACTAGATGCACCCACTTTTTCTCTAGGGGAATTTTGTTATCAATGTGTTGCAAAAAGTTCTAATCCAATGAAAATTTCACTAAAAAAACTCGTTTTCTTTTTTTTTTTTTGAAAGAAAGAAACCTTTTATTGACAATCACAAACAAGGAGGAGTGGCTATCCACAAAGAACGGTAGACAACCCAAGTTATGGGGCTCGCATTCATAAATGCTGCCCTAGAAAAACAATCCGCCAAACAATGGCTTTACGATAGACCAAACGAACTACAAAGGATGGATGATCCCGAAGGGATATCTACATAAATCTATTATGACATCTAGTCAGAACGGCCATGAGTAGTGGAGTACATTCTGTAAACCCATCGAATTTCTTGTTAAATACTTGAACTTGCATATTATGTGCTAGTTTTATGTGGGTTAAATCTTTAACTGCTTTAAATAGTTAAGGTGGTTAAATGTCTAGGTTTTGACTTTTGGGTCATTTGTGAAAATTTGACTTTAGGGGTCTTTTTGTTAAAAGTGAAACTTGAGGGGCCTAAGTGCAATTCTTTGAAAGTTTAAGTTTATCAAGTGGGGGTTTGCCTTCCTCAGAGTCCCCAAATTGCTTTACGTACACTCCCTCTGTTTCAAAGCTAGGGTTAAAAGTTTTCCCTATTCTCGACTCCTCGAGTTTAATTATCCTCCGTTCTTGATTCCGATCCCGGATTAATATTCGTGGCGTTGAATAGAGCGTTCCAGGCCGAACAGAATAAGTTTTGGTCAACTTGAATTTTGACTAGGTAAGTTATTAGCTCCCCCTTGCTTGTAATAACATGCATAAATGTTATTCTCGATACTTGTGAATGTTAATTTTGTGTTTGGGGTGACTTTGGTGGTACTTGTAAATTTGGGACAAAGGGAGTATGAAACCCTCTGTGTAAGAAAGCAAAGTAACTTGAAATGGGAAATTTAGTTTGGTTTACATTTAGAGTTGTTGAAATTGTTACTAGATTGTTACTCCTACGTTTTGGGACGGACAATTCTTAAACTGGGAAAGAAATGAGAATTTCGCATTTTAGTATACTGTGCGACCGCACAAAATTTAGTGTGCGACCGCACATCTTTCTGAAGGGTTTTTCAAAGAAAGTGACCTGCTTGTGTGCGACCGCACAGTCCCTTTTGGGCGACCGCCACAATTACCTGAAAAACAAAGATTTTGTTTAAAGTTTGTATAAGTTGGAAGTAACCCTAGTTAAGGTATATAACCTTAATATAAGATGTCCCTAGCAAAGTGTTGTGATACTTTAGGGGCATCAGACTTGGTCTTAAACATGTATACTCATTGAATCAAAATGAGAAATAGGTATAAGAGTAGTATCTCTTCTTTATGTCTTGAAAGTGCTATGAACAAGCACTAATGTGTTATACTTGTTGTGAATCCAATGATTGTACACCTTAGAGGCATTAGCATAAGGTCTTAGACTTGAACATCCTAAGAATAGGATTGGGATTTGATAAGAGTAAATGTATAACTCTTATACTTGTTTGAATGTCCAAATATTGGAAGTTATAACTTGAAGTATAAGACATTAAAAGCTTGTACAGACTTGAACATCCATAGAAATGGATTAAGACTGGAATATAAGATATAAAAATCTTGTACTTGACTTGACACCAATACATATGTATGGTAGTGAACTTGAAAGTGCTATGAACCAGCACTAACGTGTATGAGACATGTTCTTGTTGTGTATGTGCAAACATTGCATATAGTTGCTTGATAACAAGGTGACTTCTTGATTACTTGAAGCATGTTCCTTGTTGAGCTAGTCCACTACATTTGATTATTCCTTTCCCGTTGTTCAAGTAAATATCTACTTGTACTTTCTTGTGTGAGTCCAGCTGGTTCTCCTTGCTTGTTCGAAAATGTATAGGTTCACGCTTGTCGCGAGAGCTGGGGTTTAAGTGACAATCGGGTCCCTATGTATTCCGCCCGACCCTTACTACCGGCCATAGTAAGGGCATAGCTTCCTTAGTTGGAGCAATAAGCCTGACTAAAGTGAATGGAATTTCCCGTCCCGAACACCTCATTGAATAATCATGAGTACTGATATTGAGAATGACACTGGTTACCGAGTCTTCTGATATATACTGAATAATCAGTTCCTGTTATTGATCGTGATGTCAAAGTAATACAAGCTTCGACAACAATGGTATATCTTGGGAGGAATAAGGAAGGAAGCAATATCCTTATAACTTGCTTGTAGCCTTATGTGCTATTTGATGAGTGGTTATCCTCTCATATACTTGTTACTTGATGATACTTGAGATATGATTATTTGAGTATCTATTTGAATGCATGATAGCATGTCATGTAGTTGCATCTAATAGCTTACTGAGATTTATCTCACCCTTTATTTGCTCCCCCCCCCCCAGGTAAAGAGGATAGTGCGCAGTGAGGCTCGACTTAGTTGGGAGCTTGCTTCGCAGGTCGTGCTTATTTTGGGGCTTGTGTCCTTTTACACTTGGTGAGGACGATGTATTATGGGTTTTGTAACTCCTTATTTTGGGGTAGACAGTCTTGTTTAGTTCTTGTTGTCACTAGACCTCTTGTATAGTACTCTTAATGCCAGCTTATGTGCTAGGCATGTTTCCGCTGTGTATGTATTAAGTTTGGTTTTAAATTTTCTTGTCTAGAACTCGTGTTGTGAGCTAGTATAGCTCCTTACTCTAGAGTATATATATAATGTCAGTTTGTTAAACAAATGTCATTAAGTTTCTTGTTAAGTTTCTTGTTTCCCGTTAGGCACTCCCATCCAGGTTCGAGGTTCTATTAGGGGATCCCGGGACCTGGGGGCGTGTCACATTCTGTCGTAGACTATCTTAGAGTCTATATCGAACTCCACCTTGTCCAACCCAAGTTCAGTAGCCCATGTCATTGAAGAAAGTAAACCATTAGCTTCTCCTTCCTCCACCTTTATGAGACCAGGAGTACACATTGATCTTGCTGCCAAAAAAGACCCGGAATCATCCCCTTAACACAAAAAAGCATACCCTGTCAATCTTTGCCCTCTATCAAATGAAACATCTGAATTTATTTTGAAAAAATCTGCTTTTGGGGCATGCCATTTTTCACACCTACAGGTCTGCATGGAAATATAGTCATTGCATGACTCCGTTGCCGCCAACCAGTCCATCAAACCTAATACTCCCTCCGTTCCTGGTAAGTTGCAACATAGAAGGGGAAGCACAAAAATTAAGAAAGGAGAATAATGAGTGGTTGGGAGGAAGAGAGAGAATAAGGGGAGAATAATGAGTGGTTGGGAGGAAGAGAGAGAATGAGTGGAGGATTATAAAAGTAATAAAGAGTTTCTTTATTTAGCATTGTTGCAACTTAAGTGAAATGCCCAAAATGGCAAATTGTTGCAACTTATCCGGAACGGATGGAGTATGAATTAAATTTCGTTAGGACAATATGAGATTTAATATGAAAGGTTAACTTTCTTTAAAAATTGTGTCCTTCAAACCTAATAATGAATTAAATTTGGTTAAAATTCTGAGTTAAACGAATAATATACTCCCTCTGTCTCAGTTTACTTGACACTTATTTTCATTTTGGGTTGTTCCAGCTCACTTGACACTTCTCAAAATAGCATAGTTTTATAATTTTATATTCACTCTACCCCACCACTCATTCTCTCCTTCCATTTTCCACCACTCAATTTATTCAATCAACACTACTATTTACCCCACTCATTCTCTATTTTCATTTTCTACCACACATTTTCTTTATTTTATTCATTCTTCTTAATTATTGTGTCCACCTCATGGGTGCCAAGTGAGGTGAAACGGAGAAAGTATTTATTATTTACATTTTATTTGTATTAACAACATCCACCACCATCTCACCCCACCCCCACCGTCATTTGCCACTAATATTTCACCCTTTATTTCAAACAACTAAAATTCAAAACACAATAACTAGATACAAATTAAATTTTTTAGGTGATAGCAACACTCGATAAATTTCCATGGCTTGGCACTATTACATAATGTAAGAACATGGCTTGCAACACAAGTCATTTAGTAATTCCCTACATAAAATCATACCTATATTGTTAATATAAAGTGTAGTGAAATTAATATAATGTGTAGAATTCTTGGATGTAATATTACCTATTTTTGATGGGCAAAGTGGTAATTTAACATCACTAAAGGTTGAAAGGATGTAGTCCCTAAATGAGGTGCCTTTTGGTTTCATATATAAAGGGTTCTCCATCAACCTTAGAAATCACTCCATTCATTTATTTTCTCTCTTAAATAATCTTTATATTGCTAGAGACATTAGAGAGAAAAGGCACAATCATTTAAAAGAACTCCGTCCCCTTAATTCTTCTTCTTCTTCTTATTCTCCCTACAACATCTGTAATGGATTCAACATGTATTATTTCGCTTCCGCCTTCATCTTCTTCCTCATTCTTATTCTGAATATGAGTATGGCATTCGGGGATCTTAAATTGTTCCAAGAATTGGTATCAGAGCCCGCTCATATTTTTGTTTAAGTTTGAGTTCTCTTCGGGAAAGCTTTTATGCTTTATTCGATTCATTTTTTCTGTTGAATCGTCAAGTTTTGATGTTGATTAGAGACTCTAATTCATTCATAGAGTACTGATAATAATCATCTAAATTTAAGAAAATGGTTTGAAAAGTTTTGTTGAATGAACACAATGGTTCAAATGTGACTATCCCTTCATAACAGGGTTTTATGTCTAGTGCATACCATGTGGATCTACATACCTGATTCCATTGTTTTAAAGCAAGATTATCCCTAAATAACATGGTTTTATGTTGTAAAGAACATACCATGTGGATCTACTTGTTGTTCATCATTTTTTGGGATAAAATTGGAAAAGTGCAGCAAAGCATGCATGAAACGGTGATTTAGCCCGGTCGCGGTCTTATGTTCTGCCCGGTCGGGTATTATAAGTTGCCCGGTCGCGCATGTACACTATTCACATGTTTTTTGTTTTTTCAAAGATGTTGCACAATTTTGTTCCTCTTTTGAACAAAACATACATTTTTTCAAACCCTAAGGCATTGATTAATTATATGCTTTGACAATTTTATTCATTGTTTAAATAATATTTTCGCCTAAGTGATTTACGTTATTTAAACCCTAAAATTGTAAAGTGTTGGATGTTTAAGTTGATATGTGAATGGCTTGAATTTTCCAAAGAAGATCTTGACATTTGACTAAACTTGGCATTCATGTGGTAACAAGTAAAATAAACATTAGGTTATTTTCTTAGGTACTTATGTCGGCCCAAAGGAAGATTAAGTATTTATTAAAATATAAGTTCAAATTACTTGTTGCCTAAGACAATCATTTATGAGTCAACTCGCAATCCAAAGATTAGTTTTGATGTCATGTTGATTGTCTTGTTGATGGATTTCATTGATATAATTAATCATTATTTATTGTGTAGTTTCTTATTTATGTTTTGTATTCATTCTTGTTCTCAAAATTCCAACAAATTTGTTTATTGTTTCATCTGTAATTACTGCTATAAGTACCGTTGCAATGTGTGACTAATTATAAAACTTCGAAAATAAATAATTATAATCTTGGGCTATATAGAACTCGCATTAAGGGATCCGTTTCTCTTCTTATTTCTTGAGTGCTGAGAAGTGACACGCTCTAACCGCGTAAGCCTATTGATCATAAAGAATATTGTCCCGAAGACCTTTTGGACGGTGTCTCCGAGGATATTGATTCTACAAACATTCCTTGATACCCCTGAGGAAACTTGTTTCCATAAGGTATAAAGGGTACCGGGAATTTAAGGGAGTACATTTTAGAAATAGTTCATCTATTGACGAAACGAAAAGGCACTTAAGTTAAGGATATCGGATGATATTCTTGTGCATTTAGTTTTAATCTTTCTTCCTTGGTTTGGTTGCTTTGAAGTGACCTATCAATGTCAAAAGGACAAGTGAAATATTAATGAATTACTTTCACTTATGACACAAGAAGAAGATAAGTTAAGAATAATTTAGAACTAAAGGTACTCATTTAGCATCTACCTTTTCTCATGGGACAATAGAAGAGGGAAAGAAACTGTGGTTCCAAGTAAAAGAAGCTTAAGGGATCATCTCATGATCATAAAGAAAAGATAGTTTCTTTTGCAAGGACCTTACTAACATGAAGTTCGATTATCCTAAGTCTCACGCTTGGCGTGAGGGGTATATCATTTGGTCTTGTTGTATTGTATTAAGGCTAATTTGGTTTCAGTTCCTATATTTACATGGTGATTGGATTTTGGTGCAACCAATCACATAAGGATGTTCAAGTAGGATTGCCTAAATTACCGAAAACCTAGTAAAGATGAAGAAATTCATCTATATGGAAACTAGGAATCCGGTTAGAGTTATAGGCATAAGGATCATTTAAATTATTGTTAAGTACTAAGTATATTTTGTATTAAATAATATATTTATTGTACCATCATTTAAATGGAATTATGATATTTATCACAATATTGGACAAGGAAGGTCACTCTTGTTCATTAATAATAACTGTGATCTATATTTTAATTCCAAAGGTTGTTGGCACTAGTACTTTGTCAAGTATTATTTCTTCACTTGACATTATTCAAACAATAAATGTGTCCCTTAATAATGAAACCAAAACTAGAAAGCAAAAGTTATCAAGTAAATTTATTTATTTTTCATTAAGGCATAGGCATTTGGGTCATATTTCCAAAAGGAAAATTGATAAGCTTATGTTAAAGAAAATCTTAAACAAACTTGATATTTTGGAAAATACTTTTGCATTAAATGCCTTAAAGGAAATTTACAAACATTAAAAGAATAGTATTCTCGAGAGTAGCAAGTGTCTTTAAAACTAATACATATGAACATTGTGGGCCATTCATTATTCCTTCTGGAAAGGTCAACAATAGTTATTACGTTTATAAATGACTACTCTCAATATGAATGCATTTATTACTTCATGCAAAGACTCAAGTTATGGACGTTTTCAAGTCTTATGAGGTCAAAGTTGGAAATCAACTTTGAAAGACTATTAAGAACATTAGGTCTAATCATGATAGAGTATATCATAGTTGGAATGATTGTTAAAGGTAACAACGTCTAGGTCCTTTTTAGTCGCTATTTTGAAGAGTGTGGTATTGTCTCCATCTACATTAAGCCGGGTACGCCTAGCATGAATGATGTACACAAGAGACATGATAAAATCCTTAAGGAAATGGTAATAAGCATGTTTTGTGCTTCTTTTACCTCACTCATTATGGGCGATACATTAAAACCACAGCCCTTATTCTCATTAAAGCTCCCTCTAAGCTACTAATAAAAACCCTTTATGATTTTGGGACGAATAAGGAACACGTCCTTAAATCATCTTCATTTATGGGGTTGTCTAACATAAGGGTAGACCTTATAAGTCTACTAAGGGCAAATTAGACATAAGATTGTTAGTAGTTATTCAAGAGGTAAGCCTAAAGATCTAGGGGATATATAAATTTTACAACCCAAAAATTTGAACATTTTGAAACGAGAAAAGCTAGGTTCTTTGAGGATGTTGAATTTAGTGGGAGATTAGGTGTAATATTTTGAATTTGGAAAAGAAGATGCATCCATTTCTTCACCTCTTCCATAAGTTTCAATTGGATTTCAAATTTTGTACTTGATATTCAAGAAGAACATACAATTCAAAATAAATATGGTTTCCCTATACATATTGAACAACATGAAAATGTTGATCATAAGAAGGAAATTCAACAACCTCAGAATTAGTAAGAACCGGTGCCCTTAAAGAGATACAATCGAGTAAGAAGGATTGCAATACCGGATAATTATGAGATGTATCTAACCGAGAAATTAAGGACACATAGGTTTAGTGGGAGATGAGCCATTCATCTACCATAAAGCCATTAATAGTCCTAATTCTCATAAGTAGATTGATACCATATATAAATAGTTGAAATCTTTGAAAGATAACAACTTTTGGGATCTTTTACATTACCTAAAGATGTGAAACATATAAATGGGTTTCTAAGACCTAAAAGGATTCACAAAAGTAATGTTGAAAGATATAAAGACCCATCTAGTTGCTAAAGAATTTTCAACTCATAAGAAAGGCATTAATTATCAAGAAAGAAACATTTCCCGATATCTTCTAAAAACTCTTTTAAAATCATTATGGCACTAGTAGCAATTTGTGTCTTAAGCTTCATCAAATGGATATTAAGAGAACTTTTCTTAATGGAGACATTGAGGAAACTATCTATATGGAGAAATTCATTTATGACTTAAGCAAACTTCTCATTAATGGTATTTAAAGATTAATCAAGTTATTCTTTCATTTGGTTTTGAAATGAATCTTGATAAATATTGTGTATACCATAAGTTCAGTGAGAGTAAAAATTATAATTTTGGTCTTATATGTGGGTAATATTTGCTTGCTAGTAATGTTTTAAACCTTAATAAGGAAACTAAGAAATTTCTTTGGAATGAAAATTCTTGGTGAGGCATCTTTTTGTATTAGGAATCCAAGTTCACAGTGAGTATTCACGGAGTATTTTGGGATTATCACATAAGGCCTATATAGAAAAGGTATTACAAAAGGTATAGCATGCAAAACTATAAACCACTTGACGCCCCTAATTTTAAAGGAGACATGCTTAGTCTCAAACAGTGTCCTAAAGTTAATTATGAATCCAAGTATATAGAAAATATCCCTCTTTGCATCATCAGTAAGAAGCTTAATGTATGCGTAAGTCTTACATTTAATGTTGGGATGCTTGGTCAATACCAAAGTAATCCGGGAGAGAACATTAAGTAGCAGCCAAAAGAATGATAAAAGTATTTACAAAACACTAAAGAACTACTTGCATATATTTTAAAGTTGGATCATCTTGAGATCATTAGGTATTCCGACATTAGTTAAATTATATGGCTGCATAAGTTTATTAAAAGGACTGCGAATTGTCAATAAGTGTCGAAAGACCGCTTAAGTTTTATGGTGACAATCGGACGGTAGTCTTATAACAACAAGAGTTCATCAAAGTCTGAAGGATATAGACATTAAGTTTCTTCTTGTAAAGGAAAATGAACAAATAGAAATACAACATATAGAAACAAACTCCATTTTAGAGGATCCATTTATGAAAGCGTTATCATCTTCAATGTTTCACGAGCATGTTGCTCTTATGGGTGTAACAATTTTGATAACATTTAATATAGTGGGAGTTTGTATTGTTATTTCATTAATTGTTCTCTTATTTAAAGTTTTGATCTCATTTGGTTAAGTTGGACAAGTTGGAAGAATATGTATATATTCATTATTCCATGCTACACATCTACACTTTTGATCTATGTCATTTAGTTGGATTTGTATACGTGATTACTGTGGGTTTAGTTGCGAATCAATTACAACGACGGCCCATTTAGTCCTTATACTTGGATGACTAATGGACGAGATTGTTATAGATGACAATAAAGTGCGCACATAAAGGTTGTCATTTGTGTTATATTTATGGTTTTAAAGTAAAGACTTTGTTTTGCAACCCAAGTGGGAGATTGTAAGAACATGGCTTGCAACACAAGTCATTTAGTAATTCCATACATGAAATCATACCTATAATGTTAATATAAAGTGTAGTTAATTAATATAATGTGTAGAATTCCTGGATGTAATATTACCTATTTTTGATGGGCAAAGTGGTAATTTAACATCACTAAAGGTTGAAAGGGGTGTAGTCCCTAAATGAGGTGCCTTTTGGTTTCATATATAAAGGGTTCTCCATCAACCCTAGAAATCACTCCATTCATTATTTTCTCTCTTAAATAATCTTCATTTGCTAGAGACATTAGAGAGAAAAGGCACAATCATTTAGAAGAACTCCGTCCCCTTAATTCTTCTTCTTCTTCTTATTCTCCCTATCTGTAATGGATTCAACAGGTATTATTTCGCTTCCGCCTTCATCTTCTTCCTCATTCTTATTCTGAATATGAGTATGGCATTCGGGGATCTTAAATTGTTCCAACACATAAGACTAACTCTAGAGTGATCTTCAGATAGAAGCCAAATTGAAGATGGGAAAGCGAGAGAGCTTGTTTAGAGAAATTTGTACTCCCTCAACCGAAAGACATGACACCCATATGTGTCGGATTAAAGAAATACATCTTAACCTCTAATAAACCTAAATCTTGAGATGAAATCTGATCGAGCCAAAATTGTTGATTAGTATTGTCTGATCCACAAACGAATTATTTGAAAAATCTTGCTTAGGTTTAAAAAATGAACAAACGACTCACCGTAAGGTCTCGGCTAAGATACTCGGGCGTGAGAATAAGTAACATGTTGAGAGAGAAAACTTAAAAAAACACGTGAATGTAAAGAGAAGGGAAAAGTGAATAGACCTGAATTGTGGGAACTGAATCCCTATTTATATAATGTTTGGAGTAGCCCCCAAGTACTAGATGTAGTTTTATAGGGATTTACCTGATAAGGAAATGAGATCTTTTCTCATTATATATCTTTTGAGTCAGATACGATTCTACTTGACTTATGATGACCATCTACAATAGATTCAACACTAATTTCCATTTAACACCCACTTTATCACTCCACATCATCTTCTTTCTCTTCCAACTCATCCATTCAACACTCATTCAACTTTTAACCCTACAATGGTTTGTTTAATCCCCCATTCAACACATTTCCCACTAGGGATGGCAATTTCGCCAAACTCGACCCGTTTCTGAGACATTCCGGCCCGGGCCGGGCGGGTTTAGTAACCACTTTTCAAAACCCGGCGGATACGAGTCCGGGTTCGGTAGCTTGACCAAACCCGACGGGTCCCGACCCGCCTGGTAGTAGTATTCCTATTCTACCCTTAGTGGCAACCATTATTACTTTCTAACCTGTGATATATATACTTTGTGCGTGTATAATTCAGATCTAGGCTTCCATACACAACGCCGTTACTGGCTACTGCGGAGAGAGAGAGAGAGAGCATCGCAATTCGCAATCGGCGATTCAACCTGCGCTCCGGCCTCCAACAACCAACCTCCGCTCCGGCAACCATCCCCCGCTCCGGCAACTCGCCTCCCAGCCTCATATCCTGGTATTCCCTCTACCCTCTTAATCTGGTCACTTCCTCTTTTAATTTAATTTGATTACTCCACTTTGTGTGTGAGTATTTGTGTAATTACAGTAACATTTGTTAATGTCTTTCCTTTTGATATGCTTGGTCGCGATTTATACCTGGTTTTGTTCCTACTCTGTTCTTCTGTTCATTATTACCGAGCATGATCCCAGATTTTTCTTGAGTTTGTCAAATTGGTCGTGTTGGTGTATGTTCCTTGGTTGAAAGTTGGAAGAATTGGTGCTGATGTTCTGTTCTGCCAAGCTGCTTGTCCCAGTTTTTTTTTAATGGCGGGCGGGTTCGGGCCGGGCACGGGTTTGGCACCCCTCGGGTCGGGCCGGGTACGGTGTGAGCTTTTGTGTGTGCGGGTCGGGTTCGGGTTTGAGCAAACCCGACCCGTTGTCATCCCTATTCCCACTCATCATCTTATGCCCCACCACTTCAAATTTATTTTATATTCTTTATTTTTATGATTAGTAAAATAATAATAATAATCAATTATAATTTTTTAAAAAAATACTTCACACTTAATTTTTTTAATTGTAATTAAAAATAAATATGAGGGTTTTTTGAGTGTTGAAATGGTTATTATTGAGATCCATTTCACTAAAAAGAGGTTTTTTTTATCCAAATCAAATGAAACTTGCATCTATTTATAGAGGGAAAAAATTATGAATTTTGGTGTAAAAAAAATAAAAATAAAATAAAAAAAATCATTTACTGTAAAATAATTGAACTCAAATAATTAGGATGAGAAATTAAATCAGAAATTCCATGAACCAATAGGGAGTTGCCAAGTGTCACAACCAGAAGAAATAAAGACTGAGGACCAGCGCCACACGCGCCCTTGTCGGCGCGTGTACCGCACGAGCCCCGTTGGCCCAACTGGAGCACACCGCGTGTCTAAAATTGCAGCCTATTTTCCATTCAATCGGTGTTGAATACATTCAACACCCATCCCGTTCAACACCTCCTTCAACTCCCCATTGCACTCATTAAACACCTCTCAATTTGTTGAATGAGCATTCAACACCCCCATTAAACAACCATTGTGCATGGTCGGTATCTAACGATGATGTCTTGCTCGCTTGTTCATCATGGTTGCTACTCGTCATGACAGAGCTCGCGAGTTATTGGTTTTCTCTTGGCTTCGTCGTTTGGACCCTTGGGATGAGCTCGTCAATTCGGTCTAAGCGTCCCCTAATGAATTGGGTCGGATCGGATATGCTTTATTTCATTTTGGGCTTGTGATCGTTTTTATTAGGACCGAGCAAACCATATTAGGCACTCGGTTTATTCCTTTCACAATCTTGTTTAGAACATTTTTCAATTTAATCTGAATTTGAGAATTAGATTTAAGAAAAACCATTAAGATGGCACCTGAATGTGTCACAAACGAACATTTGAAATTAGAGATCCAAACCCAATTTCATCGATTCAAAACCCACAATTCACTTTTCGATTGATGTATTGCGTTTCCCGAATACACCGCTCAAATCAAGCCCATTTCTTTTTCAGATTTCTAATGAGATTTGAGATGTAGGAAGAGGAAGGAGGAGGAAAAAGAGACGTCTGGGGTGCTTGGGAGAAGATTGGTGCCGGCAATGCTATTGAAGAGTGAGGGTAGTTATATACTCCCTCCGTCCCACCGAAAATTGCAAAACTTACTAAAATGAGCGTCCCATAGAAATTGCACATTCCATAAATGGAAAGTTTTTAATACTTTTTAATTAGTGGGTCCCACTTCTCATACTCACATCCACTAACCCACTAACTATTCTCTACCCCACTTTCTCTCTCCCACTCAACTATTAACACTCACAACACATCACCTTTTTCACTTTTTTCCTTAATTCTTGTGCCATAATTTTTTTTTGAAGTTTCCGGCGGGACGGAGGGAGTATATATATCCGGGTAATATATACTAGAGTCACAATAGAAGTCGATAAGAAAAATTGATATAAATGAAATGATTTTTTTATTGGTTGCATCGATTGTGAACCCTAAAAGCACCAACAAAATCATAACACATAATTGTTGATCAAATTTTGTGACTTTAATATTACCCGGATTTTTATTTGGGTTTTCCAAAACAAAGATTAGGGGTTTTTTTTTTTTTTAACCGAAAATCCTATGTTGACACTTCAAATTCATGCGCAAAGTACATGACTTGACTTTTGACGAAAATTACATTTTTAATGAAATTTTCATTGGATTGCACCAAGATGTCAATTTGGGGAAGAGGGTTGCAAAAAAAATCAACGTTGAGAGTCACATTACAACTTTTGATAAAACATGGGTAACCAAATTGCAATTTGTCATTTTTCTTCTTTTAATAATGGGAGTGACTTACCCCTTATATTTGTATTTATCCATTACCTTTTTTTTAATTCATTTCAATTCTTTATTTGACATAATTGACTTTTGGCATTTTTGAAATTAACATTATTTATTTAACTACTCTCTCCGCCTTAAATTGAATGACTATTTTTAAATTTTTTGGAAAATTTAAGAAAGCTGACCTGTATGTAATTTTTGTTGCAACGTACATTATATGGTATTATTAGTAAAATAACTTTTGTTTTGAAAGTCCACCTTTGTATTTATATCCATGTTTATATCAAGATGCTCAAGGTTGGTATGTTCATAGAAAAGTTAGTATGTATCAGGGTATGACTATGCATGTAAATTAACTTTTGTTTTGGTATATATTTATGTGTGGTTGCTAAAAAAAAAAAAAAAAAAAAAAAAAACTTCACTAAAAGGGGTCATTCACTTTAAAACGAATATTTTGCCAAAATAAATATTCATTTTGAGAAGGTGTGATTATTATTATTATTATTATTATTATTATTATTATTATTATTATTATTATTTGTAAACTTGACATTGCTATCCTTGGAATCTTTTAAGATTTAGAGAAATAATGTAGGAAGATTTTATTCCACAGTTAATTTCAATCAACACTACTATTTACACAACTTATTCAATCTCTTCATTTTCTACTATAAATACACTATTTTTCTCTTAATTATTGTGTCATTCCTCTAGTCCTACTTGTGTTGCGCTGGGACGGAAGGAGTATGTTGAGAATCTATGCTTGTTCAATTTATCTTGCGAGTTGAGATCTCATGTACCACTTTTATGTGCCACTCCATGTACCACTTGTAATCCAACCGTTCACATGTTTGCATAATATTACAATAATACCAATCTCAATAACTGTGGGCCATTAGATCACTTGTGGTACATATGAAGTGGTACACAAAGTGGCACAGAGAATTTGGACTCTTATCTTGCAGTTGCATATAACGAGTCTCACGATTTCTCACTTGAGAGCCATTGTTTACTCTTATATATGTTCGCTTTATCTTGCACTTGCATATAATGAGTAGGGGTGGCAAATTGGGTGTTTTGGGTTTACCCATTAAAGTTAAAAATTCATTGGGTACCCAGGTATTTTAACTTTAATGGGTAAACTCAAAACACCCAATTTGCCACCTCTAATAATGAGTCTCACAATATCTCTCAACGGATGTCGTCGTTTTTATTTTTACAAGATGTTAAGTGAATACTTGGGGGACTTTTAGTTGTCAACCCGAACTCACTAGTATGTTGAGTTTTGAGAGAGCAAAGCAATATATTCCCTCCATCCTATAACTATGTAGACAAATTTCAATTTTGAGCGTCTCATTGATAAGTTACACTTTCATAAAATAGTAAATAATCTTTACTATTCCTCTCACTCATTCTTTCTCCTACTTTACTTTTATATTCACAACACCAATCAACCTACTATTCTCTATCTCACTTTCTCTCTTCAACTTCACTTTTTACACTCACAACAACTACACACTGCTATCCATCTCTTAGTTCCCCGTGCACAACCATTTTGACCACATAGTTTTGAGACAGATAGAGTATAAGAAAAACAATTATTTTGAATATTCATATTGGAATTACATTTTTCACCGATCTAACAAGATCAAATTATTTGCATCCACATAAAACACTATTACAACCATACACTAATTAATTAAACCCTTAAATGTCAAACCCATACCTGCATGCAAATCAAACACACACTATTCCACCAAGAACAACACACACACAAACCCAAATCCAAATTCAAATTAAAATTAAAAATCCAACGGTCTAATTTAAGCAGCAGCCCTGCCTTGATTCTGTTGAGTCGTCGTAACTTCCTGAGCCTTATGCTGCACATAATTCCCATACTCCTTCGCCTTATCCGCTATCTTCATCCTCGCCCTATCCAGCTTATCCGCCCCCATCGGGTGTTTTCCGGCCAAGTAATTGTATATCCACGCCAATGCCGAGAGCGCCGCCACACCACATCCGCCGGAGAACAGGAATCCGGTGGTGATCAGGAGCAGAGCTATTCCCGCCGGGATTAGAATCGGGCTGAACAGAACGAGGACTGGTGTGGCGAGGATTAAGGCGATGACTGTCCCGGTTAAGGTTAGGCCGGATAAGCCGAGGAGAGCGGCTCCGATTGTGGCGGCGGTTAGTAATCGAACGGTGCGGCGGGAGGGTTGGGTGATTTGGGACGTTGGTTTTTGTTGATCAGACATGATAGACGGCTGTGATTGATTGAAGTAGGAATTACAGAGTGAAGTTTTTATTGAGGGAAGGTGTTGGGGGAAGAGTTTATATAGGGGGGAGATGGGGGACACGTGGCGAAGGAATAGGGTGGTGGTGGTGATAGGGGTGTTGAAATGCGTGAAGGGTAGGGTGGGGTGGGGGGTGGGGTGGGGTTTAGGGGGGTGGATTTGTCATGTGAAGGTATGGGGTGGTATAATGCATGGTGATTTTGGTTCACGAGGTACTGACATCTGGCCGTTAGGGGAGTGTTCCTAGGTTAATTTGGATACAAGTTGGGTGAAAGTGATTTAAATGGACAAGAAATACTCCTCCGTCCCAAAATGATTTTTGCGTTTGACTATTCAAACTTTTTTTTTAAGGATGTGAACACTTGTTTTGCTAGCCATATACTCCCTCCGACCCATAACAATGAGTACACTTTGACTTTTTTGGTCAATTAGGTCAATCTTTAACCATAATTTTATGAATATCTAGATATCTCTAGACAATTCTAAAAATTGTTAATGATAGTATTTCTAATAGTGAAACAATAACAATTTTTAGAATTTCATAAAAATATTTAGATATTCATAAAAAGAGGGTCAAAGATTGACTCAGTTGACCAAAAAAATCAAATTGTGTCCATTGTTATGGGACGGAGGGAGTATTTTTTAGGCACTTTTAAGCCTAAATTGTAGAAAGATGAAGAACTTTTTGAGGCAACGAGAAATAGCAAATGAGAAGATCATTTTGGGACGAAGAGAGTATTTATTATGGTGTATGGCCGATGGTAAAAGTTTGGGCTACAGCACATGGATTTGCCTTGTGCCATAGTACAATTTTATTTTATTTTACATGATATTGAATCGGCTCGTGTTTTGGTTTGATGAGATTGATTATTTTGAACTCGATGAAATTTACAATTTACCGAATCAGTCTCCACCATACACACATAGCGACCGTGATGAGGTGGAGGGACTCAAAACCACTCGTTTGATGCAAAAGCTGTTGATCCTTTGCAGCGTGAGAATGTGGTTTGATCACATTTTTCTTTAGCAAAATGAGAATATGATGAATTTCAAATTTGATCAATTTATTTCGACTTGTATAGGTAGAAGTGACGAAATTGAGTCTACTTGCTGCAACAGTAGCTATTTCCTCGTCCTTAGCTGTCGTGGACTCATAATCTCCGTTTGTACTCTCCTTTGAAATTCAGTATGGATCGTGGTCAAGATTTAACCATATAAGGTCTCAAGTACTGTGGACAATGAGATTATTTTGAAGGGCAGAACACTATACTCCCTCCGTCCCTGTAGAAGCTTCATCATTTTGAGAGTGCACAAGAATTAAGAAAAGTAATGAGTGGGAAATGGGTTGTGAGTGGGAAGAAGTGAGTGGGTATGACAAGTGGGACCCATAGTTTAAATGTGTGAGGGAAAAAAGTTAGTGGGTATGACAAGTGGGGACCACAATTTATGTATGTGAGAGGAAAAAGTGAGTGGGGATGACAAGTGGGGCTTAAATTTATAACCATTTTTGATGTAGCAAGAAGAACCGTCCCAGGAGGAAGATCCGCCCGGATCCGCGAGACAACCAGGCCGGACCAAGCTTCGCGCGGCCGTGCAAGTTCCAATGCTCGACCGTGCACGATATTGGTGAAGAAGACGGAGGCCTCGCATGGAATGGCACGACCGTGCCCGCCGAATTGCCAGAGATTTCATTTTCCGTCTTTTATTTTCTTTGCAGTAAACTTGGGTTATTTTCGGTATTTTGTTAAAACGATTTTAGGGTTATTGTTTTATTAGTTGCTAGGGTATAAATACTATTTTCCTACTTTGTATTGAACATGTTTTTTGATTAATTAATTTTAAAGTTTGCTTTGCAACTTTGTGAGTTTTAACCCTAAAAGCCATTGTTGGCTTGTTGAAGGTTTCATTCATTCTGTTTTATGCTAGATCTTCTGTTGTGGTTGATCTAGGTTGTATTCCGCTGCATCAATTGGTATCAGTAAGGTGAGATCCAGAGAAGATGGTGAACGGAGACGGAAACAACAACGACGCTCTTCTTGCAATCCTTGATCGTATGAATCAAGCAGCCGAAGAAAGACACCGACAAGCTGAAGAACGAGACCGTCAGCGTGAAGAACAGGCTGCAGCTCGGTATACAGATCTTGTTAGGGTTTTTGAGGGTTTGCAGGTTGGTGGTCGCCGAAGGCAACGGCCAGGGGCTAATGCAGTTCCTGTGGGAAACGGTCGAAACAACCGTAATCCGCTAGCCGGAGGAGAGGATTCAGATTCGGAGGGTGAAGATGATTTTATCGCTGCACCCGTGGATCAGTCTCCTAAAATTAAAGCTGATCTACCCTTTTTCACGGTGAGCTCGAGATGGAGGATTTTACAGATTGGCTTTCGGAGGTAGAGAAATATTTTGTCTTGATGAATATTCCGGATGAGAAGAAAGTGCAGTATGTGGCTTACAAACTTCGCGGTGGGGCATCTGCATGGTGGGAGCAGTTTAATAACAACCGGAGGAGGCAGAATAAATTACCAGTTCGCACATTTGGTCGTATGAAGATGGCTCTGAAACAGAGATTTATGCCTGCAGATTTTGAGCAGTTAATTTATCAGAAATTTCTTGAATGCAAGCAGGACAATCGGACTGTCGATCAGTACACGCACAGTTTTCACACACTTTCTGCGCGTAACGATTTGGGCGAATCAGAAGGGCAACAAACTGCAAGGTATGTGAATGGTCTTCGCCCTAGTATTAGATCTCAAGTTCAATTATATCATGTTCAAACTCTTGATGGGGCCATATCTCGTGCTAAAACTGTTGAACACACCAATTTAGCTCAACTTTTAAGTCCCATCAACCCACTCATATTGGACAATCTTCGAGTTCTAAATCCCCAGTAGTTGAAGCTGGATAGTCCACAGGGCCTAAAACCACTAATGAGAAACAGGATAATGTTCCAATCAGCCGGTGGGGAAAGGGTACTAATACAACTATAGGGCATCAGAATCCCAATCCTTATGCCAAGAATTTTGGTAATAAATGTTTTCGCTGTGGGCAACCTGGGCATTTATCTAATAATTGTCCTAATCGGGGGAACGTTAATATAGCAGAGAAGGAGGAGGATGTCGTTAAGGAAGTTTGGGTGGACCCGAATGATGAGAGTGATGGTAGTGACCATGAGGCACTTGTGTGTAATAAAGTGACCTTGACAGCTCCAGCGGAAGAGGAATCCCCTACTCGACATGGTATTTTTCGCACTATTGGCCTTGTGGCTGACAACAAGATCAAAATTATTGTGGATAGTGGGAGTTGTAATAATCTGATTGCTAGGGGGACGGTGGACAAATTACAACTGGAGGTTAAGAAGCATCCGACTCCGTATCACGTGGGATAGATTAATGCCACCGGTAAATTAAAGGTAACTGAACAATGTGTAGTTCTTTTTTCTATCGGTAATTATTCAGATGTGGCTATTTGTGATGTGGTTGATATGAGTGCGTGCCAGTTGTTGCTTGGGCGTCCTTGGCATTATGATGTTGATTCTACTCATAATGGGCGTACTAATGTTATTAGCTTTGTGAAGGAGGGGGTCAAAATTCACTTATGCCAGATGAAAGAAAAAGGGGTGCGTTCTGGCGTTGATAAAGGGAAAGGAATTGCAAAATCATTTATTTCAAGTACTTCTCGGGCGATTGGTTTAGCTGCTGCAGCACGGAGAGCTAAGCGGAGGGATATGCGTGGTCCTTTTATGGTACATGATTCGGAGACGAATCATTTTAAAGTGGGGGTGTATGATGTAGCAAGAAGAACCGTCCCAGGAGGAAGATCCGACCGGATCCGCGAGACAACCCGGCCGGACCAAGCTTCGCGCGGCCGTGCAAGTTCCAATGCTCGACCGTGCACGATATGGGTGAAGAAGACGGAGGCCTCGCATGGAATGGCACGACCGTGCTGAAATTGGGGCACGACCGTGCCCGCCGAATTGCCAGAGATTTTATTTTCCGTCTTTTATTTTCTTTGTAGTAAACTTGGGTTATTTTCGGTATTTTGTTAAAAACGATTTTAGGGTTATTGTTTTATTAGTTGCTAGGGCATAAATACTCTTTTCCTACTTTGTATTGAACATGTTTTTTGATTGATTAATTTTAAAGTTTGCTTTGCAACTTTGTAGGTTTTAACCATAGAAGCCATTGTTGGCTTGTTGAAGGCTTCATTCCTTCTGTTTTATCCTAGATCTGTTGTGGTTGATCTAGGTTGTATTCCTCTGCATCAATTTTAGGAAAGGTGAAGCAATCAACGGAACATCCATTTGGGTAATAAGTGAAGCTTTAAATAAGACGGGGGGAGAATTAAGCAAATCAACACTAAACGCACATCTCACAAATTATAGATTTGACTCAATTTCAACCGCATAACTAGCCAAAGGATTGATTGACATGAAGGGATAAAAAAAAATGAGATTTCAGATCTGAACTCTTTCTGTTTCAAAATACATGTCATTTTAGACCTTTTCACACATACTCCATCTGTCCCAGCTCACTTGACACTTATTTTCATTTTGGTCCGTCCCAACTCAATTGACACTTCCCAAAATAGTCTACTTTTTATAATTTTATATTCACTCTACATCACCACTCATTCTCTCTTCATTTTTCACCACTCAATTTATTCAACCAACATTACTATTTACCTCACTCATTATCTCTCTTCATTTTCTACCACACATTTTTTTATTTTATTCTTTTTTTCCTTAGTTAATGTGTCTATCTCTTGTGTGTCAAGTGAGATGGGACAAAGGAGTATAAAGAAATACATTAATACATATCAAAAAGACTCAGAATCCAATTTTAAAGGCAGTTTAGATGCTTATACAAGAGATAGTTCATAATTAATGAATAAGTGTATAATAGATAAATAAGAGTAATTATTCCTTGATAATAGTAAAACGTCAAGTATTTTATAACAAAAATTAAAACCTAAAACGACATGTATTTTGAAACAGAAAAAGTACTACTAACATGGTGGGGTCAGTCAGAATATTTGGCAGTATAATATGTGAGACCTACATAGCAATATCATAAAAGTCTAACCATTTCTCCTACCCGTTGTCCTCTAGCATTCTTTGATAGTTTGATCACTCAGATTGGAGGGCGGGTACTCATAACATGCATAAAGGAGAGTTCAAGGTAGATTACAGTATCTCAATGCAGCAAAAGAAAAAGAACAAAAAAAGAAGAAAAAACCACTGTAGACATGGACAAATTGTTTATTTTTCAAATCAAAGACTTGGTATAAAAAGTTGCCACGTAATTATTTTTTTTTCTCCGTCCCAAAATAAAAATCGTATTTATTTACAAAGAAATAGTGTACAAATAAGTAAAAACACATTCTTTAAATATAATACTCCCTCCGTCCCACTCGACTTAGGACAAATTTTCATTTTGGGCGTCCCACTCCACTTAGGACATCCCTAAATGGCAAGTTTATATTACTTTAATATTCAATGGGACCCACTTGTCATACTCACAACAACAATCCATTTACTATTCCACACACTCATTCTCTCTCCTATTTACTTTTCATACTCACAACACTTCCTCCACTCATTCTCTTTCCTCTTAAAATAATAGTTTTCCTTAATCCCCGTGTCAGGACCAATTGTCCTAAGTCGGGCGGGACGGAGGGAGTATGTTGACAACAACTGCGACATTTTATTTCGAGATGTAGGGAGTATACATGGGCATGAACAGTGTGATGCTTCTATATTATCACTAAAACTATTATTTTTGTTAAATACTCCCTCCGTTCCGTTCCAAAATGATCTTCATACTTTTTTCCGCTGTTATTTGAGCAATAATTTTAAGTTGATTTAATTGTCCTAATGAAAATCTAAAACTTGTTATTGATACACTATCAAGAACACTATCAACAAGTTTTTCATTTAATAACAAGTTTTAAATTTTCATTTTCAAATGCAAAAACAAACCGCAGAAGGGAATTACATAACAAACATTAATTACACTAATTAGCTGAAGAGGAAACAAAGTATAACTACTACATACAGTAGATGATATCTGCATATGATATCAGCACATTACAGAAGTTCTTAAATTGGTCAGAAAAGAACTTTTTGCCAATCAAAACGTTCAACAGCCAGATACCAAAGTCAACTATCTGTGTACTCCCTCCGTCCCCGAAGTTTGTCTCACTTGACTTTTTATGGTCACATAAACGAACTTTGATCATACATTAATGTCGATTTGATCATCCTAGTGAAATTAGAAAAATTGTTATTTATGGTCAAAGTTAACGTGAGTTGACCATAAAAACTCAAATGAGACAAACTTTCCGGGACAGAGGGATTATATGCTAAGAAGTAAGAGCGGGAACAAGTCAAGAATCCCCATGAAGCAAACTGGTTAATTAGCTGACTCTGGCCTTCCTGTCCGTACGCAAAAGAAATGGTGGAAGGAAAGATGGGATTACCAATGCCAAGCCCAGGCAAAGAACCACAAGAATCACAACCCACCAAGCATTGTAGGGAATGCCTAATAATAGTTCATCACAAACTGCAAAAAAGAGGATTCGACGAGAATTAGAAGATCAGCCATCAAAATTACCATACATAAAGAGAGAAAAAGATGACGGCTTTAATTCAAGGGGCCAGCTAAATAAAACATGCCCGTAAGAAGATACTCGTAAGAGAAGTATACAAGATGGAGGGGAATGCATAAGTAATATTCCAGTCTCTTTGCAAAGAAATGATCATTATTCATGATGCTAGTAGCACCGATAGGCTTCCTTGATGGCTCCTAGTTTTCATTATATGTACATGGGTTTTTCTAATGTGTGCCTGTGGGCATATGTTAATATCATGTAATTTGTGTAAAAAAGAATTTAATTGCTCAAATTGCTTAATGAGGAACTTAGATGATACTTGCAATTATTATCCTTATTTTTTTTTAAAAAAGTCTAACCAGATATTCTCTTCTCAGTCTCTTATATCCCACCTCCTTCCCTCTCTCTCTTCTGTCACCCCTTCACCGCCTCCTCCCCTTCTCTCTCTACCGCCTAATTCCGTTTTCCTCTCCCCGCCTCCTTCCTATTCGCCAATCCGCCACCACCCCTCCCCTTTATTCCTCCTTCCGCCCGCTCTCCCACTGGCAGTCCCACCTTGATCAGCCTCCACTCCTCCCTTCATATCACAGCTCTTCGCCGCTCCATCAGTTGCTTTCTTCGTTATCGCCACTCCCCGACCCATCACCTGTACTCCTCCCCGTTTCAATCTATCTTTCTGTTTTTTTCATTCTTTGACATTTTTGTGGAAAAGCTATTTCCCCGTTGCTTGCACTCTCTCATATTTGGAATGAACCAAATAGGAATAAAAAGTGTAACTATACTTTTTCCAGATTTAATTGTTTACAGAGAAAGTTTGTGATGTATTTGGGGACTAGGATGTGTAAATGTACACATTGGTTGATTCAATGAGTAGATGACCTTTGAACGTGTTTGTTATGCTTTGGATTTTATTTTGATTCTTACCGGAATGAAGCAAGGAGGGGAAAGGGGGATTGAGGCGTGCGAGAGGGAAGGGGGTGGGGCGGGCAAGGGGAAGTGGAGAGTGAATCTGGGTTGAGGAAATGTGGTACAGTAACAAATTTAGTTTTTATTTTTTTTAATTTAGGGATGATAATCATCATTTAAGTCCCTCATTAATTAGTTTGAGCGATTAAAAACAATTTTTACATAAATTAGAAGGTATTAACATGTGTCCATGGGCACGCATTAGAAAAACCCTGTGTATATATACATATGTATATCTATATAGACTCCTTCATCCCATTTATATTGGCCGGAATGCCATTTTTAGTCGCCCTATGTCTTGGCCACTTAGGAACCCAATGCAAACTGATGACCTATTTTCCCATTCTACCCCTACCTAAATTATGGGACAGGTTTTGACTTTTGATAATCTTTCTTGGATACTGGTAATTCATGGGTAAAAGTAATTCAAAGAAGGGTATAAATGGAAATGTAATAAGTTTTCTTAAACAAAGAGATTTTTTTTTCAGGTGGCCAATATAAATGGGAGTATGGGACGGAAGGAGTATGTACATATTCTTTCTGTGAGAAAACAAAACGTCAGTGCAAAAAGTATCTGCAGGATAATCAATGGTGGGGACTGGATTAGTTTTGTTTTTAACGAATCATAATTTTACAGATAAATGAAAAGGTCGTAGGGAGCTTACTCTACACTGAAATTTCAAACTCATGGATATGATAATTACAGAAATAACAAATGGAAAGACACCTAAAGAGCAGGAAAAAAAAACATTGACAAAAACCATCCGAGGCTATGAAGTAATGAGTTCACCAATTAACTGTGAATGAGAAGAGTTACAAGTTACCTATGTTAAAGATGACGGATTCCCTTTCATGTCCATGAGGTATAGCAACAACCCCAGCAGGCTCCACGGTGACCAGGACGTACGTCCCCTTAAATTGATAAAGTTTCAGTTACTTAAAAAGCTTCTAAAATGAAGGTAATTATAAGATAATATAAGATAACAATGCTTGAGCGTACCTGGTCACTAAGGACTTTTACGTCATCATTCTTGAAAATTAACTTTTCAGTATTCAGTAATTTCCGATGATGTTTCAGCACCAGGACTGAATTACCTCTTCTTAGTTCTAAGAAAAAGCTGGCAGGTATCTGTTGTTATCCAATAGATGAGGTAAACCTTCAATCACAAAATGTTGAATAACAAACAAGAAAATGATACTCCCTCCGTCCCAAAATGATCTTCACACTTTTTTCACCGTTACTACGAAGGAACTTTGAGAAATAATTTTAGGTTGATTTAGTTAAATTAATGAAAACCTAAAACTTGATAATGATAGTATTGTTGATGGTCTATCAATTACATATGCAACAGCGAAAAAAGTGTGAAGATCATTTTGGGACGGAGGGAGTATATTGTACATACAGAAGCTGGATATGATATCTTCACTTCGTACCAAGTATTTTGTTTCAGCCCTTGAAGTTGGTAAAAGCAAGAACCCATCTGTAATGGTAAAATTTCCTCTCGCAGCTCCTCTCCGACATTAAGAATTTTGTTTTCAAGTCTGCAATTGTCTTGCATGAGATATTTATTTATTAAATGAAAAAATTAGCTTGAACACACTTCATTGAAGATACAATGCACAAGAGAGGATACTAACAAATTTCCATAACTAAGATGTATCCTTGTCAAATAAAGCAGAATGCAGAAAATGTGAGTAGTTAAACGCAGCATTCTCAATATAATAATGAGATCTTGCCTTGACCCAGAAACCTGAAAGATCAGAAACATGTATTTCAGTCAGTTAATTTCTTACACATCTCAATCAAACCATCCTGCAAGAAAGGGTCGGCGGTAATAATAAAAGAAGAGGGGGGGGGGTGAGTGTATTTGAACTAATGGGAAGAAAGTAAAAGAGAGAGAGAGAGAGAGAGAGAGAGAGAGAGTAAATGGACTAGTGGGCAGAGGCTGTAGATTGATCCATTCCAAGATTGCAAGAATTTTGTTATAGAGCCCGTAACATTGATAGAACAGCGGGGAAAGGTTCGGGCTTTACAACTTAGTGGCCTATGCCTTGGTTATACCCAGGTTATTCACATATGAAATCAAAGTTTCCAATACCCCAATTAGTAACACACAAAAGTGCCCTCTATAACTAGTCTTATTCCCTTACACAGTCTGTGTCTTTGTCAGACAACTTCCATTAATTATGTGGTACACTGTTAAAAACTCATTTCTTTTTTCCATTGTCCAGAAAATCTATCATACCCCCACAAATTCACACAAGTATATATCTATGAACAGAAAATTGTGTTTGTCAAGAAAATAATGCTACGTGTCAATGTTAAGGCAGCTTCAAATTTGATCAAACAAGGGTCAACGCTGTCATCGTCATGTGGTTCGTGCTGCCATTAACACATAACAAAACAATGTAGAGATTATGTGTAATTTATTTGCTGCTGCAAAAGATCACTACTCCCTCAGTCTCAAAATAGATGTCGTTTTGAGCATTTGCACAAATTCTTAAGAAATACAATTAATGCATGTGAAAATATCTCATATACCCCTAAAGTAATCCAATTACCTAGGCAATTAAATGCTTGTGCAAGAGATAAGGGTATAATTAGTACTCCCTATGTTCCCATATAAGTGACGTTTTAGAATCAAAATCATGTTCCTAAATAACTGTCGTTTGGGGTTATTTTTGTGCTGATGGACACTATTACCCTTTTACCTTTTCCTTTCCCCTTTCCCAATCAGTTTCTCTCTCTCCTTTTTCCAACTACTTTCTGTATGTAAGAGGAGAAACAAGGGGCAAATATGTAAAGTTGAGGTGTAATGAATGCACTTCTTGGTTTGTGTAAATTAAGCTAAAACGTCACTTATTTAGGAACGGAGGGAGTATACAACAACAAAAAAGCCTTGAATATAGTAAAATGACAAGTATTTTGAGACAAAAATTAACACCCAAAACGACATGAATTTTGAGAAGGCGGGAGTAGTAATGAGATTATTAAGCACCGTGAACCATGGGAATGAGCCAATCTAGATCACATGCTGGTTTTTGCAACTAAGTTGAATCTGAAGCCTACTACATTACTGCAAAAGTTAGTTTCCTTTTTGTTTTTGTTTGTTTCGGAAATAAGTCAGTAACATAATCTTTTGAATCAATAACCTTAACACGAAAATACAATGGCATAAGATCCTTAACCACAAACTCTTTGGAACAGTTCGCATTGCACATAGATAGACTCACACTCACTCCTCTCCAAGTCATAGTTATCAAAGGCGAAAGGCGAGATGTAATTAGAAAAAGCGAAAAGCGAGGCGAGAGGCGAGCGGAAAAAAGGTGAGCAAGGAGGAACATAGAACTTAAAATTAGTAAAAAAATAGATATACCTGGAACACATAAACAAAGCATAAAACGTGTTATGAACGAGAATAAAACTTTAAATAAATTTCACAATTCCACACATAATAGTATCCTAACATATTTCAAACTTCAAAAGTAAGAATTCTAAAACAAAAGGTGCATGAATTGAAATTACAATGTTCAAATCAGCAAAACAAGTACTAGTTTAAGCAAGTAAAATAAACTTAAGCCCTTAAATATTATCGGGAAAAGAAATCAAGCTCTAAAATCATGCAAAAGTAAATGAAAATTTGAAACACAGGGGAAAGAAAAGATAAAAAAAAAATTAAAAAAAAATGCAAAACGCGAGAGGCGAGAGGCAAAAAGACGAGCAAGGCGAACGCCTCGTGAAGAAAGGTGTACATCCGCCTGCTTGGCTAAAAAAAGGCGACCGACCCCCCAAGGCGCCAAAAGGCGAGGCGGGCGGTCGCCTTTGACAATGCTGTGTCAAAATTGTGCTTTTTTCTCAATAAAACTTTTTTTTCACCTAAACACTTTGAATGTTTGACAACACCCCATCAAAGGATCTCACATAACCACCAATTTTCCAAATTTCTAATAATCCCTCCGTCCCATACTTATCTCTACTTTTCGTTGACCGTATTTGACCTTTTACTAACATTTTATGCAAACTATTATCTTATAAAGATTTAAGATGGTTATTTATGGATTTTATTGTGATTTTAAATCCATTATTCTCAAAAAAACAAAAACTCACAATAAAATGTTAGTAGTTTTAGTAGTAGCAATAAGTATGGGACGGAGGGAGTACTACCCATTATTCAAAATCCCAAAACTAAACAAAAACTCACAATAACACACACAAAAAATCTGAATCTTGAAAACCACTAGGTAGCAGCTACAAGAACAAAAAGAGATAATGCAAGAATACAGGAAAAATAGGATTTGAGTCAGAGAAGAGAACCAAAACAAAAACGAATCATGAAAGGTCAAGGAGAAGAAGGAAAAAAAACAAGTTAAAGTTCAGGACCAGAAAAGCGTAAAAACTTAAAGTTCAAGCGAAAAAGGCAAAGGCGGTAGTTTGGTAAAGGCAATAAATTGACAAAAGGGCGAAAAACAAGACAGAAAAATAGAAGTAGAAAGAAAAAGCAGCAGCAGCAGGGAGCGTCTTTGAATGAACCCGCCTGCAAAATTCACTATTTCGAAGCCCTCAAATTCAATTGAAACGATCAAAAAATGGTAAAAAAAATTCTACCCTTTTCTTCCGTACAATCTTTCGTCATCAATGTTATATTTACCCAGCTCGAAATCGTCAACAATGGAGTTTCTCTCACTCAATTTGGTAACTGTGTGTGTGTGTGTGTTTTTTTGGGTTTTACAGTTTTCTATTGCAGCTATCAACGATACAGACTCCAAAGGCCAGTGGGAACCTCTTGCCCCTACAAAAGAAGCTCAGGCATTCTCTCTCTCTCTCTCTATCTATCTCTAATTCCCCCCCCCCTCGTTATGTGTAGACATTTATAATGCTTTTGGTTTCGATTCTTGATTTGGGTTTCATGGTATTTGTCAAGATAATGTTTTTCATTGTTAATTTAAAATTAAAATAAAGTTTTTTTTTTTTGCTAATTTATAATTAAAATTGCACTGTTTGCCTGTTTGTTTGGTTTGGCTAGAAATTTTTGAGCCACAGGATTTAGACAATTGAGATGTTTAGGAGTTTCACTATTTTCAGTATCAATAATATACTGGGGTTAAGAGGAAGAAAGTTAAATGCTGAATGGGCAAAATGATTCACATACACAACCTTAAGTAATTTGGGACAGAGTGAGTTAGGTTAAGTTGAGTTGTGGGTTTCTCTAATTTTACCAGTTATTAGGAAATTTAAGTGGACAACTACAGATGTTGATATACCTCTATACATAATGTTGGGAATATGTTGGATTTATCCACTCCAATATATATATATATATAAATATATATTGGTAAATGTAGCTATGTAGTGATGGAAGTTGTGTTAAGTTTCTGCTGTTGTGCTTCAAACCCTAATTGACTTTCAGTCAATATTATGAAGCCCGATAGTGCCTCATAATTTTATGCACTGTGTCTGGTCTGGTATACTGTACTTGGTAGAAGTATGTATAAATAGCAATGTATGGGAACTGCAGATAAGCAGGCCGACTATAGAATTTAGAATTAAAACAAAACTACCAGAAAAGAAACAAAAATAAGAATATGAGTGACAATCCTTTTTTGATATAGTGATTGTGATTCAGTTGGAAGGCCCCATAGGCAAACTGCACAATTATTTAAGGAGGGTCATATCCTTGAAGAAGAAATAAACATAGAAACTAGTTAATCAGGAAATTTACAAGTTCCATTTAGCCCAAGGCAACACATACTCGCATATATTTAACAGTGTTCCTCCCCTTGTAAGCAATCTTGCAAAACCCACACTTTCACTTGTCACAATTTTTAACGTTTCACCGTAACGCCACCATGTAATGAAAGAAATGCACAACAACACAACCCTGTTCCCGTGTCCCGCCGAAAATGGTTCCACATTGTTATTTTGGTGGAGATGACTGCTACACGAGTGCTGAACTAATGGCTGAATAATTCTTGTATCTTAACTTGGAAAAACACAATTGTGAAAATGCTGCAAGTGGGTAGTTGCGTTACAATCATTTTCAGCTTTTAGCTATTGACCGTTCATGTTGTCTTGTAAAAATCTGCTATGGTCTTGTCCTTTGTTTCTTTATCATTTTACTAGTTAATCATTTTCCATTCTCTTTGACTCCAATCTGTTTCTATCATTTCATGATTTTTACATTGCTCTTATGCCTTCCATGATGTTATTTCTGTTGTGATCAGGAATTTCATCTCTCACAAACATATAATGAAGGGCTTCTGAAGTTACAAGCTAAAGATCATGAAAAGGCTCGTGAGCTATTGGAAGCTGTTTTAAAAGATCCTTTGCTGCCAACTGGCCAGGTTTTTTTCTTCTCCAAGGATCTCTTAGGCTCGTGAGGCCATTAAGCCATTGACATTTCTTGTTCTTTTCCCTTTTCAGTTGGATAATTGCTCTAGTGATGTCCATCTTTTACAGCTAAGGTTTTGCACTAACCTGAGTGTTTTTATTTGCATTATGTATCTTTAGTTTAAAAAATAATTAGTTTAAAGTAGCCACTGCAGTCATAGCTTTGGCGGTTCTGTCACATCCCTTCTGAAAATTGTAAAGCTTATTTCAGATATTGTCCGCAAATGCCTTATTTAGTGCTTATCATCTTTTCTCTTTCAGGTTCTTGGCTTTGAAGAATCTTGCCACGGTTTTCCTTCAACAAGGTTCTGCACATTATGAGAAAGCTCTACAGTGCTATCTTCAAGCAGTAGAAATCGATTCCAAAGATTCTGTTGTCTGGAACCAGCTGGGAACATTGTCATGCTCAATGGGCTTGTTGAGCATCTCCCGTTGGGCCTTTGAACAAGGGCTCGTTTGCAGCCCCAACAACTGTAAGCATTTATATCAATCTTTTAGTGCATTGGTGTTTTTTTGTTGTCCATACTCCCTTTGTCCCATAATATATTAAATGTCACATTTCAATATAAGGTAATGGACTTGGTGTAATTTTACCATTGCAAATGCACCAACAAGCAAAGCATGTTCCTTAAAAATGCAAGTCAAATGTGACATTTATTATAGGACGAGGGAGTATTTATTTGATTCTTTTTGTTTCTTTGGGCGTCTTCAGCAATGCCCATTTTTCTATATGGTTTCTTTCGCATTGATCTCTCTTGTGGACAATGCATTTAGGGAATTGCATGGAGAAACTATTGGAAGTTCTTATTGCTATTGGCGATGAGGTTGCTTGTCTTTCTGTTGCGGAGTTAATTTTGAGGCATTGGCCATCACATTGCCGGGCGTTGCACGTGAAAAATACCATTGAAGAGTCGGAACCAATCCCGTTTGCTCCAAGAGGTATAGATAAACTGGAACCAAAACATGTCCGACTAAAATTTTTAGACAAGAGAAAAGCAATCGATGACCTGGATGATTGTGTTGCATCTAAAAAGCTTAACCAGAATGTGGAATTGCATCTTCCAGAAGCTTCTTGGACCACACTTGCTTGCTCACTCCTCAAAATATTGGTTCCATTGGATGGATCTGATTCTAAACAAGGGGTTAAGGAAAGCTACAGATCGGCAGACATTAGATTGATTGTACATCTACCACGTAGTTCAGAAAATGTGGTCGGGTTTACCGGGAGGAATGGTGCTTTTTCCAGCCCAACTGGTGAAAATGTATCTTGTGGGGATAGTGATGCAGATAAATGTAGTCTTTCTAGAGAAAGGGAAGCTAGTTTATATGAAGAACAACATCAAGAGAGACGGAGTAGTCGTCTTGAAAGGCTTAGGAATCGCAAACCAAGTAAGGAAGAACTCGATTATGCCACAACTAAGGATATGGCCAAAGTCGTGATTCAATCTTTAGAGCCGTTTGTCATAGGTAGATCAGAAACAAAAAGTTGTAATGGTGATTCTAGTTCCAATCAATTGAATCATGAGTCAGAGGAAGTTGCCAGATTTGTGTGCGAAACTTCAAAAAATTATGGTGCATATCACATGGGTCACTTGCTCTTAGAGGCGGTTGCATGTAGAAACATTTCATATCAAGATTCACTTGTCAAACTTTTAGAGTTAGAAAAAGTAACGAGGCACTGGGCCCAGAATAGGAGTCTTGAATGCAATATGTTTCTTGCTGAGCTGTACTACGACTTTGGTTCACGATCATCTGACTCATCTATGCTGTCTGATTTCATGTCGGAGGCGTCTTTTCACCTATGTAAAGTCATTGAATCTGTAGCGTTAGATTATCCATTCCCGGAAAGTGTCACGCATGGGGAGGAAAATTGCTCATTAAGTGATAGCTCACAAACAATCGGTTCCCTGATGAGCAGTAAACGGTCTTTATGGGTCCGCTTTTACTGGTTAAGTGGAAAATTATCAGTTTTGGATGGTGACAAGGCAAAAGCCCAAAAGGAATTTGGTATTTCCTTGGCACTTTTAACAGCTAAGGAAACTAAGGATGGTTCTCCTGATTCCATTTGCTTATCACACTGCAAAATTGTGAAAGAATTGACCGCTGACAGGGTTCTTCACGAAATTAATCTACTGGAAATTGATTTTTTGATGAAGAAAACTGTCGGTAATATGATCGACAAAGATTTAAACGTTGAGTGTGTCAGCTTGCTTGCTCCACTTCTGTTCGGGGCAAAAGATGTGAATCTTGGTGAGTCATGCGTGCATTATAAAGAAGGTGAAGGGATTGACATGGTTGAGCTATCGGCATTAGATGTTTTAGTCAAAGCATGTGAAAAGACTGAACTAATAGACACTGAGGTTTTTTTGAAATGCCACTTACGAAAACTTCAAATTCTCATGACTGCAGCTGGTATGGAAGAATGCCTTGTGTCTCAGAAATCATTTGATGTTTCCAGGTCTAAGGCATTGACTGCTTCTGAATCTGAAATGAAAGAGGGGTTAAGCAACCACTGGCATCATTTGGTTTTTGAAGAAGTGAAATCAATTTCACGATGTGCCTCACAGATGAAGACATTGAAGAGTCCTTGTGGAACTTCTGTAAGTCTCATGTTAATCATCAGAGTTTATCCTTTCTGTTGCTATAGTTTGTTTTAGAAGTTACGAATCGCTTTGCTTTTCAAATTACCATAAGCTCGGGAACTTTTTCATGTTTTATACTCCCTCCATCCCCAAATGATCTTCACATTTAACTATTCAAACTTTTTAAGGATATGAACACTCGCTTCACTAGCCATGTTGTGTTTATGCACATTTAAGCCTAAATTGTAGAAATGAGAAGAACTTTTCGGTGTGTCAGCTTCGTTATTTTTTCATTGGTTTTCTTTTCTATTGGCCTCTAAATTATGCTGCTGTCAGAAAGATGAAAATAATTTGTTTGCATGTTATTTTGTTTGTCTTGGCAGAAATTCTCTGTTGCTTGGATGGGAATCATCAGTGACATTCAGTCTCTGCTGGTAACACTCATGGTCAACATTGCATGCATTTATTTCTCTAAGAAAGCTTTAATACCAGAGGTTTCAGATCATAATGAACAAGAACAAAAGAATTGCTTTGTTGATGCAGCTATTGCATTCTTCAGACTCCAACATCTGAACCCCATTGTTCCTGTCAAAACTCAAGTACGTATGCTTCTTCTTGTGTGTGTGTGTTTAGTACATATGCTTCTTACTCCCGAGGAAATGGGAAACCCTGTTCTCAGTCAGCCTATAATCTGTATTATATCTCATTGATTTGACACATTATTGCGCTCTTTTATTTTTGTAGATTGAACTAATTGTAGCTATCCATGATATGCTCGCTGAGTATGGAATCTGCTGTGCGGGTGGAGATGGTGAGGCAGAGGGAGCGTTTCTTAAACTTGCAATAAAGCATTTATTGGCTTTGGACATGAAGCTTAAATCAAATTCTTTAACCAGTGGTCTGGAAATGATTCAATCTGATGAGCAGCATCCTCAAAACGTTCACACCAAACCACCTGAACATGATTTAGAGTTGACTTCAGTGAATGCAAATTTGGGTTTGACTGATATGCGTGAAACTAAAAGTATGGAGACGGATACTATTGAGGGAACCTCTGTCAGTAAAATTTCATCTCAAAATCTAGAGAAAGGGGAACATGATCGTAATCATGATGATATGTTCCGTGAAGGAGAAGCAGCAAGCAGTCAGTCGGTTGAATCTGTTAAAGAACTAACTGAAGATGAAAGGGAAGAGCTTGAGATGGAAATAGACAGCGCTTTAGATCAGTGTTTTTTCTGTTTGTATGGTTTGCATCTTAGATCAGATTCGTCCTATGAAGATGATTTAGCCATGCACAAAAATACAAGCCGGGGAGATTATCAGACGAAGGAACAGTGTGCGGACGTCTTTCAGTATATACTACCTTATGCAAAGGCGTCATCGGTGAGTAGATCTCAGTACCATCACCGTTCAATTTTTTTTCCATCTACTTCATTCTCACTCGTGCAAAAAGCAGTGGTAATCAGCTTCTTGAACTTCTTATTCATGCTAGAAACATATCTACTCTGGGGCGGAGGGGATATCTAGACAATTCAAGTTTAGGGTCATATGTTATACTCCCTCCGTCCCTCCTTAACTTACAAAAAATGAGTTGTGCACATTAATTAAGGAAAAAGTGAAAAAGGTGATGTGTTGTGAGTGTAGATGGTTGGGTGGGAGAGAGAGAGTGGGATGAAGAATAGTTAGTGGATAGTTGTTGTGAGTATGACAAGTGGGTCCCACCATTTTAAAAGTATTAAAACATTTCCATTTTAGGATTTTGTAAGTTAAAGTGGGACAACCAAATGGGTAATTTTTGTAGATTAAAGAGGGACGGAGGGAGTACATGCTAATGTAATTCGTTGTGGCACTCAACATGGGCTAGGTGCCCCAATTCCTAAAGAATGAAGATTGGATATTTGACAAGCATAGGCGCTAACCTAGGCCCTCGGTTGAATTTATTAGTATAATTATTATTCAGTTAGCACTAAAGATAATATCCTAATCTGTATACTCTATTGATTAATAAATTCTTGAGAAACCAACATTCTTCAACATTAGATGATAACTCTAATACCTTATAGTTACTAAAGTAGTAACTATTAAGAAAACATGCGGTGCCATTAATTATTTGAGTGAAATAGGTATATTAGCTATTGGAATTATAAATGCGAAAACGCTTCTTTGTCAAAAATTTCATGTTAATCTACTATGTCTATCAGTCTAATAAAAATTAGATAGATGCTTAGTTAAGCCATTAAAATTGCTTTACTATAAGAACATCACTACCTTCTACAAAAATGCGGCAAGACCTACTATAACTCATTGATTAATTATAGGCGCTACAAGAAAATTCTAATTTCTGCGATGTAATTTGTGATGTACCCCTCCGTCCCCAAATGAATGTCCATATTCTAGAAAAAGTTGGTTCCCAATGATTTTCATCTATAATAATATCATATAATGATGTATACTTGCATAACTAAAGAGTTTAATGATGGTCTGTAAGGGTGTTTAGGCATCTTTACTACCAAATTTTCGTAAAAGTCAATTATATCAGAATGTCCCTAACAATAAAAAAGAACAGTCATTTAGGGACGGGGGGAGTATATTTGTTAGAAGAGTATTAACTACTGTGTAACTTTAATATATATAATATTTTAAATAATAAAAAATGTTTGAGTGGAAAAGAGGGAGTAAAATTTATGTACTTTCGGTATCTAATTATATTGAGATTTTTCATTAGTAGGGTTTGTTGACCTCAATTTAATACAAATTTTAAGGCTAGAAAAGCTGACATTGACAATTGAATTGCACCTCTTTTTTCCTTCAATTAAGCTTCTAGGGTTAGGGAGAAATGGAGTTGGAGCTTGTTGATGTCCATCTTATGAAATATGGTGGTTAATTTGCATTTCAACATTCTTTCTCTTATGCACACTTGTTAAGAAGTTCTACCACAGTTTCTTTGATATAACTATCTCAACAATATTGTGTTTGAAACCTCCAATAGTACCTAATATTGATATCTTTCAGAGGACTGGATTAGTCAAACTTCGGAGAGTGCTACGAGCCATACGCAAACATTTTCCACAGCCACCTGACAATGTGTTGGCTGGAAATGCAATAGAAACTTTTTTAGATGACCCCGATTTATGTGAAGATAAGCTGTCAGAGGCAGCTGGATCAGATGGGTTTCTTGATGCCATCATGAAGATAATATATGCAGATGGTGGTAGTCTCAATCCACAGACATCATTGGAAAGGTATGAATTTCTATATTGTTATTCTTTATGAATTGTTCATTTATTGTCTTTTCACTGTTTGCAGCTCAGAGCCATTTTTGGAGGTTTATCGCAACTTGTATTATCTCATTTCCCAGTCCGAAGAAATTAGTGCAACTGATAAATGGCCTGGTTTTGTACTCACCAAGGAAGGTGAAGAATTCGTACAGCAAAATTCAAATCTATTTAAATACGATTTGCTGTACAATCCACAGCGCTTTGAGAGCTGGCAAAAGCTCGCAAATCTCTATGACGAGGTAAATTTGTCTTTTGACATTTTGTAGTGTAAGAAAAACCTTGGAAGTAACGAATAAAGCTGAATTACTAAGGATTCAACTACTGTTCGGTGGCTAGACGATTCAATCAGTAATGTTGATTGTGTGAAAATGTTTTTGGGGTTATATGTACAGGAGGTGGATTTGTTGCTAAATGATGGCAGTAAACAAATAAATGTTCAAGGCTGGAGGAAAACTCCTACTTTGCCTCAGCGAGTCGATATAAGTCGAAGGAGGAGTAGGCGCTGTTTATTGATGACCTTGGCTTTAGCAAAAACAGCAATCCAACAGGTTTCATTTATTGAAGATGTCATTTAAAAATAATTGAATTTCGCTTCTTTCATGTGAAGAATACCCCCATCATGCATGTGCTGCATAACTATGCATGTTACAAGGTATTTTCTTGCGTACGAGGATGATATTTTAGGTTGTGGGGGGGGGGGGGAAAGAATGACCTATCCTTTGATTTCTGACAAATAAATCGCCCTATCACCTACCCTACTAATGCCGTACTAGCAATTTGTATTCAAGCTACAAGCCGTTGCTGATAGTTATTCTATTAGATATGATATGTATGGTAAGGAACTTATTCCTTATAGAAAATGTAGATTAGAAATTCTTCCTGATAGAACACGATGGCTTTGATGAGTAACACCAAATAATGTTGATTTTTTCCTCTTTCTGAGATTCTGAGTCTTTTCTAGGTTCTTGATCTGTGCAATTAAGGGGAAAAACTATTTGGTACTGAAACGTGAGAAAAGTGTTTGCTCAAATTAGACATGGGGAGGCTCTTTATGATACTCCCATAGAATACGGACGAGTTAATAAAAGAAAAAGACAAGCATAAGAAGAAGAACATTTTCTTGGATTTCCCCATTTTGCTTGGTGCATTTATTGTACTATATACTCCCTCCGTCCCACCTCACTTGACACCCAAGAGGTGGGCATAATAACTAAGGAAAAAGAATAAAATAAGGAAAATGTGTGGTAGAAAATGAAGAGAGAGAATGAGTGGGGTAAAAAGTAGTGTTGGTTGAATAAAATGAGTGGTGGAAAATGAAGAGAGTGAATGAGTGGTGGGGTAGAGTAAATATAAAATTATAAAATGCAGGTTATTTTGTGAAGTGTCAAGTGAGCTGGGACGGACCAAAATGGAAATAAGTGTCAAGTGAGCTGGGACGGAGGAGTATGTGTGTATATCATGTATTTGGACTACAAAAATATGGATACATTAACGAAAATGCTGCCAAAGATCTCTAGCTCAAGCGTCACCTACTCAACTCTTCCAATGTAGAGCTTGAAGGTTCGATATTGGAGTGAATACTGTAGATGTGTGCATTTTCTCTTTAAATATTACGATAGATTCATTCTTAGATAGGCTACAACTGAATTCGTCAAGTTTAACACCTTAAATAAAGTTTATTGCAAAACCGTCTAATTATGATTCTTAAAGAGCACAGAGTGCGCGCAAGGTCCATCTCTAACATGGCATTTAACTTGAAGCTTTAAATGACATACGGTTAAGATTTGGATTACAAACTTTTCTTTACTGAGAATATGTGGTACTAAAATTACTCTTGAATTAAGTATACGTTAGCCTAGGTGTTTGAGAATGTATAGATTGATGTGGGGTCTATTAATGGTCACAGGTTCACATGGGCATTTTAATCTATCAAGTATACTGCAATCATTGTGAATAAACCTGATGAATTTTATGTCATTTTTAGGGCGAGATACACGAGTTGTTGGCATTGGTATACTATGATGGCCTTCAGAATGTGGTACCAATTTATGATCAAAGATCGATCGTCCCCTCTAAGGATTCTGCGTGGATGATGTTCTGTCAGAATGCAATGAGGCATTTTGAGAAGGCTTTTGCCCATAAGTAATGTTCTTTTATTTCCCCCACATAGCATTATGTTTTTTCTTTGTATAAATGGATAACTTTAAATTGTTAGCATACTCCCTGTCACAGGGAGGATTGGTCTCATGCATATTATCTGGGGAAGCTCTCCGAAAAGCTTGGGTACTCACATGGGTCGTCATTTGCATATTACGACAAGGCTATTGCATTAAATCCATCAGCAGTAGATCCTTTTTATAGGATGCATGCCTCACGCTTGAAGTTACTCTTTACGTGTGGAAAAGGGAATAAAGAAATTTTGAAGGTTGTTTCCTGTTTGAAACTTTTGTTGGAATCACAAATTTGCACTGTTTTATCATTCCTCTATTCTGATATCTCTGCTTCTAATTTCAATAGTTTATCTCTCTCTCTCTCTCCCCCCCCCCCCCCTCAGTTGACGTTTTTATTTTTATTTAATTTACAAAATACTGCAGTTTGTTTGCTTATTTTCAAAATCCTATATCTGTGTGTTCACTGTTGAATAAAAGTTGGAGGAATAGAGTGGTGGATATAGTGCTAACGTCCCCACACTACGCGTTTATACACACACTCACACTCACACTCACACTCACACACTCTCACACTCACACTCACACTCACACTCATACACACTCACACTCACACGCTCACACTCACACTCACACTCACCCTTATATATATACACACGCGCGCGCAGCCACACACATATTTACCGATTTATGTTTTGCTTTTGCTCAACTATTTCATATACTCACTTTTATAATCAGTTGTATTTTGAAATAGTAGAACCGTTGCATGATCATGGAAAACTATCTATTTATCATCGAGTTTACTTGCTGGATTTTTCTCAGGTTGTTGCAGCATATTCCTTCAGCCAATCAACCAAGGAGAGTGCAATGAGTATCATTGATGAAACCATGACTGAAACTTCTCAGACCATGGAAATTGAGGAGAGAAACACTGATTCTAATTTAGAAAATATGAAGCAAGTTAAGTCCCATCAATTGGACGAGTTGTGGGACCTTCTTTATAGTGATTGTCTTTCTGCACTTCAAATATGTGTTGAAGGAGACCTTAAACATTTTCACAAGGCCAGATATATGCTTGCTCAAGGAATTTACAAGAGACATGAGGGCAGGGATTTAGAGAAAGCAAAGGAGGAACTTTCTTTTTGCTTCAAGTCAACTCGTTCTTCTTTTACAATCAATATGTGGGAGATTGATGGAATGGTCAAAAAAGGGAGGTACGAATAAAAGAATTTGGTTGCACTCCGTTCAAATTGTTCATATTCAATCCAGAACTCCATGCCATCCAATTTTATATACTCATTTCCTATTGATTATTGAAGATAACCAAGGTTTTGTAATATTCCCTCCATCCCGGAAAGATAATCCCATTTGACTTTTTATGGTCAACACAAGTGATCTTTTACCAAATATTAATGGCAATCTAATCATCCTAGTGAAATTCTAACTGTTGTAATTGATAAATCATTAAGTTATGTATAAGTAAAAAAAAATAGAATTTTATTGGGATGATTGGATCGGCATTGGTGTTTGGTCAAATTTCACTTGCGTTGACCATAAAAAGTCAAATGGGTCTATCTTTCAGGGACGGAAGGAGTTCTATTTTTTGCTATGCAGTTAGTAATACTTTGCATTGTATTTCAGGCGAAAAACTCCAGGCCTTTCCGGGAACAAGAAAACCCTTGAAGTTAACTTGCCAGAAAGCTCTCGTAAATTTATCACCTGCATTAGGAAGTATATTTTGTTCTACGTGAAACTGTTGGAGGAGGCAAGAGACGTATCTACCCTTGACCGAGCTTATATCTCTCTTCGAGCAGATAAGAGGGTATTGATTATATGTCATTTCTTTCAGTATTTGTTTATGCCCTGAAGGCTTGTAGCTGTTAATTTATCTCTCCCTGAAAACTTAGTGTACCTACTTTGGAATATAAATGCAGTTCTCATTGTGCCTCGAGGATCTTGTTCCTGTAGCTCTTGGAAGGTACATCAAGGCGTTAATTTCATCAATACATCAAAATGAGAAATGTGATACTCCTGACAGAAATTCTTTTGAGCATCTTCTAGAGAAAATGTTCTCTTTGTTCTTGGAACAGATGAATTTGTGGTCGGATGTATGCATATTACGTGAGATAAAAAGCCCAGAGTTATCAGAAAGCAGCTTGTACAGGTAACTCATGCTGAGCATAGTTTCTTAAGCAAGTTGAATTACTATCCAAACCTCTAGCCCACATCTTTGACTAATACTCTCTTCGTCCCATAGCAAATGCTACGAAAATATAAAACACAGGAATTAAGGAAAAGCAGTATAATGTTGATAGTGGAGTAAAGTTGTGAGTATGAAAAGTGGGCCAAACTTCATTTTCGTCCATTGTACTTTCGCCCGGCTTTCTCTTTAACCATTGTACTTTGGAAAACCTATTATCCCAATACCAAATCCCTGCCTTATTCGTGCCCAATACATGCCCTACGGCGAATTTGGGACCGGAATGATATGTTTTACAAAGTATAGTGGTTTTTATGCTAATGACAAAGTACAATGGTTAAAGTGAAAGTACCCTCAAAGTACAGTGGACGAAAACAAAACTTAGTCCTAAATAGTCGGTTACGAATATATGACAAGTTGGTCCCATTGAATATAATAGTACTACAACTTGTCCATTTTGGGTAGTAACATTTATTATGGGACAAGTAAATGTGAAAGAAGTAACATTTGTAATGGGACGGAGGGAGTATGTTGGTGGGGCATTCAGACTTTTAGTGGGTTTGAGGATGACCTGCATTTACTTGGTATTAATTTGCCATCTTGACAACTCAATCCTGCTCTGCAAACCCTTCTGTCTAGGAAAAAGGAAAAGGAAATAACTGAATAAAATAAGTATACTCATTTTTATATAGTAGGGTGCAGCCTTAATGTTGTTAGTTAACCTGCAATTTTATACTGTGTGCTCAGTGTTATTTACACATTATTCCTTTTTTTTTTTTTTGTAGATATCTCTTCCAGTATATCCAGATACTAGAAAGAAATGCCAAGGTAGAGACACTGGAAGGGATAAATGAAAAGATGCGAAAACGTTTAAAGAACCCAAAGCTGTCAAATAGTAACTTTGCTAAAGTTTATAAGCATGTTTCTGTGGCTTGGTGCCGATCTCTTGTTTTTAGCATGGCCTTGATCTCACCAATAGTACCCAAACTTTTGAGTGATATGCAAGCCCCTAATCTATCAGATAGTGGTCCCGGTAATAGTCAACTGCTTTGTATTGACCTCCAAACAAGTGAATTCTGGAAATCATCTTTTGAGGACCCACACCATTTGAAAAACCTCGAAACACAATGGAGCTCTTTATTGTCCAAGTTTAAGAATGTTGTAATCAAAAAATGCTCAGAAGAAGATTTGGAGACTGCCACCGTTTTGCTTAAATCTTCTTACAACTTCTATAAAGACGCTTCTTGTGCTTTGCTCCCGTCTGGCATAAACCTTTATGCAGTTTCATCTCAGTTTTCAACTGACCCGTGTAATCAGTCACTCATAAATACAACTGATATTCTTGATATGACTACTCCGAAGAAGCTTCTCGTGTGGGCATATACACTGTTGCATGGGCACTGCAGCGCGAATTTTTCAGTCATTACGAAGTTTTGTGAAGAAACTGTGAAGGTATGTGTTTTTTGCTTTACCTACCTTGTCAATATTCATTCTACAAATAAATGCCACAGGAGCTCCGTTCTGGTCGAGCCAGAAAAGTATTAAGGTGGAAAATATCCCTCTGGGTTTTGAGAAACAATATTTTAAACTGCAGCTTTTGCATTTAGAGAAAAAGGGTTGGTAGTATCGGACCCTTGACATTTATTTTGGAACAAGTTTCTTCATTATTTTTTTCGAGTCCTAAAGTTTTAAGCAAAGAGGGATACCATGTTTCCTTTTGCATTGATCATAAATTTTCATCGGGTTCTACTAAATGCTAAATATTTGCCTTTCTTTGTGAAACCCAATGATAATCAACCTAACCTAACATGCTGAAATCCAACAACTCAGTTATACTATGCGACAAAAAAGCTATAGGTACAAACTATGAAGTAAATATTTTGCTAGCACTATATAAGAAATACTACTGATAGATCTAATAAGCAATGGCGGAGCTAGGATTCTAGCTAAACGGGGGCGAGTTATATGGTAAAATATAAATTTGGTAAACTGGGGCAAAAGTATTATGTAGTGCACATTTTTTCCAATAGAAACCGGGGGGGGGGGGGGGGGGGGGAGGGGGGGGGAATTCACAAATTTCATAATTTTAGTAATAAAATATCACACTTTATAATTTTACAAGGGAGGAAACTGCCATTTTACAAAACTTAAGGGGCAATGAAGCATGTAGCTCTGCCGGTGCTAATAAGTAAAATCAGAACTTATCTATTATGTTTTGTTGTGGTTATTTATTGAAACTTGCCAGGCTTTCTTCAGGCAGTTGGTCAAACCTGTTTTAGTAATGTAAGAAATATTTGTAGGGTCCAAAAATTGTCTTCAACTAAAAGTATTAATTATTAAGCCTCATTTACTTTGTCACCAAAAATATTCCGCTTAAAATCTTGTATACATACATGTGTATCAGTAATAAAATATCTCAAATTTAAATGCTTTATTGGTCTATTCTTTACATATTTATCATCAGTGAATACTACTTTATTTATAGTGGGCCCAACCTTTTAATGTTAGACTAAAATGCTTTACCTTAGTGTGCCAGTTAGGGGACTCTTATTTTGTTATGGAGTATTTTGGTTGTACATAACATTTTTCAGTCATTGCTCTTCGTGCATATAATCTTCTTGTTGATCTCATTCTATTGAAGTGGGCAATCTTTTGATTTTTTGTCAGACTGAAATATGACTAACCAAAAGTTTATTTGCAGTTCTACTCTTTTGATAGTCTGATATATATGATGTGCATACAGTTTTATGATTTTTTTTGGTTTTTGTGATATTTAACAACGTTACTACTTTATGTGCATAAAGACAATCTTGTAAATGTCAACTTACAAGAAAATCTTCAACTATGTTGTTAAAATTGAGGGGGGGGGGGATAAATAAGAAACTTATGGGAATAATAAGAATATGACAATGTTACAAAAAATTTCAATATGCCACTGTTTACTCAGATAGGAAAAACATTATTCTTTCTATTCCTGTCTTCTCATAGTCAGCGAAATTGTATCAAATTATTACGAGTACAAATTTGATAGAATAAAGATCATTAATTAGACTGTACTTTAAATTATTTTTACCTGAATGCTCCAAGTAATTATATCACTAACAAAAAATAGATGCTCCCTCCGTCCCAAAATGAATGACCAATTTCTTTCAAGTTTGCTCTTGATCAATAGTAAATGTGAAAAAATAAAATAAAAAATTGTTCATTCATTTTGGGACAGAGGTAGTATTATGTGGAAACCGCAGTCCCAACGGTCGTTTACATTATGTAAGCACCATTGTAGGAAATCAAAATTATTGCTTGTTCTACTTCTGCAAAGCAGATGTGGGTAGTACATATACATAAAGTCCCTTAGTATTCACAGTATACAAGTGCAAGTGCATATTGGAATATGATCGGTAGATAGTAAAGGCAATTTAGTAACATCATTAAAGAAGGAAAACTTATTTTGGGACGCTACAATTTCATAAGAGCTTTCCTTGTGAGCATTAGATATGACTTTTTGGCTTGTATCTATGTCGTATCAAACATATATTTACCGAACCTATTTCAAGTACTACCCTTGCAATCTTCTCGTAATAGGAATATCCCAGTGTATTTTTCTCGTAAGACTTTGACAATACTTTGTTAAATGGAAACATAATTTCATGCTTGAATGGTTTTGGTTGTATATTGCAGTCGAAGATGAAAAAAGGGAGTGGGAGTTCATCTACTCCAACTGCAACTATGCCCTCTGGCCCTGCTTCTCATACAGGTTCTGTCTTCTTCTTTTTTTCTTGTACCTATATGTATGCAACATAGACATTGTGATTAAAAAAAAAAAGGGAACTGTGGCTGATTACTCCCTCCGTCCCGTAATGATATTCCCACATTTTGTGGTTAATTTGATTGAATTTTGATGAAAGATTTTGGAAAAAGCATATGTATCCTGAAAAAAATTTAAAAAATGTTTTTGGTAGTGTTTTTACTAGTGTATCAATAACAAGTTTTAGAATTCCATCGTGATAGTTATTGTTTCCTAAGTCTTTCGTCAAGTTTAATCAAATTAACTGCTAAAAAGTAGACCTAACGTTCCGGGACGGAGGGGGTACAATTCGTATGTTCCTCCTTTCATATAACGAGTTACCTTCTCTCCTGATATTCGATCTACTATCTGAGTTGTAGGAGGTGGGAAAGATGGAGCCGGTAAATCCAATGAACACGAAACTGTCCCACTAAGCACTACCGGAGATTCTTTACCACAGAAAGAGACTCAAAATATACATCAAATAAGATCGCATTCTGTACCCGAAACAATTCAAGAAAATGCGGATTCATCAAAGCCTGAAACAGGGAGTACGCAAAATGTTGTATCTACTTCATCAATGCATGAAACAGAGAGTGCATGCAATGTGGGACCCGCTAGTCTGCCGGAGAAAGAAACTGCTGCTTGTGGGCCCAACGCGATTGCATCGGGTGATAGCCAAGACATTGTATCAGAAACTTCAGTTTTGATTCACTGCAACAATGCTCACTCAGAAAGGAGCAAGGTGGATGGATGAGTTGGATGAAAAGGATTACTTTGTAAATAATGTTGGTCAACCTTGTACAGTGTGTGTACATTTAAGAATAGGTTTGGTACAATTCATGGATAGAAGCTAGAATGGACAAAAAAATCGTATTAAACCATAATTGAGATCACAATTTGGTTCTTTTTGTGGAATATTTTGAGAGTTTTTTGCAGTTAGTGAAGAAAAAACCATAGTTTTACCGCGTATAATACGTGTATATATTACGCGCATTAAAAAATGCCGTATTTTTAAACTAAAATTCACTACACTCATAATATCACGTATCGTTTTTTTCTGTTCCTTTTCGTACATCACTAACTTTTGGTAAAAACACAAATTTTTCGTTTTCATACAAACTCCCTCTGGCCAATAATGTAAGCAAAAAAGACAAAACAAAAGAAACACATATTAAGCAAGTGGTTAAAGTTATTTAATTGTCTTAATTTTATATAAAAAAAAAAACATGTTAAAATTACTATCCTCGTATTACATGTGTAATATCACTATCCTCGTATTACATGTGTAATAATTGTGCACTTGTATTTAACAATGAGTAATTGATTACGGGCATTTTTGGTAAAGAGTATTAAGTGCAGTTATATTTAACGAGTTTTACACATTTTTTAATTTTTTTATTTTTTTTTACACATTAACTGTTGCTTACACAAAAAGACAATTCAAGAATATATGGAACCTTTATAACTCATGTGGGTGTGGGTCCCATTTGATATTTACATAAAACCTCTATAACAATGTTCACACATTTTGTCAAAAGGGGGATACAAAAATACCACATCTTGGCACTATAACAATTTTTCTTTTACACCTCTTCCCTCTGGCTTATCTTCTTTTTCTCCCTCTCTAGCTAATCCTGTGTTAAATTAAATCACTCCCCTACACTAAACCTACTACAAAATTAACAACAGATGTCAAAATGAAACAAAAACTACGCGTTAATTTCTGTGAGACTGTCGAGTTTTGATAAAAAATATCACGACTGCCAAAACACCTCGAAGTCACTACTATACAATGACCGGTCTTGAATCTCCAAATTTGCTATGTGCCAATTTATAAGCCGAGACTGGATACATTTACACAAAACAAGTGCAGCTGGGAAAATCCACCATTCACTTTCGTCCCTGATCCCACAAAAAAAAAAAAAAAAAAGGTCAAGGATTGAAAGGGAATAAAAAAACAGAAGTTTGTACTTGTGTCAGTTTGTGTGTGTGTGTGAGAGAGGGAGAGAGAAGGTGTGTAGATAACTTGATAAGGCTTGAAGTATATCTTCTTACATGTTCCATGGCTGAAAGTTTGGTAATTTTACACTGCGTTGGGAGCCATAGTGAACATAACCGCATATAAATACAACCACCTGATGGAAAAATATAAATCCACAGTGAATATTAGCATAAAAAGAAAAATGTTCTGCCACCAGCAGATGCTAAAAGCGTAAACAGTTGAAGTAAAAAGATAAAGGAGATACGCTTCCTTACACGGGGGCAAAAAAAAATCTCCATTTTCGTATGATTCATTAATGGACACCGAAAATACCCTACATTATCATCTCCACCAAAACAATTCTATAGTGCACCAAATAAAATTTTCGGTAGACTAACTTCATTTAGGGAAAACAATCTGAGGGTTAGAATGCTTAATTTATTCATTTTTCTAGGCGGATAGGTGGTTTTCCTATTTGTAAAAGGACCAAAAACAGAATAATTAGAAGATGTTTCCATGAGATAAAAGGAGCCTAGGTGGAAAAGAAAGCTGACAAAAGTGTGTTGTTCAATCATTATTGACTTGTATTATTGTATCATTAGTATTATTGTATACTCCCTCTGTCCCATTTTAGGAGTCAACAAATTTGTGGGCACAAGAATTAAGGAATAGAGTATTTTTATTATAAAATATAGATAGTGGGGTAGAGTGTGAGTATAGAAAGCAAGTAGGAGAGAGAAAGCGGGGTATGAAATAGTCAGTGGATAAATGTTGTGAGTATGACATGTGAGACCCATTGAATAAAGAAGTGTTAAAAACTTTCCTTTTTGAGATTTTGACTCTTAAATTGGGCACCCATTTGGGAAATTTTTGACTCTAAAAATGGGACGGAGGGAGTATATGTAGGAGACTTACTACGTTAATCAAAGATGTGACATTCCACAAAGCATATACACGAGCAAGTCCTGCAGAACGACGAGGTCCTTGACTGAAGAGAGCATTAATTCCGGCAGGGAACGGAAGTAAAATCCCAAGTGGTAAAATTGCCAGAACCAGAACGACATCAGCAAAGGAAATTGAATACAACTGGAGCAAAGTGAGCAAAACTAAAGAAATATCACTTAGAAGTAGCATTGAGATGACCAAACCAACAAGATCCTGCAGCAACCAGAAGACGAGTCAAAATATACTCAAAGATTTGCACCCAAGAAAATCAAAAAGCTGATAAAGTACCGATGAACTTGAAATATACTCCCTCCATTCCGTAACAAAGTTCACATTTCTTTTAAGGAGCAGGATTAATGAAAAGTGTTATCGTATAGGTAGTAGAGTAGGTGTTGTGAGTATGAAAAGTGAGGTAGGAGAGAGCAAGTGGGTTCCATTAAGAAAGAAGTATGATAAAATTTCTTTTTTGGAAACACGACTTTCTAATGGAACACCTAAAATGGGCAGATGGGAACTTTGTTACGGGACAGAGGGGATGTGTGTGCCTGCATACAAAAACATACATCAACACACATACACAAACACACACTCACACACACACACCTCTGTGTGTGTGTTTCGATGGGTAGAGGGATGGAGGAAAGCGTGAGGTACCTGGTGGCCAACGGGTTTAGTATTATGAATTATAAGAGAAAGGGGAAAAAGTATGTCTCTCTTCTCCTCTAGCATTTTCAAACTGTTAATATCCAATATTCCACCAGAAACCCTCCTCCGTGTCACTCTGTATTCAGTATTTCTATAACTCTGACTAAACGGCACATCTTCTCTTATATTGCGAGCTGAAGGATTGGCTTCGAACAAATTATCACTGCCAGACAATAAGAGCAAACAAAAGAAGGTAGAGTGTTAAGAAGTCAGTTCCAAAGAACAAGAAAACAAATCAATAAAGGAAGGGGTCAGCTTCTATCACATGTGGATTAGCAGTATAGTCCCACTTGGACTTGAACCCAATTTACATTCAATGCGCATACACATACATGTACTCCCTCCGTCCCAAAATGATAATAACATTTTGTTTTTGATGGTCAACATAAGTGAACGTTGACCAAACATAAGTGAACGTTGACCAATATGTTTGGTCAGCGTTCACTTGTGTTGACCATCAAAAACAAAATCGGACTATATATTTGCGACCGAGTGAGTACTATTTATCAGAAAAGGCTTGTTATCCAAAGGAGTGAACAAGGTAGGCAAAATTACCGAGTCTGTTGTGTCCTTAGAGCTGCCCCATCAGTACTTTCCAAAGATAAAAACTCAGGTTCATCAACACCATACACCATAAGTCCATACTGACAATAGCCACTGCTTGTTGCTTGAAACCAAGCAAGATCAACACGTATGCTGTAATTCTTCAAAGAAGGATTGGCAAAAGTTTCAATCCATCCAAGAACAGGGCGAAAATTTGATCTGAGGCAACCACGGCGGACCAAGCGCAACTGTGCATTTAGACCAGCCACAAAACGATACCAAGTGGTAGGTGGGACTGACTGAAAGTAACAGCATATCAATCAAAACATAATATGAGAAGACCAAATCAAAAAAATATATCTAAATAGAAACTATTCTAATCCCAAAAAGAAGTTCACTGGGAAAAAAGGAACCTGACTCATGACACTAGTGATGACATTATCACTGGTAAGTGAGAATGGAGCCATGTAGCTTCCATCACCTCCAAACAGGAGAGAGAGCGGGAATCTTTTATGAAGATGAGGAGGAAGATCTGTTCTTTTTTCATCCCCACCAAGGAAGAAGTCCACATAGGCTAGCATAAGGTCAGATGTGGCAGCCACCTACAAGATCGTGTACAATAATGATAAACCCAAGAAGTTGCTACATCTTGATTGTAATGTAAAAATATGTGTTATCAAAATTTATGTACCGAAAATGTTTACCAAATTTTCTAAACAGCTTCTAAAATAAATGAACACTCAAACGGCATTGCTCATATTTTTCATTCAATACAATATGTAAAAGTAAATGTATGCGTTCGCAAAGACATAATACTACCCCTGACCCAAAATGGAAGTCCAAAAAAATCCAAATTTACTCTTGATCAAGAGCAAATTTGAAATTTTTTTGAACTTTCATTTTGGGACGGATGGAATAGTAATTATTTAATTAAACATAATACTAACCTTAAGGCCTTCATAGAGAGCGCGCGAGCGGCAAGAACGTAGGCAAGCATGATCATACTCAGATCTAACGAATTCACGTAATCTTTGTAATTTCATTCTTCGTCTCCATTGTTGCCATGACCATGCAAGAGGATAAGCAAGGATACAGAGAATACTGTGCATTGATCCCTCCCACCATTGGTATGTGGCTATAGCATTTATCTCATCCACAAATCTGTTGAATGCACCTTCATACCTGGAAGTTCGAGGAAAATCTTAATAATCACCAATGCAACAATATGAAATAGTTCATGAGAAAACAGATTGGACAGCCACACACCAACAAGAACATCATTAATTGGCGTACACCAACAAAAAATTTACAAAAGACTGCTCAACTGCAATAAGGCAATAAACTAAGCAAACAGAGCAAGGAACATTACTTACACAATTTCTTTCACTTGTTCTGGAGGTGTATGAGGAAGATGCCAAGGTTCGCTGAAAGTGTTGGGACCCATGAAAAACATTCTATGAACATGACCCTGTGACTCCTCGACTCTATTTGTTTCCAAAACCTAACAGACAGAGATTTTAGTTATCATCCAAAATAAAAAACAGTACAGCTTGTGTAATTGCATTCTTCCCGCTATGTAACAAACAGAGTTCGTCTATTTTATGATGAATAAAAAGCACCTCATTTAGTGACTCCAGAAAAGGGAAAGAGTGATCTATCTGAGAGCCCTGTTGTGTTGGGGAGGGACCTGGCAACTCATCAACGCCAATCAATTTCATCCGTGCAACACTGAGCACAAGTGCTAAAAGTATAAGCAGACCCACGAGAATAAGAGCAAATAACCAAGGCCCCCCAAATGTGAATATCAACTCTTCAAGAGTCGTGTAACAATGTGGCAAATGATATCTGTCAGAAACACATCTGTAAGGGCAAGGTGTTTCAGCAATGCCACCTGCAATGAAGGCAAGGATTTGAAGATAGTACCAGTTTAGTGAACAAGTTCGCACATAATCGAGCTGGAGGGAAATAAAGAAAATACCCTCAGAGAGAGAGAGAGAGCAGGGGGGGGGGGGAGTGAGGGAGAAAAAAGGAGAGGACACGCTAATTCCCACAAAGCCACCAAAGATAATTAATCAATTTATTAAAAAAAATCTTGGTTCTTCAAACATGTACAGAACTCCATATCTTAGTAGTACCTCGGACAGAAATGTACTCAGCGCGATGGGGAAGCTCATCAGTTGGGCACTTGAAACAGAGACTACTATCAGATCCTGTAACGTTCTTATAAGTGCCAACAGGACATTCCTGTGTAAATAGAAAGAAAAATTAAACAAGTTAACAAAATGAGTATCACTCCCTCCATCTCTAAACGAATGTCCATTTTTCCAAAAAGTTGAAGCCTATTTTCAGTTTACTTACTAAATTGTCTCTCGTCAATCATTGGGTTCTAATCTACATGTACAATACTGCTGTCATATGGTAAGATCCTTATGGGCGTTTCTGTACATATGCTATTCCCACTAGTCCAAAATAGTTGCGTTATTGGATCAATTTTTTTGGTCCTAAATAATTGTCACTTTTGGGTTAAAAGCATTCAAATTCAATTTTTAAGCCAGTAGCTAAAAAATGCCTTTACCTTCACATTGGAACTTGAATTGTTTAGTTGGGACGGAGTAACTTCTAAGTACTCGCTTTCGGTTGACAATTTTGTGTTACTTGTATGTGTAAAATGACATAGTTGTTAAGGCGACTGCCCGCGTCACCTTTTTGGCGCCTTAGGAGATCGAGCGTCTTTTAGGTGGGCGACTGTTCATCATTATGGGTGAGGCGTCCGCTTTTCTTAATAGGGGGGGTGAGGCGGAAGGCATCCGCCTTTTGAGAAAGGCATACTAGGCAAAGTCGATTGGGGCGTTTAAGCTAAAGAACATCCTTTTGGGGAGTGTTACTAGTTTTTGGGTCTCAGGGGGAGACCTGAGACGACATTGAAAGACTGAGAGCACCTACCATATAGCTTCATAGTGTGATTCGAGGCCCTCAAAGTCCACTTTTGGTTCCTCCAAGTATGTTTGGCAGCTTTGCCTTTCCTTTGCGTTTACTATTTTTGTGTCACTTCTAGGCGTGCGTTTTAATTTTTGGTTTCACCTTTTCATTTTGTTTTTAAACTTATTGTACTTTATGGTCTTCTCCCAAGTTTCTAAGCAATGGGCACCACCTTTTGTCTTATCCATGGCCATTAATCAACATCATCTTTTTTTGTTATTTTAAAACATTATTCTATACTTCTAATTTCACAGTACAATAATTCATTATTTAGAATAATGTGCTTTTATCTTAGAATTCTAAATTTTGGGGTGTTGAAATGTGTTAAGTTGCAACTTTTTGTAAAATTGTGACATTTATTCAATCTCTTGGTTTTGTTCTTAACCATGTTCTAAGCTTTGTTATGTCTTATGTTGCGTATATATAAATCATACTACCTCCGTCTTTTTAGTCTGTCCACTTTTTGCCATTTTGGGTGTCCCATTTGATAGTTCACAACCCCAAAAAGGAAAGTTTATATTATTCTTTATTCAATGGGACCCACTTGTCATATTCACAACAACTATCCCACTTACTATTCCAACCCACTCACATATCACATCACACTTTTCATACTCACAACACCCACTCAACTATTAAAATTTAAAACTTTTCCTTAAAACCCGTGCGTTGGTCAATGTGTGAACAAACTAAAAAGACGGAGGGAGTATATAATTTTAGTAACTATTCCTATTTTTTTTTTTTTGCCTTGGTCGCGTTTTAAACGCCTCGCCTTTCGCCTATTTGAGGCATGTCTCGCCCACTGCTCGCCTTCTGCCTTTAATAACTACAGTTAAATGTACGGTTTTAATAGTGTGTATTGTTTGTAAGCATTACATAATATGTTCTGACTTCTATATCCATATGAAACGAGCTAGGGTTGTAAACCTCTTTGTCCAAAGTGATCATCCCAAGCTAGGCGTCAACTGCCAAGCATAGAACTGGTCAAAGGGTGACATCATATGATAAGTGGTATGGTAGATAAGGGTCACATGCTTGTCGCTTAGATTGATATGAAAATTTGGGTAAAACCTTCTGATCTGTATCACTATCACTGCACTTTACTTATAGCAATGGGCAATAGCTTAAACTGAATGAAAAATATCACAATATGAGCAGATTAACTTTACCTGACAAAATATTCCATACAGCCCTTTCGGACAAGATCTTCCAGTAACAGTTCCATTTTCCCCAGTACTAACCTGGTCCCGTCCCAGCCCACCCCTGCATCAACAAACATCAGGTGATTGTCAATAGCAAGTAGGCATCAGCAGCAAACATGACCACCAACAGCAACATGCTACGACCTCCGGCCCAAAATGAATGTCCAAAAATATTTCAAATTTGCACTTGATTTTTTTTTTCCGAATTTTCTCTTGTCGAGAGAAAATTTGAATTTTTTTGGATATTCATTTTGGGACGGAAGTAGTAATATTTTTACATGACAAGTAATGACTGCATATAGTTTAGTAATGGAGTGTGCGTCTGCCCCCAACGAGTTGATGACAAAAGAAATCAATGGTCAAGGGTATTGGTTAAGGTTCAACGTGATCTGTCCATAACAAAATCATACAAATACTGATGTATTCTGATTAAAATAATTACGTTAAAGATATTACATTAGCTAATAAGAAGAAAAGTGAACAGCGTAATGCAACATGCTTTGCTCACTTGGACAACAACCAACAACAAAATGCTTTAAGGGCTAATCGACTAACAAAGAGAGGCTGCAATTTCAGGACTGCAAGGAATGTATAAGAAACACACTACCACTTTGTAAACAAACCAGATTTAAACTTCCCTCTAGACAATCCTAAGAACATACACCTTACCAGTCAACTACACTAGTTTGAGCTTTTGGAAAAATCAATGTCAACCATCAAAATCTGGCACTCCCCACAAACTGTAAAAAAATGTGCATTTGCCTGCCGATCTAAATTTGAAGAAAAAAACAGCAACAAATGCAATGCTGCATTTAACATGCAACAAAATGAAGTTGACAATTTCCAAATCATGATATATGAATAGGCAGCATCTGGGTAGTTGATTCCTCTCGTGGTTCTTGTTTCTTTTTTATAGACCGAATAAAGAAGAAAATAAAAGACAGAAATCTTGAGGAAGGAGAGAATGAGAAACACAAAAAATCCCACAAAACACAAAACAACCATGTAAGGCCCACCTGGCTGGTGGACTAGCATGCCATTTAGTGACATGAGATGAAAAACATAAGCACCTACTAATAACTCCCCACCCCCACCCCCCACCCCCAACCCAATAAACTAAGAAAAATCCATAACCGGAGAAAAGAGAAGGCAAGAGAGGATATTTGTACGAACCCAGTATGGATGCTTCCCTCTACTGTCGCTATTGGCTGGTATACATCCCCAGTAGGGATATGTGCCCAATGAAAGTGAATCCTTCCACCACCGCCTCCTCCACTCCCACTAGAACTGCCATGTCCCCCAATACTTGAAAGCAGGCCGGAATCACCAAGAGATAGAGAAAGCAAAAACAAGAGAATTGTTCCACCAGATCCACCCCCAGGACCGCTATCAAGAACATCTACAGCATACAGCTTCTTGTTATCGTGTTTCCCGAAACTTCCACCATCAGCTTTAACTGTACCATCTATAAATAAACTCGATAACGGATGTTCCCATGATCCAATTACTGCATGGAGAAAATGCAAATGATCATTAGTCATCAAAATATAACTGTGTAAAAGAGCACCTTTGTGAGCAAACTGCAAACCCCATTTACACGTTAAAATGCACCAACCAGTTAATAGAAGAGCTTGCTTAAACTTGCAGCTGACATTAGATATCTTTCCTAAAAGTCCTCGTTATGGTCTAAAGCCAAATATCTTAAAAGTAACAATAAACATGGTTTAACCACTAGAATAAAAATAAAAGGTTAATTACTAGGGTCGCCAAGTACTCCAGAAAGTTCACTGTAAAACTTCTTTGGTTAAAAAATGGATTGATGTTCTCATACAACAATTTTTTTTTTAACTAGAACCACAATAAACGACTTCAAATTACTAATATCCACCATAAATATTATAAGCATAAAAGAGTAAATAGTTCATCATCATTTGAATTGAACCTACAAACTTTTGTAGACCTCCAAGTTGCACAAGTTTCATTGTATCAGTAAGCTTTCTCTCATTTTGCACTAGCATTCTGTCAACCATCTTGATCTTAAATAACAGATAGGTAGGATATGCTAGACAGCTTCAATGAGATTAAACGTAGTATTCTTCTTTGGCATATTGAAAATCGAAGTTTGATTAGAAATACCAAGCAACTAATAACCAACAAAATTGATGTTCACACGCATTTGATTGGGCAAACATTTGGAATGAAATTCTGTGTCCAGAACTCCAGTTGGAGATTTAAGCTCACCTAGTATACCACCGCCTGCAGTTGAGCCGGCTATGCTATCATTACCACTTCCACTACCTAGCTCACAGGGCAAATTGGCATCTCCATAGGAAATGCCACCATCGACGCATGTATCATTATAACAACCAACTCCGCCTTTACCGCCATGCCCCCCACCACTGCTAATTCCATTGCTAAGAACTTTTCCTCTGCCCACACCACCAATGCAGCCTGTTGGGAAAAAATTGTAATTTTACAAGGTTAGTTGAGTATGTGGTACAAATTATGCATGACATCATATTTCTCATCTTGTTTTCCAAGATGCCTTTATATTCAAAACAGATATTTCGGGTCCTTCTGTACATTTCTTTGTTTGTTTATTCATTAATACCGTCCCATACTTTAATGTTGCACTTGACTTATCAAAGTTTTTAAGGAGTGGGCTTTACTTGTTTGTATATTGCGTGTACAATGATAAAAATGTATATAACTATTTCCATAATTAAGAAAGTGACATTTATTACAGGGCGGTATAAAAAGGAAAGTGCGACGTCTATTATGGGACGGAGGGAGTATTACTAATAGAATGGCAGGTGTATACTCGTACCCATCTCAGATGTGCTAATCATCCCAGAGGACTTGACAGCAACAGTTCTCGCCCTATGAAAATGCACAACAGACCCTTCTATAAGGCCTTCAACAAGGATATCTTCAACTCTGCAAATCTGAAGAAGCGAACAGATGAAAAACAAATTTTAACTGAATATGTAAATTTTCATTTCTGCTAATCTGTAATCTTTAACATCAATCGACCTGAAGAGTGAAGGACAGGGAAGAGTTCATATTGCAATCTTCAGGTGGGTGAAGGAGTTCAACAGGACAATCTTGAGATTCACAGTTTAACTTGGGCGTCCTGAAATAGATCAACACGAGCAAGATCATGATCACAAATTAGGGCATGCTACAAGGAAAAAACCAATGGTAAAGCATGGGGTAGGCTACAAGGAGAAAATCAAAATACATACACAACATCGCTGGGGACAGTCTCTAAGGGAGCACGAAGGACAGATTCCGGTCCAACCTTCAAAGGGAAGAGGCAAAAAGAAGAAACAAATAAATAGACGGTAAACGCATAGAAGTTGAGTGATATTGATGGGGTTAAAAATGCATCACAACTCACAGACTACATTACAAAGAAAATAGAAATAATCAGGGATAGAGCAAAAAAAAAAAAAAAACACTACGCAAATCACAATCATGCATTTAGAATGGAACGAGTAAATCAACGGACAATACAAACAGGCCTCATAAAATGCTAAAGAACAACCCATAACTGAAAATACGAAGAGAGATCTACTTACAAGGATACTATAAAATAATGACAGAACCAAACGCTGTGCTTCAATACGATCTCCTGGTCCTGTTAAGTTTAGTAAACCTTGTCCGTGAACTCCGAGATTTGCATTAGAACGAATCCTAGATGATTCCTGATAAATAAAACTAGTCACAAATGATTGAAGAATGAGTAACAAAGTAAAAGGAAGAAATAGTAAGATTATATGATCTTTGCAATACCCTGAGAACGAGAAGATTACTAGCCTCCAGCAAGGAGGTCTGTATATTCTCATCACCTCCACCATCTATAACAACTTCCGCATTCCACATCAAGAACATTTTCACAGACATACGTAAAGCCCCGTAAACCTGAAATTATTGATTAATAATGTCAAAAAGCATATAGATGTAACATTCTGACCAAGTTGGCATTCTCATCAGTACAGAGCCTGAACAGCCTTTGAAAAAAAAAATTGCAAGGCAGAAACCAGACCCTAACCCTAATCCTCGGTTAAAAGATACCATAGCAATATTGAAGGACATACAAAAAAACTAGCGTCTCGTGAATAAGAATTGTTTTACCATTTTCTCAGTTGGGATACAACACCTACACTTTATTACAATATGCATGATTATACAGAGAAAGTGTTATGTTCATTCAAACAGATTATAGTCACTGTCTGCAATCATAGAATCATTGGTCTCCTTAAACTTTATAAATTGATTTCAGAAACCTAAATATATGACGTGCTCTAGGCTATTAGGGTACAGTAGAACATGCTATTGCTAGCATATGCCGTTGGGCAAGCATCAATTTAAAGAAATATTTTGCATTGAGAACACCACTCAGTGCATCAACCAAAATATCTACAGACCAAGGGAACATTGTGTATTGCATATTACATGTTTAGAATTTTATGAGGGTGTTTGCTGCCATAACCCCAGTACAGTATCTTGACCTTATTACTTAAAAGAGCTTCGCAACTTGAAGTATGAAAACCCGATGATCACGTTCAACACGCTTACATGTTGAGCAAATTGATAACTTCATGAAGGGAAGTTTTCCTATTAAATCACAGAGATTCTTTACGGTTTCTTAATACTGGCATCCATTGACAAAGATACATATGAAAAAAGCAGTGTTTTCACAAAGAATTAAGCATCCTACTCGTTTGAGTCTCTTGTGCCAGAACTGTCTTCCTGGCTCGAACCATTGGATTTCCTTTTCTATACAAATGGAAGGGTAAGCTAGAAACAAGTTGAGCACCAGCATAGAATACATGAACAGAAAACTCAGCACTTCTATATATGATGTCTTGATCAATGTGAAATAATCCCTCCATCCCATAATAAATGTCGCATTTGATTTGTCAATGTTTTTAAGGAATAAGCTGTACTTGTCATTGTTTGTCCAATGGTAAAATTGCATCAAGACTAATACCTCACTTAAAAACGCGACATTTACTTTGGGACGGACCAAAAAAGAAAGTGTGACACTTATTTTGGGATGGAGGGAGTAATACACAATGCAGGATATTGGCTAATGTCAAGCAACATGTATGAGAGACACACAAGAACAGAGGAATAAGATGAACATGAAATGAGGAACAGATCGAGCAACAAGAGGATGTGATAAGGAACAAAAATACTAAACAAACCTACCTAACCATGTCAACCAATAGGATAAGAAGTTGATACCAAAAAGAGAATAAAGTATCAGGATGTTGGGCAAAACTGTAACTCACCTTAAGAACAGATTCACTCATCAGCAGCTCTTCAGCCAACAACTCAAATTCTGATAAAGCATAATGTGCTAGCCCAAAGCTCAATACTCCACCACTCAAGATACTAATTTGTCCTTGAACCTAAATGAATCACAATATGCATAAGTGAGCAAAAGTGAAGCAGAATTCAGTCAATTCAAGTGTTGATTGCACAATTCTACAGCAGCAAAGACCAAAATGGATTCACAATGCAAAAGCTAAATGTAAATCAAAGAGAGTATGAGCTGGAGTCAGCAAATGAAGGTGGGGAGCAGATACCCAAATTTCACTAACCTGGACACGACTCCAGAGCAAGGGAACAGCAGCCTTGGCCCGATTTTCAATATAAACGTTCGTCATAAGAGGCTGGTAAGGGAACTCCATAAAGAGTGTTTCAGTATCGGTTGACCTGTTATAATTGTTAACAAAAAGGCTTCGCGGGACAGCATCATAAAAAGTTCCTGCGGCCCCCGAGTTTGAAGGACAACCAAGACTGTTTCCACCTACAGAGGGTAAAAAACAAAGATCAAACTTTCCATGGTTGAGGACTTGCCAAGATAGCAGCTGATTTTGAATAGCGACATGTAGCAACAAAAAAGATTTCCACCTAACTAAAGTGTTAAGAGACAAGAAATATATTTATAGATAGATTCTGAATAGCGACATGTTGAAAAAACAAAAATGTTCAGGAAACAACAGCGCATGAAGTTAGCTGAATCAAAAGGAGAGCACTACAAGCATGAAGTGTCCGACACAGAGCAAAAGAAATATATATTTACAGATAGATTATGTCATTTGCAATATAAATTAAACTAATTCCAGGGAACTGGTCATCCCAAACTATAACAGCTACTTCAAGAGGTGCATGGATGCACAATATCAAAAACTCACTCATCGATATATGACAAACACAGGTACCATCCTATACTGATTATAGGATAGAGAACCCTAGGTACAAAGAGCAGATCAGATGCCCCTTGTTACGGCACTTCAGATATGAAGATGCACAAATAATAAGTTCCAGGGCCTGCTCATTGTTGATGACTAGAGTATAGTATTTAAGCTACAAAAAAAATAGTTTAGGAATTTAAAATTGAGGTCTTGTAAAAAGGATTTCTTGGATAAAATGGGTAGGTAAGAAGTATTTATTAAGACAACAGCAAGAGGGAAATGGGTGGGCAAGAAGTATTCATTAAGACAACACCACGATGGTAAAGGATACGTTAAAGTCAATTTGATGGGTTTTGATAAGAATAACCCAATTAAAAGGAGTCGCATCATGACCCAATTTAGCTATAAAGCTGCCAATTGGCCAAATCAAACAAGAACCAGTTTTGAATCTATTCATTTTCCACCTGCTCCACCCCAACTACTGGATATTTTGATTCGACCTTCTAGGACATCAAGAGACCACACCAGCCCACCTTATGATATTCTACAATAGTACATATATATAGTCCACATGTACAAAAAGGGTAGTCGGAACTCGATCTCAAAGCAAAACATATTTCTTCTCGGGTAGTGGACTCCCTTAAAATCAAACAAATACCTGCACGACTATAATTCCTCATTAGAGGCTTTGACTAATCACACCTTCCCCTGTCAGGGTAGTCTTGGATTTATTTTACAATGAGCTGTACGAATGCTCCTCTTTCAATTTTCCAAAGCGGTCCTGCAGCCTTGAACTTTATAAACATGTTCTTGGCTGCCAAAACAGCATGATTCTCCTAGAAATAAAACTATGTAAAAGAAATGGAATCACAATGCGTCTAGTTCCATGATTATTATTCAAATTAACTTGATAAGAAACTGCAGAAACAGACCTACTTAAATATACAAGGGAGTTTCCACTTTCAGAGAGAGGGGGGGGGGGATAATTCAAGATCCTGAATCTTATTAGAGTCCACAAATGATGACAATGAAGAAAAGGTTGCTAGTAATTATTTTCCTAATGTCTCAGGACTCAGGAGTAACTGGAAGGAGGTCATAATCTTCTCTAAACAAAATGAAGATAATTGCAGAGGAACAAAATGAGTCCTACCATGAACAAGTATTTTAGGCTCATCGTGCCTGCTAAACACATCTGAAGAAACTCTTCCGCCACCCCCACCACCAAAACCATTGCCACCACAAGCACTAATTCTACCGATTCCAATCCTGCCAGGTTTAGAAGAAAAACATCCGATAAATGAATAATTATCGTTAAGATAGAATTTAATGGCTTAAATATAATAATTGTTTTCAAATAAAAATACTGTAAATCTACCAACTACACTGACAACAGAAACTACAAGAGTAATTCACAAACAAAAGACAAAATACATCTACAGTATGTGTCCAAAAGCAGAAACCGCCAGCCATCGGAGTCAACATAAATGGGAATCAGGAATCTCACAATAATCTGTGCTTTCCAAAGCCAACCTATTGTCATAATGAAGGTCAGTGCAAGTATTACAGTGTCCACCCATGACTTTGAGATGCATCAGTTGATATGTTTCAAAAGGAACTCAGAGCTTAACCTAAGCTTATAAATCTTTTCTGAGATATAACACAGCAATTAATTTCTTCAAACAACCATCTCGATCTAAAGAATCAGAGTCTACTTTTAGTTCATTACACTTTTAAGAAGAATGAAAACTTTGACGATGTACAACTGACAGGAACAAGCATATGAATTGGAAAATATCGGACATGGAAAAATAAATTATTACCTAGAAGCATGTTCCCCTCAACCAAGGCATTAAATCATATCAGAAACATGACCTTTGGAACCTTCACTACACATTCCACATGTATAGTACGTTCCCTGCGACATTAAATGAGTCATTGATTTTTGGGTACTTTTATCAATACGCAAGGGTGCGCATTTACCAGTCGTTTTAGCTCTAGGATATTGCTAAGTTGAAGTATAATGTTCGACTTCTAAAAGAAGATCACATAAATGAACTACTACATTATAATAATTGTGGGTATGATGTGTCAAAACTACTTCACGAGAGAAATTCACAACACAAGCAAGTATGTAAGGTGCTTGAATTATTCTCACAGTTACCTATCCTTCCCACACTGAAATAAGTACCCACATTTGTTTTGGTCAATGTCGCACAGATGCTGAGATGTACGAGTCACATCTAAACGATATAATGATCAGTATATTTTCTTAAGATCGCCATTTGACACCATAAATTGGCTTCTCATTACTATATCTCAGTAATATGACGCCTAAACGCCTCCATCATCGTCTCTCTAAACATCGGGCAGCATTCACTAGTAAGAACATGGACACAAACATGAAAAAAGACGAAGTACATTTAGTTGTCTATCAACATGACCCACGTTAAGGGCTTGTGAATTGATTTTTACGGAATAGTATAGAACCATGTAACATGCAATGATTAAGAACCAAATGAGACACGTTATACTGGATGCAGAAGCTCTCTGATTTACATTTAGCAAAAGAATAATGAGTAAACCACATTTCTGACATCCATACCATGACAAGAATATCACTTTGACCTCCGTACTATCTAAACAACAAAAGGAACATGCGTACTATTGATTAATTAGCAAAACTAACCAATATCGTTAAAAAAATGTAATGGACGTTAATAGGCGTTAGAAACTTAACAGGCTATATAATTTGTGCAGCTCTAATCTATTCATTTGTTTCAGTCTTCATCCTAAAAAGTAATATTTTTCATTTTAGTCACTTGTGCCATTCATAATGTAAATTCAGAAAAGCTAATTCATCTATCAATCCCAAATCCCAACCATCATCCCCATTCCCTACAACTCCAGCCACCCCTTCACCGCCACCTTCCGATCGTCGCTGCTGCAAATACAGATCTCACCTTCCAATCGTCACTACCGTGGATCGTCTTCATATTTTTTGCTCCGATTAACTCGTCTCTGTTTGCTCTAGACATGACTACGACGGCATACGATTACGTCACGACTCTCCGCGTCATGTGGTGCCTCGCCGGCTCTCTGTCGATGATCTATGAAGGCTACCTTCCAGATCTTCAATTCCGACACTATTGCAGTGTGGTGAGGCGGTAATCGAAAGATCGACGGCTTCTGATACGATTTCCGTTGACGGAATTCGCGTTGCTGTGCCTGGTTTGTTCTATGGTCGAAACCTTGCAGTTCATGGCTTGGGAGGTATTATTAGTTCACGGTCTCCAACCGGATCGCGTCAACGATCGTCTCCGACGATCTATCCTCAGCCTAGTTTTGGCGGTATGCAATCTTCCAACCACGCGCCTCCGCCGCCGGTACGAGCTGCCGATCACGTGAATCCGCTGGAGTGGGGAGGAGGCGAGGTGTAGGCGTGTGGCTGGGAGGGAGGAGAAGGCATGGTGAGGAAAGGCATAGGTGGCCGTTGCCGGAGGAGAACATCGGTGGAAAGAAAAGGGTAGTTGCGACTGGGGCTGGGAATATAATTTAGGTTTCTTTTTTTTTTTTTTTTTTTTTTTTTTGGGGGGGGGAGGGGAAGGTGAACTGAAGGGGGAGGGGGTATTTGTAAATTTTAGTATTTCATTTTCAGTTTTTTCAGTTTGATAATTTTTAAATAAAACCCTTTTAGTACTTAAAGAGTTTGTTTAGTTATTGGGGGCAAATTGTAATTATTGATATTAATATCCGTTAAATTGCTAACGGTCATTAACACTTATTAACGATTTTGGTTACTTTTGCTAATTAATCAATAGCAAGTCAGTTTTGTTGTTTCGATAGTACGGATGTAAAAGTGAAAAAAGTGAATAGTACGGATGGCAATTTTGCAATAAACTCAAAGAATAATCCATGTTCATTCCTTGCAAACAAATTCACCAAGAAGTTCAGCCTCTTACATAACAATATGGTGAATCCAAAGAAGCATAGAATAAGAATTGACAACTTCTAAAACCATGATCTAAAATTAAAGATAAGTCAAACATCACCTAGAAAACTTGTAGTATCGAAGATATATGTGGAGTTGGCATGTTTAGACCAAGGCTAAGAATGTCATAACAATCACTAAAGTTAACTCTCCAGCAATGTGATGGCAGTGCCTAACGTAAGCGGGAGTTCGACCGATCAAATAGCTGCCAAAGCAATCACCCTGTTCTGTTTTTACATAATGCATTAGCTGGCTAATAGCTAGTAATTGTAGTAGTGGATTTGGATTGCTTGGGTTCTTATCTTCTAATAATCACGATTGCAGAAAATTTCACTTCATATTATATGCTTAACCACAACCCACTTTCAAATTGTACCAGATCGCTGATAAAGAAGACCATGGTCAAAAGGGGGGGCATGATCCACAACCCAAAGATTTAATGATACTGGAAGAGAACTTTTAAATCTTTCAACTCTATTGGTTGCTTTTCAAAATGTTTTGTTACTTCTAAAGATCAGATAGATTTATAAATAAATACTCCATCTATTTATCTGTTCACTCTTTGACCAAAACACGGGTCAATAGGAAAAGTGTTTAAAAATAGCAGTTGAGTGGGTTTTGTGCGCATAAAAGTAGGGTATGGATTGTGAATGGAATAACTGTTGTGAGCATAGTTGTTAAAGGCGAAAAGCGGGAGGCGGGCGATACGTACCTGGAAGCGGGCGAAAGGCGGCAAAAAGGCGAGCAAGGCGGAAATTTAAAACAAAAAATTATTAAATATTATATTTCTACTTATTATGGTATCCTAATTTCGACCTCAAAAGTGAGAATTATAGGATATTGATGTTTAAAAGAAAACAAAATTAAAAAAGATGCTTGGAATCTAGATTAAAGAAAAAGAAAAAAAATAAGCACGGGGAGGGAGCAAAATAGAAAAAGACAGAAAACTGGAATTAAGTAGAAAAAAGAGAGCGATTATAAATTAAACGAAAGAACTGGGAATAAAGAAGGAAATACAGAAAAATATGAAATCGACGCAGAGAGTTAAGAGTTTGTGTAGTCGAGTTCATTGAAGAGTGTCGTCGTCGTTGGAGGGTTCTTGTCGTAGCTGCGAAGATTGTGGCAAGTATTATTGACTTCTCGCTTCTTATCGTTTGGAAATAAGGGCTAGATTTTACAAAGGGGCACCTCACTTACCTAAATTGACGAGGTTTCCTTAAAAAAAAAACACGACAAATCCAATTTGCGCGTACCACATTTCTTGCTTTCGCTTCTATTCAAACAGCATATGACGTTGTCCAATAAGGTCGTCGACCAACCGCCTAATTTCACAAAGGCGAAAGGCGGCCAACCCTCTAAGGCGCCAATATGGCGAGGCGGGCGAGGCGGGCGGACGCCTTTAACAACTATGGTTGTGAGTATGACAAGTGGGCCCCATGGAATAAAGAATAATATAAACCTTCCTTTTTTAGTATGTGGACAATCAATGGGACACCCAAAATGGCAAAAAGTGAACAAATAAAAAAGAAGGGAGTATATCATTGGACATGCTCACATGCCTATTGATTCCTTACATAAGCCCCACAAGTTTGATATGTTAAATGACATAATATTGGTCTTTGTGCAAGTACTGAACAAGTTCATAATAATTAATAACTAACAGCAGAGAAAGAGCTGTAAAATATAACTTTCAGATGCTTTTGAAGCATTTTCAGAAAGTCAGGTGTACTTGATACAGAGAGACCAATATAGTCCCACATTCTCCAATTCCCGTTCGTCTATTTTCCACTAATGCTGTATAGAGCTGCTATCACTAAATACTACAACCTTAAGGATGTCATTTCAGCTCCTTCACTTAACTGAGCATTTGACAGTAAGTACACAAAACAAAAGTTCAGAAATCATCCACTATTCTGGATACTCCGAAAAAAACCCCCTTAAAATCCTCTTATATTACTAACAACAAGAAGGAAGAACATTCAAATACGAACTATCACCAACCGCTCCAACTACCTTATGCAACATCGAGCTATTGAGGATGTTCAAGGTCGTTCCTCTCTTCAAGTAATGAATTGGCAGTGTCTTGCTGGTTACAACTATCAGCTACATCCTTTATATAGTCATCCTTGGACAGTCTGTACGCTTCCTTAGTATCATGAGCATTGATAATTTAAAAGCAGAGTAAGGTGAATGTATGTGACAGTGTGCCAATCAATCAGTCATGTGAAGGATGATAAACAAGGTATCTTGGCTGAAAGGAAATATATTGAGAGCACAATATGTGCTCGGGTCTAGTTAAACCTTACAAGGTTTGGATTTCACAGCCTACGTTTAAGGAGAGAAGCGTCATAATATTATGTCAGTTTCCGACGGGTTGCCAAAGAATCAGATGACACAAGCCTTGTTATCTACTGCATGTCTTCTTGGTTTTGTGTACCCCTAGATAAGTTCTATAAATAACATATTTATCAAAACGAAAAAGGTATGGCAAAAAGATACTCTACCTTTATAACAACAAATTTGTTGATAACAAGACTCAAGCCTTGTTATCTAGTGTAATAGACTTTTTCCTAACTTTAAGGTTTAAGGTTTTAGGTGTAAGCATATCCAACCAAACAATGCTTTCATATGGCAAACCCAAAAATATAAAAATAAAAAACTATGCCAAGTGACAAGAATTGTAAATATAGGTTGAAGTTTCAGTATTTTTGATCATCAGTTTGTAAGAACCTGAAGTGGTATCAATTACTTAAATATTACCCAATATGTACACACATAAATAAAAGATAAAGAGTGTTGTCTTGAACCACATTCCATAAAAAGATATATTTTAAAATCAGAGGATACAGTCACGTATCAATCGTTATATATTAGAGGACAAAACAATAACTAATAATAAAACCCATTAATTAATGCATTCAAGAAAAATAAACCAGAACAAAAAAATATAAGAAGGCAAAGAGATTACATCTTATAAGCCTTGATGAAGATACTGCCACCAGACCCACCTCCACCCTTAGTACCACCGTCCGCTCCCTCAGCCAATAAACTCCCGTTTACCTCTAAAGAACCCAAAACCAACACCATTATCCTCCCACCACCCCCTCCACCATAATCTACCTCCTTACTAGTAGTTCCACCTTTACTCCCATAGCTCCATGGCTTCATCAGCATTGACCAAGAATATGCATCCCCACCCCATACATCTTCCGGAAGCTTCCCATCGTCCATCAAACAAGCCGCCCCTCTTCCACCATACCCGCCGCCAGCCCCCTCCACCCCTTGAGGTGTCCCACTAGTTTGCTCGGGTGGATCACCAGCTAACCCAGTAGTATTCACCAAAGACCCATTACTAAAACTAGCATTATCAGCCACCAACTCAAATGTACCAACTGAAATCGCCGCATTCTCACCCAAACTAAAATTACCGCTTACATTTATAGAAATTTCACAACCAGGAATCAAACAATTCACACTAACGTTAGGAAGGATAATAAAATTCCCCTTCCCTCCTATATACACATTCCTTGTAAGATTCAAATTAGATACTACCTGACAAGTAGTATCAACTGACCCAACACCGCCAAGATCATCCTCACATGATACGGATGGCGGGTGCGGCGGCGGAGGTGGCGGCGCCGGTGGTGAGTAGTCTTGATGAAAAAGATTGATATCGTACTCAATCACATCGTCAATTGAAGAAAAAACAGGAGTTAGGAAATGCAGGTTTGTTACTAGGGCTACAAAGATGACAAATTGAACGGTTGTAAGGAGACGAACCGACATTTTTACTAATTGGGAGAGTCATTTCATTGAAAGATTGAATCTTTTCTCAGTTGATTGCATCGGAAAGTGATACCACAAAACCCCCCAAAATCTCAGTATGAGATAAACTAGTGTGTGTGTGTGTGTGTGTGTGTGTTTGTGTAGAGATATGGGTATGGTGTATTCGGTTTGGAGAGGAAAAGGGGAGGGAGGAAACCCTAGAAATGGCTATGGAGAACCTTCTGGGTGGTTGTTGAGAGAGAGATGGGGGAGATGAGTGTGTGTTTGTGTGTGTGATAAAAAGGTACTGTGGGAGGGGGGAGATGGCAAAGAGAGAGAGGGAGAGAGAGGGGTGGGCGTGGGGTGGTTTGTTTAATGAAGGTGGTGTAATAAAGGTGATGTGATGATTTCAATAACATAAAAAATTGTAATGTGCTTAGATTTTGATGAGATGACAAATTTCCAAAAGGGAAACTATATAAAAGGAGTTAGCTTCAAGATTTTAGTTTAGAATAATACTATGGCCACAAAAAAGTTATAAAAACTTGCTCACAAAATCTTAGGTGTAATAATGGTATTGCTGTTTTTAATTATAGTGTGGCGGGTCCATTATCAATGCAACCAATAAAATATCGTCACCACATTTTGTGAGCAAGATTTTGTGATCTTATTTTGTGTCCCTCGCATTGCTCGTTAGTTTAATACTCCCTCCGTGTCAGAGTTGTTCACCCTCTCATTTGCAAAAAAATTTAAAAATATTAGAAGTGATGTAAGTAAGTGTTGTGAATATAAAAGTAAAGTGTGAGAGAGAATGAGTGAGAGGGAATACTAAGTTAATTGGTGTTGTGAGTATAAAGTATGAAAGAGAATGAGTGAAATGAATTGTAAAGATTATTTCCATTTTAGAAAGTGAATACTCTCTCCGTTTCTTGTGACTTGAGACCAAAAATTTTGGCACACAATTTAAGGAAAAGTAAGAGAGAGAAATAGTGGGAGGAGGTGTTTGTGAGTATGAAAAATTAAATAGGAGAAAGAATGAGTGGGATGAATAGTACTCCTAAGTTGATTGGTGTTGTGAGTGTAAAAGTAAAGTAGGAAAGAGAATGAGTGAGAATATAGTAAAGATTCTTTACCATTTTGGGTAGTCTCAATTCACGTGAAACGGACGAAAAAAGAAATAAGTCTCAAGTGACATGAAACGGAGAGAGTATATGATCTGAGACAAGATAAAAAGAAAAATTGGACATATGTTATGGGACGGATGAAGTATTTTATTTGTGCAAAAAGGAAAGTATAATAATACTATTTAAAGGTGAGCATGTGGGTTGCAAGTTGAAGTAAAAAAGAAAGGTATAAGTTGGTGAACTTTTGGCCTATGTATTTGATAGTTTGTATTTGTTTCATGTAAACATTCATTTATTTATTTTTGACATATCTTATAATATGGACAACGTATGAATTTGAATGAAGTGAGGTTATTAAAATGGTAAATAGGAAAGAAGGAAAAAGAAAAGGTGAAGTTGAAAGATGATGGGGTTGGAAAGGTTAGAATAAAGTGAAGTCAAGAGACAAAAAAGGGAGATTAGGAGCTTTAATTAGGTAAAGCACTATGTAATTTAGGTAAAATCCTACTAGTAATTAAGTATGAAGTGCCTACGTTTCATTGGAAGAGCAATAGATTGTTAATTAATAATGGTGGTTATGACAATTGGTTAAAGTTTGGATAGTATATTATTTGGCATTTTCAACCATCCATAAGTTTTGCAGTTGATTTGTCGACATTTTTCAATAATTATTTTATTTATTTACATTTTACTTGTGTTTCTATATATTACTATTAAATTATATTTTCATTGTAACAGTTATAATGTTACGAGTAAATAATAAAAATGATATTAATCTGTTGGAGAATGTATTATTTATGTACATTACTCCCTCCGGTCCAAAATAACTGTCACTTTTGGACCAAAATTTTAGTCTAAAATAATTGTCACTTTTGAGCTAAATGTCTCTCTTATCCTTACATTGAAACTTGTTATCTTTTATTAATTATCTTAGTGTGAGACATTAATGTAAGAGAGTTGCACACTTAATAGGGGTAAAGTTGGAACTTTTGTCACTAAGTCATGATAATTATTACATTTCTTAAGAGTTGTGCAAATGCAAAAAAATACAGTTATTTTGGACCGGAGGGAGTAACTAGTAACTGTTGAAGATGTCATCAAAGATGTGCTCAGCTCACATTTCCACTCTCATCTCAGCATGACGGGTAGAGTTTTCTAGACCAACTTTATTACTTGCTCTCTACTCTAGATCAAGATTATGTGTATCTTTATTGTATTTATCTTAAGATACTGTTGTATTTATATTAAGAAACTAGATCCTTGTATTTAGGTAGGATATATCATTCGTGTACTATATAAACAATGGCCTAGCTATTGCCACTACAATTTTTGATTATCCACTATATGCATTAAAGTTTTAATTAATTAAACAACATTGTGACACAATTGCCCTTAAATTCATCTTATTTAAATTAAAAATAGGCTTCCAATGTTATCATTTAATTTATAGCTCGATCTTTGGATTTTATTTTTTATTTATAGTTTTTCAAAATCAGTTAAGACGCATGATTAAGAAAACAAATTATTTCTTATGCGCAGTAATAAACAATAAGTAGCTAAAAGAAAGTCAGCAAAAAAAAAAAAATCATGTACCATTGAAAAACAAATATATCACTTGAGTTATATTTTTCTAAAAGTACTATCTTTGTCTCGGTTTAAAGTTTTTGGTTTGACTTTGAATGCTTAAGAAACCAATGCAAAAACAATAGAAATGGGTCAAACAAAAGTAGGGAGTTGAGACAAACTAAAAAAGAAAATAGAACTTTAAGTTAGGACGGAGAGAGTATATACTTGTGATAAAAAAAAAAGAGTAATCATAATTTCTTAAATAAATAGAATGTTTTATTGAAAGATACTCCCTCCGTCCCAGTTCACTTGACACTTATTTTCATTTTGGTTCGTCCTAGCTTACTTGACACTTCCCAAAATAACATACTTTTTATAATTTTATATTCACTCAACCCCACCACTCATTCTCTCTCTTCATTTTCTACCACTCAATTTATTCAACCAACATTACTATTTACCCTACTCATTCTCTCTCTTCATTTTCTGAGCAAACCCATGGACTCTAAAGACATAGTCACCAAGATCCTCAAGGGTCTTGATTATGAATCTTACAATCCCACTTTTCACTCTATCTGAGCCCGAGATTCCCCAATCACCTTTGAAGCCTTGCATGAAAAACTCATTCACCATGAACTCACCCTACAAACAACACCCGTCACCTGCTCCCTACAACCGTACCAACTCCTCTTCTCTCCTGGTGCAATCACACCAACCAACCCTGCCCCCTTCAAAGGCAACTGCCAATACTGTAACATTGGCCATGTTATTTCTCAGTGTCGTTAGTTCAAACATGACTACCCTTCTGTACACTTCTCACCACTAACCACTACCACAGGGCCCAACTGCACCACCACTCATTCCAATCCTTAATTTCACACTACTATTGTAGCCCCCCATACTCCACCATCTTCATGACTTATTGACAGTAGTGCCGCCCATCATTTCATTAATGACCTCTCAAATCTCGCTCTTAACCACCCCTATAATGGCAGTAATGATATGATCATTGGTGATGGCTCATATCTCCCAATCTTTAATATAGGTTTATTTACTCCCATTTTTTCCCTTACTCTTCTCCATTTTCGTAATTTTCTCCATGTCCCACTAATCTTTCGAACATGGAGTCTACATCTGGCATCCGCCACCTCCTCAAGCTCACCACACCGCCTCCACAACTGCTCAATCTTGGCATTATAAATTAGGACATCCCTATCCCTCTATCCTCTATTTATTAAGTAATCGTTTTTCTTTATCTATATCTTCTAATTTTTCTGTTCCTTGTAATTCATGTAATATCAATAAAAGTCACAAATTACTGTTTTTCACTTCCTCTCTCACCTCTAAAGCACCTCTTGACATCATATTCTCTAACATCTAGACCTCACATGTATTATCTCATGATCACTTTAAATATTACTCCCTCCGTCCCAGAGTAAGAGTCTCATTTTCTTTTTTGGTCCGTCCCAGAGTAAGAGTCACATTCCTAAAATGACAAAGAATCTTTACTATTCACCCCACTCATTCTCTCTTCTATTTTACTTTTATACTCACAACACCAATCAATTCACTATTCTCTCCCACTCATTATCTCTCATACTTTATTTTTACACTCACAACATTTACATCACATCCAATATTTATTAATAAGCGTGCAAATGAGGGGTGAGACTCTTACTCTGGGACGGAGGGAGTATGTTATTTTATTTGATCACTGCACAAAGTATATATGACTATACCCTCTCAAGCATAAATCTGACACATTTGCAACTTTCACTCGCTTCAAATCCCTTATTGAAAAGTTTTTTAATCGTCACATCATTCAATTTTTTTGAACAACGGAGGTGAATACCTCAAACTCACTCCGTCCCTCCTAAACATTGGCATCACTCATCTCACTTCTCCTCCCCACACTCCTGGACATAAAAGGCTATGCCGAACGTCGTCATCCACAAATTGTCGAAAATGGTCTTACCTTCCTCTCTCATGCTAATCTCTCTCTCACCCTTTGGCCCTACTCCTCACCACATCTACCTCGTATGCCTACACCCTCCCTTATAAATGACTCTCCCTACATTCGCTTATTTAAAACTCCACCACACTATAAAAAACTTCACAGTTTTGGCTATATGTGTTACTTGTGGATTCAGCCCCTACACTTCTCATAAACTCGGACCTAAATCCATTAACCTACATCTTTGTAGGATATTTCCATACCCAAAGTGCCTACAACTGCCTTGACCCCTTTACTTATCGTGTCTACACCTCCAGTCACGTCAAATTCATTGAGACATAATTCTTATACCCCACTCTCTCCAAAACAACGTCAAATCCACCCTCCATCACTCCCTCTCAATGATGCTCCATTAGCTTCCCTTTTCCTGTTGACGGAGTGAGTACATTTTGAAAATTGTGAAAGTTGCGTGAGAAGATTTTCAAGAAAAATAGTTCAATGAGAATATTTTGAAAATAGCTAAAATTCAGTGATGAAAATATAGTTTTTGCCACGTATATGTATTTGAAATATATTGTCCACTTATAGAACTATGGCTAATGGTCTCAGAGGTTAGTTGTTTATTTATGTATATACTCTATCCGTCTCGGCTTAAGTTTTTAAGATTATGCAAGAGAACTAAAAATAAAAAGAGTGCAAAAAGTAATTGTGAATGAAGATAGTTGTGTGGGGGAGAGAAAGTATGGTAGTGAATATTAAGTGAATATGTAGTCCTTCTACTTAAAAGTGTTAAAAGTTTCCTAAAACTTTGTAATTTTGAGTGACTGTGAGACACCAAAAAAACTAAATTTATTATTGAAAAAAAAAATCTTGAAAAAGAGAGTACAAGAAGAGGCATATTCCATCTAATAATCACAAACACTACATTAGGGACCAAAATGAGAAATTTAAATTTCATTGCAAAGGAAACAAGAATTAATAATTTTAAATGAGTAGGGGGAGAGGGACATAGAGCATGGTAGAAACTTGGAGCATATACTCTCAACACTCTTTTGTTTAATACCCATTTTTGATAATTTTATATTATCGCAATCATCATGAAAAAGCTTCAAATAAGTATTTGGGTAAAGAAGACGTAAATTGTTTAACAATTTAAGTATCTCTTTTTCCTTGAATACAAATACACAAAAGAAGATCAATTGTAAGACTTTAAAACTATCAGTACTTTTTAAAAAAAACTACTATTATTTTAAAGAAAATTTATCAGTTATTTAGTTAAAACTGTCAAATTTATTATCTGGTAATGTTAGCGTCGACATATCATTTAAAAAGTCCTAAAAAAAATTCTCTTTTAATAAAATAATGGTCATGGTGTGTGTGTCTAGTTTCAAACCACTTTTATAACTTAAGAAAATCACCCTTTAACTTGGTGCAAGACAACCAGTAATATTAACATTTGCAATGCTAACACAAAAACTTATCTTGTGTCATGCTTAAGCTTATACCCATACACAACTAGTTGCAAGTGCAATAATTCATCATATCACTATGAACATGAATCCCAACATTTTCTGTAAAAGCTAGAAAATCACCCATATGTGACTCGTTGCACCCGCCCGACAGTGTTTTAATTGAGCTAGAGGCGGAGTGTGCTTATGTGTGAGAGTGAGAAAAACAACAACATAATGTTGTTATAAGAGCTCTCATTAAGCGTGAAATACAAAATCTGTTCGGGCCCAGATAGGCTTAATGGAGTTTGTTAGTCACTACTACAAGTTCATGGCAACTATACTCATATCAAAAGACAGTTTAAGATCAGATGATACACAAAAAACCAACTGATACATACACACACATACACATACACATACACATACACATACACATACACATACACATACACATACACATACACATACACATACACATACACATACATATACACACATACTCTCTCTCTCCCATAATATGGGTTACTTTTGATCAAGCCTACTTGGACTTTAACTAACATTTTATGCTAAATTATTAATCACCATACAAATTTTCAAATGGTTATTAAATAACCAATAGAAACATTATCAATAACTATTTTTTTTAATAGAAATAAAGTATAATATGTTAGTCAAAGTTCAAGTAGGTTTGACCAAAAGTAACCCTTATTGTGAGACGGAAGGAGTATATACTTATATATATAATGCCAACGCAAGTGACTGGGCTCTTATGTTGAGGTACATTTATACAGAACAAATGTTCAATCTAGCTAGTAATATAGTATGCTTTATAAATACAAGTAATGTCTAAGATCTTGAAGGGTATTGTCATTTCTAAGTTTTGTAAGAGCTTTCTTTTCTATCTTCCTTGTCCACTCTCTGCTAACATTGAAGTGCCTCCCAATCTCCGCAAGTGACTGACCCCGGTGGCCTCCGAGCCCGTATTTTAAAGCCAACACTTCCCTCTCTCTTGGATTCAGGCCGTTTAAAAGATGGTGTACATTGTTTATCATGTGCTTGTGCAAGACCACTTTTGCAGGAGTCTCCATTGTTGTATCGGGCATAAGTTCCTATATATGAATGACAAATAGAAAGCTAAATTACAAACCATCTGCACAACAAAAAAAAAAATTGGTCCTGCCTAGGGTTTCTGGGCTAAGAAACTACGAACTTTGCAAGTTTGAACACCCCCCACCCCCCCAAAAAAAAAAAAAAAAAAAAAAAACTTTTGTTTTTTGTAAAATTTGCACTATGATATTAAGGGAAGTAGTTGAGAAATGATCAATCCTCTCAATTGTCGATCAATACATACAGAAAAGGAAAGGTTAATATAGTCAATTAGAGTGAAAACTGAGCTCGAAAAGGAAAATTACTGTTCAGGTGAGGATGGCCCAAAAAGGAGTACCCACATCTTCATGTGGAACGGAGGTAGTAAGTACAGGTTTTATTCCTATGGCAATCTTGACCCTTTTTTTGGCAAAATATATTGGCTTCATAGCCGGAAGTTTCCCCGAATTTCAGTGCCCACCCCAGAGGATTCGGCTCTAACTCTGATCCCAACCCTTTTGTTGACATTTCCCACATTGCAATTATAACTACAAAAGGGTGGGTAATGAGACAACATCAAACTATAGGGGGACACCGAAATTAGGTCAACCCTCGGGGGTGAAAAGTGGAATTAACCCAGTATTTTTGTGACCCAATATGTGGGGAACCTCCGACCACCATTGACTATGCGTGGAAGTTTAAGTGACTAAGAAGGAATGGATGATAGCTATTAGCAACTGCACTTATGCATTTTAATGGGTATTGGGGAAGCCTATTTCAACTTGTTAGGCAGCTGATATTCTGGCTTGAGGACTTAGCCTCCGTCTGGATTGCCCAACTCTTGAAAGTTACTCCCTCCGTCCCAAAATGATGTTCCCACTTTTTGTTTAATCGTTATTACGAATGAAATTTGAGCAAAAATTCTAAGTTAATTTAATTATCCTAATGAAAATATAAAATTGGTTACTAATAGTATCATTGATGGTGTATCAATAACAAGTTTAATTATTGCTCAAAGTTCATTCGTGTTAATGACAAGAAAAGTGAGAACATCTTTTTGGGACAGAGGCAGTACTGTGTATAAAGTGCACAAAAGATAGAGAGATGCAAGTCATACCAGAAACTTTGTGTTACTGCCAGAATATATTTTCTGATCAATGGAACCAACGACTCTCAAGCATTGGCTTGCTGATGCAACTTTAGCTAAAGACAGACCTGTGAACTTAGCAATTTCATTATCATCAGGATTTTCCCCTAGTCTGCTTCGTAGGTCCTTTCGAGCTTTCTTTATTTGATTTATTGCCTTGCTTAATGCCATCTAGACAAAAATACAAGTGAAAAGACGAGTAAGCCCGTGCTTCGACTAAGTTGAAGCTTTAATGAAAAAGAAAATCTCTTTTAAGTGTAGAGAAAGAGAGAGCATACAGGAACCCGGATCCCTCTGGCATTCTGAGCCAAAAATATGGACATTGATTTCCGTATCCAATGATGCACATAGGTCGAAAACTTATATCCCATACTGTGATCAAATCTTTCAGCACCTAGCAAAACACCAACATTTCCGGCCTGCAGATCGGTAACAAGATTAATACCTTCGAGCTATGTGCACATGTTTCATACGTACTTAATATACTTCGTCCAATGACACTAATCCTGATAAAGGTTTTGCTAAAATATCCATAAAACCCCTAGATACAAATAACACCCTCAGTTCAGCTCAAAGAGAGCCTCTTCAGTTTTAAAAGGCAACATGGGTATATATATCAAATCATTGTTTAACACACACACACACACACATATATATATATATAGGGTTTTGTTAGGATACCCTCTTTAAGGGTAGCGTAACAAGTGACCCAATTTTTTAAGACTAAAATAACCCAATATACTCCCTCCGTCCCAAAATGATCTTCGCGTTTGACTATTCAAACTTTTTAAGGATATGAACACTTGCTTCACTAGCCATGCTTTGTTTAAGCCTAAAATGTAGAAATGTGAAGAACTTTTTGGGACAATGAGAAATGGCAAATGAGATCATTTTGGGACGGAGGGAGTATTATACATGAACCAAATTTTTAATGAGGGCATAACCGTAAATCCGAATTCAAACCCTTCTTCATCTTCCTTAGACCTTTGATCCCAGTGCTTCCATGCCACAGTTTACTTTTCATTCTCACATGTCCATTTCCTTCGACCACTGCAACTTGCTGATCCACCTCCATCAAAACTTCATTAATGAAGGTTAAAGATTGGAGAGGAAAACAGACATTTAAAACCCATCTCTCATCCTCAATCCGGAAACCAAGAGCATGGTTGATTTACGAACTAAGCTTGATAGCTCATCAACGGTGGCATCCGCCCACCACCGACCATGTACAAATACGGTCGAAAGGGAAGCCGACCACAAATTCGAGGAATGGCCGTCAAACCTATTAGATCTGCAATGGTGATTTTCCACATGAATTGATGAATTGGGGATTGACGGATTGTATTCTTGGTCAATAAATTGGGACTTCAAATTTACTTTAATGCCCTAATTTCTATTTCTTTCAACAATAAAAAGGAGGGTAATTTTGTCCAAATAATATGGGTCACTTGTTAACCTACCCTTGAAAAGGGTATCCTAACAAAACCCATATATATATATATATATATATATATATATATATATATATATATATATATATATATATATATATAATGTGATATATGTTCATTATTAAGAACTACAATGAATATATACACACATATACTCCCTCCGTCCCACATTAAGGGGCACAAAAATGGGCATGCACGGGAATTAAGGAGGGAGTATTTATATTTGAGAATATTGGTAGGTGAGTGGGTGTTGTGAGTATGAAAAATAAAGCAGGAGAGAGAAAGTGAGGTAGAAAATAATGAGTGGATGTTGTTGTGAGTATGACAAGTGGGTCCCACGATAAAAAAGAAGTATTAAAAGCTTCCCATTTTAGGTAACGTGACTTATCGATGGGACACCCAAAAACAAAATTTGTGCCCCTTATTGTGAAACGGAGGGAGTGTATATACATATATATATATACATATATATATATATATATATATATATGTCCATTTTGGTTTGTCCGGAGGGGATAATTCCATTTCGGAAAAAGCAATAATAATAGTGCAATAACAAAAAGGTACAAGAAAGTGAAGCATTAACCATAAAAGATTGCTTGTCAAGTGGGCCGATAAGTTTACTTTTTGGACGGAGGGGTGTGAAGATAAGAACCACATGTATCATACATGGTCACGTCACGTGTAACATGCATACGAGACACAAACACGGTACTTTATGATTAGATCAATTTGAACATTTCCCGATGGAATTATGTTGAGATTCATATAAGGATCGTTTTGTTAATATAAAGTCACCAAAGAATTAACAATTTCTCACCACATTCAAAACAAACCTGAAGTAAATCTTCAAAGGCCACTCCTTGTCCACTATAGCTTCTTGCAATGTAAGTAACCAAGGATCGCGTGCTTCTCACAAGCTCATCCCTACAAGACCATCCAAAGTGCAAATTTTCTTGCAGTACTTTTCTGTCAATTCCAGCAGCTGATGCCCAACACCCCAAGCTGACCTCACCTCCGTTCACTTTTTCCAACCTCATTTTGAGCCTTTCCAGATCAGCAATCATCTGCATTATCATACTATTATAATACTAAGGAGTGTTGACAAATTAAGAACTACTCCCTCCGTCCCAAAATGATCTTCCCATTTGACTATTCAAACTTTTTAAGGATATGAACACTTGCTTCCCTGGCCATGTTGTGTTTATGCACATTTAAGCCCAAATTGGAGAAATAAGAACTTTTCGGACAATAAAATATGGCAAATGAGAAGATCATTTCGGGACAGAGGGAGCACAAGATTATCTACTTGTCAAGAGTTTGAGAATACCTTGGCCCCACTTGACAGCTCTCCCTCGTTTCTTGCGATTTTACGCCTTCGACCTCTAGACTTTGATGATGATCTTGAGGAAGCAGTATATTTGACATTACACATTTCATTGGCCTTATCTAATGCTCTTTTCCTTCGTGCTTTTCTTTCTTCCTTCTTTTTAGTACATACAACAACAAACTTAGTCATATGATCCTCCACAGGCGCACTCAAACAAGGTTCTTCAATAAGTACAACTGGCTCTGGCTCGTCATCAAAATCCAGAAAGGTGGGAAATTTAAGGTTCCTAGATAGAAAGGTATGAAACAAGTTCAGAGCTCCAAGCCTTTCTAATTGGATCAGTATCTCCCTTTCCAATTCTACCACATCTGAATCAGAAAATGTGTCCTCCAACTTATCAAGATTTTCCAGCAATAAACTAAACTGTGACGTGTTCCTCGGTTGTAAGCTTGTGAGGAATGTTAATTTACCATCTCCACTGGTCATCTGGAGATGATCATCGATCATTTTATATAACGCTTTACTGGAACTTTTCCCCACAGTTGTCTGAATGATCACAGCTATAAAGTAAGCATGAGAAATTATGGCAGGTACAATTTTGCAATGATGTAAATTGGGAGAGTTAAGCAGTCACTAGAGGAAAATTATGAGCAAACCTTAATTTTGGTGGACTCAAAGTAATCATTTTCCCAGGTAGGAGGAGTAGGTGAACATGTATGTGCTCGTACTGAATAATCATTCTTCACGGAGATTAAAGAAGGGAAAAACACTCTTGCCATTTCAAAAGAAGCCTCCTTGCCTCTAACTACACCAGTAATAAGTAGAAGTAAATAAACAAGAGATTATGAAAGTGTATACAAAATTTCAGAATGGAGGCTAATTAGATTCTAAAAGCAAAAGTAAACTGACAATAAATAATAATTGGCGTTGAGTGAAGGCGTAAAAAGTTTTGATTCCATTTGTCAGAAAGATGTACCATAATCAACAATTCATACCAAATGATGTGCGCTAATCATTTTCAAAGAAACCTAGCAACTGAACGTTCTACTGTGACCGGGAAGTGATGGTTTGAACTGCATAAGTAGTCACCATCCTTGCAGGGCCTTGACTCCATAAATTAGACCACTCCCATGCATGGCAGGAGCTTCATACCCAGGGCCATTCATTTAAACTATTAATTGACCATTATTTATTACTCCCTCTGTTCCAAAATGAATGTCCAAAATTGCTCTTGATCAAGAGCAATTTCGGACATTCATTTTGGGACAAATGTAGTAATAAAGTTAGAAAGGCCTCTTTTAGCATCATCCCTTTAGGCCTAGACATATAGCCATTTTCCTTTTCCTCGTCTTCCCCTTATTATTTCAAGGAAATAAATTATTCAATCTCTGGTCAAAACATACGTTAGAGCTGCTTAGATATGTTCCCATGCGATGAAGCAGTTTGATGCCCTCCAATGTCAGTGCAAGAGGTAATACATAAAAATTGATTACCTTATCCCCTTTCTCTCATAAATCTTAACTATCCGCTCCCGAGTTTTTAATAGAGAGAAAGGAAATGGAAGGGATGGAAGGGGAGGGGAGGGAATGCAATTTCTTAAAGAAATAGAAGGTTATATTTGAAGGGTAATATAGGTTCATCATAAAAAATTGTTAATAAGACTTTCTTTCCTTCCAATTCCTCTCACTTTTGGGAGGATTGTGTAGGAGGGAAAATCTTATTAATTTTCCTTTCCCTTCATTCCATTTCCTTCTTAAAAATTCTTTGGAGCAACCTTAGGAAGGAAAATATATCACATTTCCTCCCCTTTCCTTTCCTTTCTCTCATTTTAAAAACTCGGGAGCGCACCAACCTGGGAAGGATGAGACCCTTTATGTGACACTAGCACAACCACCAACTATGCTGAATAGATAATTTAAAGAGTGTTGTTATACACACCCGTAAAATTAATAAACACACCCGTATCTATGCATTACGGTGTTGTACCATTTAAAATTTCAAGCTACTTACGGGTGTAATAATTAATTTTGTATAACAACACCCTAATTTAAACTCTGTGGCAATACTTAAAAGTGCTGAATAGATAATTTAAACTCTGTCACAGAATAGATAATTTAAATTAATAAACTTGACCCACATTCAAAGCCAAATTCAAATACCACTACCTCCCCCCTCCCCCGTCAAGAGCAATTTTGGACATTCGTTTTGGGGCGGAGGGAGTATAATAGCCTTCAATTAATATCCGTCCCTCCAACATTTGCCAATTTGGTAGTAACATGTTCTAGCAGATGGGGTTGGGTTAAAGCATAATGGATTTATCAACAGAATGTAATGAGAAAGATGAAGCTCAAATTCATATTTGAGGCATTTGGCTCCTAATTTACACCAATGAGGGAAGGAAAAACTGCAATCAAGCAATACCCTTATAACATTCTGGTTGACTTAAGAGAGAGAGAGAGAGAGAGAGAGATTAGAAATACTTACAAGAAGATGAAGGAGAAGACCAGGAAGATGGGTTAGGAGAGAGAGGGGATTGAACTGAGAAAACCCACTTCAAATTGAGGCCAGATGAAGCTCCCATTTTGATAATTGGACCCAAGAAAGCTAGAACAAAAATTTCACATCAAGGGTTGATGTTCATGTTCATGGCGGCTGTTAAAGATTTTGTTGGGAGCATAGAGCAGGAGGAGAATTGGGAAATGATGAGCCCAAATGGATATATTTTGGGTTGGAGTTGCTTCAGATATCGACCACTGGAACCCCATCTGGTCAATCAGTATCTCTTTTGCGTCTGTGTTTGCAACTGATGAAATATCTTGCTCAGGTCTGACAAAAAAAATAAATAAATAATCCCTTTTTGCCCTCTCATGAAAAAACTTGTTCGGTGAATTTCATTGAAGAAAATGATGAATTTACAATCTCAAGTTTGTTAGCCATTCACTTTTTACTCACATCAACCCTAAATACTTACTACTCCCCCGACCCGGAATAAGAGTCCTACCCCTCATTTGCACACTTACTAATAAATATTGAAAGTGATGTAAATATTGTGAGTGTAAAAGTAAAGTAAGAGAGAGAATGAGTGAGAGAGGATAGTGAATTGATTGGTGTTGTGAGTATAAAAGTAAAATAGGAGAGAAAATGAGTGGGGTGAATAGTAAAGATTCTTTGCCATTTTAGGAATAGGGCTTACTCTGGGACGTACCAAAATGGAAAGTATGACTCTTACTCTGGGACGGAGGGAGTATAAGAAATATATTCCCCGTACTGATGCTAACGATTTTGCGATAATCTTTTTCAAGATGCAACGACTTTACAATCATTAATAGAAGTGCTTTGAATTACGACATCAGCGAACTAACCGGTGTTTCAGAACTTCCAGACTTTGTAGGAGACTATGCAACAAGATAATTTTATTACCAACATACTTCATACGTCCAAGTACAAGTAGGACTAGAAGAGTGGGTACAATAATTAAGAGAAAAATAGTGTATGTGTGGTAGAAATGAAGAGAGAGAATGAGTGGGGGTAAATAGTGGTGTTGGTTGAATAAATTGAGTGGTTGAAAATGAGGAGAGAGAATGAGTGGAGTAATGGTGGAGTTGGTTGAATATAAATATATTAAAACATTTCCATTTTGAGCAGTCTCATTTGTTTTTGGATGGCTTAAAAAGGAAAGTAGTCTTACTTATGCTGGGACAGAGGGAGTATGTTGTGAGATTTCCCTTTGAATTATGTGAATTCAGATAATTCCATTGAATTATGTGTCAGAATTGTGATAGAATAAATGATTGACAAAGAAGAGTGGTCTATTTATAATGTTCCAAGGGTTATTGTGTTTTTCTACGAATTAACATTTTTGTAAATACATTGAATCCGAATGATTCAATCATACATTATCAAATAAGTCCATGAAACTTGTGAAAGCATGCATATTTATTGAATTTGGTTCATATCTCTTCAAGAAACATTAAAAGTTGCATATTTTATCATTAATTCTCATTCATCCAAAGCGATTTTGAGAAACTAAAACACTTAGCAACTTATGTTCATTTACATTAAATGACCCTATTTTAGTCAAAGAGATATAGCTCAAGCGCGTCCAATAGTCCTTTATATATGGCAAACTGTAACTCATATGTGCTCCGTTTTCAGTGATTTTTTCGCCTTTATTTTTGTATGTTCAAGTGGAACCCAGATCTGATGTTATTTTCCAACTCACCGGAGTTTTATTCTACAATTTTCCCCGCTCCCATTTTATTTGCTCCATCTTAACCAAAAGACACCATAACATCCATGGTGGCTCGGACTGAAAGAGACCGACTAGGCACTCTTTAAGTGTTCCGACTGGATTGCGACTATCCACTTTCGTGGAGTCTTGGCCGGCGATTCAGCTAGAGCACCTAAGAGGCTTCGCGGTAAACCAAACAAGCTCAAGTCTTCCATGAATTATTTGAGTTTCCAGGAAGAATGAGTCAAGAAAAAAGTGAAGCTTACAAAATTATACTTCCCTTGCCTCTCTCCGGCTATATGTTCCGGCAAAGTCGTCGGAATTTGTCTTGGCTTCATTTTTTCAGAGGATTTATTAGATATTGTATAGAGTAGAAAGAAAGAAGGAAATGGGCTGCCTCTCTTGAATTCGGCAGGAACCATGGAATATGAACTCTCTCTCTCTCTCTCTCTCTCTCTCTCTCTCTACGAACATCTTTTTTCCAGCGGCGTCGTACCAGAAAAGAGATGGCGTTTCCCGGCAATGGAACCATTGAAGACGCCCAGACTTTCAGAATAAAGTATTCAGAAAGTTTCTCCAATGCCGTCCCGCAAGGCGGATATCTTGCTAAGATTATCTGCAAAATAAAGCACACCGTTAGGTGTATGGGGGGTGGGTTACCCCCGATAACCCTCGGGTGTGAGAATCAGAACAATGTATATGGATATAACTATATATGAGACAGAAATCTAGAGAGAGAATAATGTATAGAGAGTCAACACACCTTTATGAGAGGATGAGAGGGTTATTTATATAGGGGGCGTAGTGTATATTTTGCCCTTTGGAGGTGTTAGCGCACCATAATCCGTGTACCATAATTCACAGATCTTCCTGGCATATCTCCATGATTCTGTTCACATGGTCATTGCTAAGTTATAGGATGAGATTGTTGTTGTACTGGTAGGTTATATTTAGGTATCATTTGTATATATCCCAATCCCCTAATATAGATTCCTTCCTTAGTTAGAATTCTTGTAAACCCATCTATTTATGAATGAGAAACTCAGTAAGTATTCTCACGTTGAGAAATACTACGAAACCCATTCTCTGTAGTCTTATTCCCTCGCCATCTTCTTATTTTTTCATCTTCTTGTTTTATATGGTATCTGTTGGTGTTGGTGCCCTAGGCACGGTTGTTAAACGTTGTATAAGTTATCATTTTATTCATGATGATAAAGAGATAATAAGATTATTATTGTTGCTCATGTTTGCTTATAATAATCTCCGTCCCTAGAGCTTGTTAAGCACTAGTATAAAGGCTAAATGATCATGGGATGATCATGTTAGATTTATGGGTACTTGTTTGGAACAAGGTACTGGACATGACCCGCGGTATGAGATTTATGTCATGGTCAATGTCATATATAAATCTCATATTAGTTATGTCATTTGAATCCTTTGACATGAAGTTATTATAGTCTTCCACTTGATGAAGATTATGTTTGACATATTCAAACGCTGCCTTAACACGGTAGTTATAAAGGGTATAATTGGCATAATCGGATTCACGTAGGGAAGAATAATAAGCTAATTTGATTTGTCCCTCTTCGGAGAGATGTCAAGCTTGGGCCCCTCGAAGGAATGATGTTGATGAAATGTTTGGCCAAACTCAAATGGATTGATTGGATCAATGTCATTTAGATTATCAACATATTCGGGATCGAGAAAAGTATTGAACAATACAAGTTGACTTGTTGACCATGACTTGTGTTCAATGACATCGTGGACAAAGGGATTATGACATGTTCTAAAAGGAATGCGAACTTGTATCTAGTTACACTATTTGGGTAGGTATGACGGTTTGCTAGAACCTAATCATATCTTATGGGTTCATGTTTGGGCTCATTCCCAACTTAGTGTAATCCTAGAGGGTCACACACGAATAGAACGAATCATGAAGGACTGAATTGGAATTATGGAAAAATGCCTAAAAGTTGAACTGGCACGGCCGTGCGCCTTAAAGGGCACGACCGTGCCATAAATCGAACAAAGGCAAAGACTTGCGGGGTGACTGGCACGACCGTGCCAAAAGCAAAGCACGACCGTGCCAATATTGGACGGCTGGTGGCAACATGCGCACCTATTGGCACGACCGTGCGCCTTAAAGGGCACGACCGTACCAGTGCAGTCGGGCCAGAAACTCTGCAGCTTAATTTTGTGACGGGATTTAGGTTTCCTAAGTCCTTAAGGGTTAAGGATTAGGACCTATTTAAGGATCCTTTCAGTAGTCATTAAGCACAGGATTATGAGTGTCTCCAAAGGGTTTTGGAAGGTTATATTCTTGTTCTAAGATCCCAAAAGTGAAGAACAAGAATATTCATAATTCCATATAGTTCTTACAATTGTGAAAGCGTGTTTCATAATTTGGTCTAGCAACCAAGATCAAGTGTTCTTGATATTCGTTCGTGGTGTGGATACCGCTAGAGGGTGAAACTTATCATCTTCATAGTTCGTGATTCTTGCTTTGTTCGTGATCAAGATTTCAAGCCTCCATCGAATTCAAGGTTGCAAAATCAAAGGCATCAAGGGTTAGTATTCTAGTATTCATTATGTTGTATTTGAATTAATCATATGAATGGATCTATGGGCTTTGGGTTTCATAAATTTTAAATGCTTAATTCCGCTGCGCATGTTACTACGAAACCCAACAGTATCAGTCGCTCCATCGGGTGCCATGGACGATTCTTCTTCATCTTCCCACAAATCTCTGCCTCTCGGATTAAACGTCCAGTCCTTTATGGGTTCAACACATCTCACGAACGACAATTATTTGAATTGGCCTTCGGTGTTGTTCACGGTCCTCACTACCTATAAACTAACCGACACACTGTCTAACACCACCCCTCCTCCTTCCAAGTTAGCCGATGGCAAGGATAATCGAGAGTTGGACTACTTTAATCAAGATTCTAGTCTAGTTTTTGGGTGGATTAAAGCAACAATTTCTAAAATTCTCTCTCGGTTACACTCCTGTACTACGGCCCCTGCGACATGGACTATCCTAGAGAAAAGATTCAGTAGCACATCAAGGATCCATATTCAAAAACTCTGCAGCAGTCTTAATGCTCTCTCTAAGAAACCGGATATGAGTATTGATGATTATTTCCTCCTTGCCGTATCGATCTCAGATTCACTTGCTAAGGCCGGCGAGTTTATTTCTGATGATGATTTGCAGCAGCGTATAGTGGCTGGTTTGGCTCCTACATTCAAAGAGTTCATCACAACACAAAATAACCATCCCGCAACTTCGCTCGATGATCTTCAGGATCTGCTACTTCAGGAAGAAGATTTGTTAGCCAAGTTCAACGCCGTTTCACTTCATCCCACATCGGCACTAGTGGCTTGTTCGGGTTCTTCAGGCGGCTCTTCACATAGTTCCAATTCCGGTCATGGCAGGGGTAGCAATCGCAGAGGAGGCAAAAATAATAGTAACAACGGCCGGGGTCGTGGTCAACCCAGTGGTCATCAGGGTCGAGGGATTTTACCTACTCCATATCTCCCTTTCAGCCCCCAACCTTACAGGCCCACTCCATGCGGCCCTTTAATGTTTACACTCCCCTAAATCCTTTTACCCATGATGAGCATTCTGCATGCCAATTTTGTTTCAAATCCGACCACACGAAACCACAATGTCCGGATCACGGGAATTAGGCACTGTATGGTTCTCAGACTTCTACGGATTTGCTCCCATATGGGTTTCACTCTCATCAGTCCCAAGATGCTTCTTTTGGTACTAATTCTCATTCCGTGGCGCCATCTGTTGTGTTAGATTCTGGGGCAACAAATCACATGATGTCTTTCGCTGAGGGTTTAAGTCATATTACTCCTCACACAGGTACCGATTCGGTTACCGTTGCTAATGGGCCTCGTATTCCTATCTCTCACATCAGTCAATCTTCTTTCTCCTTCAATAATCGTAAATTTATCCTTCGTAATATTTTATGTGTACCAAACATGCATAAATCTCTTATTTCTATTCGTCGTTTTTCTGCTGATAATAACTGCTTCTTTGAATTTGATGGTTGTGGTTTTCGTGTGAAGGACAATAACACGAAGCAGACTATTCTTTCTGGTAGTAGCACAAAAGATCTCTACACTCTTCGGTTTGATTATTCAGCTCAGATCAATCCCCTCGCTCTTGTTGGTGAACGTGCAACCTCTTCTACATGGCATGCTCGCCTCGGTCATCCTTCTTCCCATGTTTCCAGTCTTTGGTCAATAAAGTCCATCTACCTATTAGTGGACCCGTCTCTAAGTCTATGTGTCATATTTGTTCCTTAGGAAAATTAACTAAAGGGAGGGGCTATTGCCACTACATTTTCTGCTTTTCCACTACAATATTATATAGTTTGACACAACTCTCCTTTCCAATTTTGTGAATAGACAAAATCATCCTTTGTTATATAAGGAATTAATGAAGTATTCCATAATAGATTATATCACTAAAATGTTTAATTATATAGTACATAGTTTTTAAATATCTACTACATTTAATAATAAATATTAAATAATTTGGATTTTCTTTAAAATATTTATCATGTACAGTGAAAAAATAATTGCAGTAAATTACTTTTTAATTTTTCGGTTTCAACTCAATTATAGTTTATTTTATACTTGCATTTTTTCTTTAATTTTCCAAAATAAAAAATAAATTACACGTGATCCATAAATATTATTATATCCTTTGTTGATAAAAAAAAAACTTGAAACTCTTTGATATAATATTAGGGACACTTATCAATATTTTGAACTTGACAACAAAACTAATTTACTTTTCTAAAATATTTAAAGATTCACCAGTTAGTTTATATTTGAAGCATATTGTGGTAATTAAGTGTAAAAAAGTATTTATTTATAAATTCTAACAAAATTTGTATACTTCTACACATTTTGTGTTTATTAATGGATATTTCATTCTCTCAAAAAAAAAAAATATATGCTTAATATGCATAAATCTTAGTTTAAAATTCCAAATCTATCCACCATTTTTTCTAATCAATATTTCCATCATTAAGGACAAAAAATTAAGGTAGAAATATAAATAAACATAATTAATCTTTTTTTTTGAAATATAAATTTTGTAATTTATTTCACAAAAAATTACTATGTATTTAATTTCCTTGGCATAATGATTTAAATAAAAAAACAATCTTACAAAAAAATAAGAAAAACCCAAAAGTAGTTAGGAGAATAAAACCTTACCAAAAAGTATGAACAATCCATAAATAGATAGAATGTGTTTAAAGGGCAATTTAGTCAAGAGATTCAAATCATATTGATGATGTAGTGGAAAAGCAAAAAATGTAGTGGCAATAGCCCCTTCCTTAACTAAATTACTGTTTGTGTCTCGTAATTTTAATTCCAATGTTCCCCTAGCTTTTCTTCATTTGGATGTATGGGGTCCTTCCCCAATATCGTCAAACAATGGTTTTCATTATTATCTTAGTATTATCGATGATTTTTCTCATTATGTTTGCCTTTTTCCGTTAATTCGTAAATCTGATGTCTTGGATGTATTTACTACCTTCAAAGTTCAAATTGAGAATCAACTAAGTCGAAAAATCTCAGTCATTCATACTATAAAAACTGTCCAAACTGATGGGGGAGGGGAATTTATGAACAGGCAATTTTTGTATTTTCTTAAGAAACATGGTATCAAACATCAAGCTACATGTCCATATACACCTCAACAAAATGGAACCGTCGAAAGAAACACCGTCATATAGTGGACATGGGTCTCTGTTTATTGGCTAAATCAGGACTTTCACAAAACTATTGGGTTGAAGCCTTTAATACGGCTGTGTACTTGATTAATAGACTGCCAATGAGAAAATTGGGTTACATCTCCCCATCCCAAAAATTGCTAAAAAAGGTGACGGATTATTCAATACTCAAAACATTTGGTTGCTTGTGTTTTCCCCATCTGGTACCGTATAATCGACACAAACTTTTGCCCAAATCTACTCTTTGTGTTTTTCTTGGGTATGACAGTTTTCGGAAAGGTTATAGGTGCCTCGACCAAGCTACGGTAAAATTATATGTGTCACGTCATGTTTTATTTGATGGAAATTACTTTCCCATTCTTCATAGATCCACAACAAATTCTGGCACTATCATACCAACAACTGGTCCATTAGATCATCTTGTCTCAAGACCACAGCCGACAGTTCAGACTGCTCCTTTGCATCATATGGGCCTCTCCACTACACGGCCCAATTCCTCTAATGCTACATGCCCAACTGCTCCAAGATCTGCATCTGTCCCTTCTTTTTCTCCAGAACCAGCTACGATGGGCCGGTCCACTATTCCAACCAGCGAGCCACTGTTTCTCCATCAAACGGGTCATCTGTATCCAGCTCAAATGGGCCGACTACCTTAGGTCAGGAGTCTTTGCATGATCTTGTTTCTTCTAAAGATGGCAGCCCAGCAGGTCCACTGTCTGTTCCACCTGCCTTAGCAGATTCGAGTTCACAAGCAGGCAACCATCCAATGATCACACGATCAAAGGCAGGTATCTTTAAGCCTAAAATTATTGCTGATATTGCTGTTCATTCTCCTCCTTCAACAACACAGCCTTCTTTGAGCACAACACATCACCCACTGCCATTAGCACTTGCAGCAACTCTTCATCAAACTTTAGAGTTTGAGCCTAAAACACTCAAACAAGCTGCTCCACATGTTCATTGGCAACGTGCTATGCATGAAGAACTCTCCGCTATGCATAAAACTGAAACATGGTCTCTTGTTCCACGTACACCGTCTATGAATATTGTTGGAAGCCGATGGATCTTTTAGCTGAAACGCAAGGCGAATGGAACGGTTGACAGACACAAAGCACGACTTGTTGCACAGGGGTTCTCACAACAAGAAGGGGTTGATTATGATGAGACGTCCAGTCCCGTTGTGAAACCGGCAACTATTCCCACTCTTCTTGTACTTGATCATTCTCGTGCATATCCATTGCAACAGTTAGATGTTCGCAATGCCTTTCTCAACGGCATTCTTCAAGAGAAAGTTTATATGAAGCAACCTCCTGGTTTCTCTCATCCTGACTACCCGGATCATGTATGTAGATTACACCGGTCTATCTACGGGTTGAAGCAATCTCCCCGTGCTTGGTTTTAAAGACTTCATGAGTTCCTTCTTACGATCGGTTTCTTTAATAGTAAATCAGATAGTTCACTATTTATCCGACATTCGGGTAATACTATTGTAGCTATATTGGTTAATGTTGATGATTTCATCGCCACTGGCTCTTCACCCACCGAAGTTACCCAAGTGATAGATAGCATATATGACACTTTCGAGAGTCAGAGACTTGGCTCTCTCGGGTTATTTCTAGGGATTGAAACTCATCGGTCGGACTCCTCACTGATCTTGAGTCAAGCTCGTTATGCTTCAGATTTACTCCGAAAATTCAAAATGGGTGGATGCAAACCAGCTACCACTCCGCTCATTGACGGTTCTCATCTTAGTGCTCATACAGGTGATCCACTTTTGGATGTTACTACCTATAGAAGCATGGTAGGTAGACTCCAATATTTGACTCTCACTCGGCCAGACATTTCTTTTGCTGTCAATCAAGTTTGTCAACATATGCATAGTCCGTTCATCTCGTTGCTGTCAAACGGATCCTTTGTTATGTCAAGGGAACTCTCTTCCTTGGTCTTCACTTCACTCGATCACCAGATACTTCTCTACGAGCATTTTCTGATTCTGACTGGCTGGGTCACCAGACGATCGTCACTCAACTACTGGTGTGTCTCTTTTTATTGGCCCTAACCTAGTCTCTTGGACTACTAAGAAACAAACCACCGTCGCACGGTCTAGTAGTGAGGCAGAATACCGTGCTCTAGCAACCACAACTGCTGAATTAAGATGGTTTTTGTTTCTTTTTCGTGAGTTATGCCTGTAACACCCCGAATTTTCTTATAATATCTGAGCATTTAATGGCATTAAATATCTATAAATAACAATAATAAATACTTCAATTTAGGGTTCACAACGGCCCCTTATTTAACCATAAATTCAAAACAATAGTGGAAGCGTAACTTAAACTTGTCTTGGTAGGTAACCAACCCTAACCATCAATGTACTTCGATTTACATCAAAATAAATGTACTTAAACTACTAAGTTAAGAATCTTCAATCCACCGTCTTCCCACGGCTGCTTTCCTTGTCTTGTCCTTCTACTTAAATCCTGAAAACAAAATTTATAGAGAAGGGATGAGCGAACGAATGCTCAGTAAGTTCATACGTGGCCTCTCCGGTTACTAAGGAGAGACGACCAGAACGAATACTTTGAATAACTTTTACAAAGATAGGTTCAGTTACTTTTGGATTCAGGACTGCATAACAATACAGTCGTGTTACTTTTAAGATTTTACTTTCAAAGGATTATGGCACTACAATCCAATGGGATTCATTCAAGTTTCCGTCAATTCCTTGGTAACGTACATTATAACCTCAATGCCAAAGGTACAATTCGTACACCTAGCTTCTTCAGCCAATAGTGTGGGTCGTAACATATATGGTATCCACACACATATGCTCGGGGTCTAGAATCATCCTTGTAATCAGACAATTCCTGAGAGAAGGCATGTGATCACTCATGCAATCCCTAGTTTAAGGACGAGTCTTTTCTAACTGGACTGTCCGTCAATGTCTTTTCTAACTGGACATTGGATGCCTTAACGAGTAAGTGGTTAACTTACAAGTTAAAATGAGAACATACTATGGTACAAGTATGTGATACAAGTTTCAAACTTCGATACTTAGTAGATCGATGGGGACATCACTAAGTATAGATTCTTTCAAGGAACGTTCAATAACGCAGAGTTCATTCAAATACTATCATGCCATACTGATAGCTAACTTTAGAAAGATAAGGAATTCCAATAAACAGGAGTTCAAATACTGTAAGGAACGTAATCCCTTACCTGAATTGCTTTTCCTTGCAATCTTCCCTCTGTGCAAATCTACAAGGCACGGAGTAATTTACTTTAGTACTCTCAACATTGTTAACTATTTCTACTTAGTTAACTGAGAGATGTGTTTTAACTTCTTTACTTCGTTACTTCTTTTCTTACATTTAAGTTTCTGACTTTGATTTACGAGTCAGACCTTTAACTTTGATATAATTGTAATTAAGTCCTCTAACTTTGGGTTAATTACAATTTGGTCCCTCAACTTTGGGTTAATTGCAATTTGGTCCCTCAACTTTGGGTTAATTGCAATTTGGTCCTTCGACTTTAGATTAGTTGCAGCTTGGTCCTTGGACTTTAGATTAATTGCAGATTGGTCCTTTAACTTTAGTTTAATTGCAAATTAGTCCTTTAACTTTGGATTAATTTCAGATTGGTCCCTCAGAAACTTTAGACTTTGCAGTTTAGTCCTTCAGTTAAACCTTCCAGCTAGTTACTGACGGGAAAGTCAGCAATCTAACTGTTTCAGCTTTTAAAATATGCAGTTTGGTCCTTTTCGGTTTGAAAACTAACTTTGACACTTTAAAATAGACCAAAACCTTAACAAATCAAACAAAAACATACCCAAACATAATAATGGCCATTCGGCCGAACCCTAATGGGTTCAAAATCCTTGTTTTGTTACTTCTTTTATTTTCTAAACCTTAATTCCAATACTTTACTTCATCTTCTCATCAATTAAACAATTTTTAAACATGTTAATTGATTTAGATCCATATTCTTTTGATTCCAAATTCAAGATTAATCATGGGTTATGATTTTATTGTTATAACATTCAATTCCCACCATTCTAATCATCAAGTTAAACATTAAACTTCAAGGTTAATCATCCTAGAACAATAATAATTCTAACCTTTAAAAATTCATATCTAATTCAATAATGATCCAAATCGAATGAAACGAAAACTAGAATTTAGGATTTTACATTACCTTGATTATGGTTAAGAGAGATTGAACAAACAAGATCAAGAAGCTCGGATTCTCTCTCCTTCTTCCCTTCGGCCGCCGCACCCCTAGGCTAGGGTTTTATTTTCTCCTTTTTTTTTTTGTAGAAATTATGGAGTAGGGTAAATTAAAGTGAGTAACTTTTTATTTATATGTTGGGTAGTTTTCATCTTGGACCATTTTACTTTCACAAGCCCATCTTAACTAATCATCCAACCCATTTAATTAAATTCTAGTAGTGGCCCAATTATTAATGTCCATTAATAATTGTAATTAATTTAATTACTTTTCTAATATAAATAGTTAAATTAAAAGTTTAAAATTTCTCGGGTTCTTACCATGCCTCTTTCTGGATCCTCCTCTCTTGCATTGTGACAACATCTCTGCCTTACATATAGCTCGAAACCCAGTTTTTCATGCACGAACCCGACATGTGGAAATTGATTTACATTTTGTACGAGACTTACATCAACGAGGGTTTCTTCACCTATCTTATGTATCCGCGGTCGATCAACTAGCAGATTCGTTCACCAAAAGTCTCTCTCGTCCACGGTTACAACTCTTGTCTGACAAGCTTCAACTCGTACAAGTACCGTTTCGTTTGAGGGGGGGGGGTGTTAGCGCACCATCCTTCGTGTACCATAATTCACGGATCTTCTTGGCATATCTCCATGATTCTGTTCACATGGTCATTGCTAAGTTATGAGTCCAAATCCTCTGTGCCACTTTATGTACCACTTTATGTGCCACCAGTGATCTAATGGTTCACAGTTATTGAGATTGGTAATATTGTAATATTTTGCAAACATGTGAACGGTTGGATTACAAGTAGTATATAGAGTGGCACACAAAAGTGGTATAGGAGATCTCGATTCCTAAGTTATAGGATGAGATTGATGTTGTATTGGTAGGTTATATTTAGTTATCATTTGTATATATCCCAATCCCCTAATATAGATTTCTTCCTTAGTTAGAATTCTTGTAAACCCATCTATATATGAATGAGAACCTCAGTAAGTATTCTCACGTTGAAAAATACTACCAAATCCATTCTCTGTAGTCTTATTCCCCCGTCGTCTTCTTATTCTTTCACCTTCTTGTTCTATAGGAGGGTCCCACCTTTTGTATTTGGTATAAGTAATAGGCTGTATAAAATGTGTATAGACCGTATATAAAATGTATATATGAAATGCCGTGGCGTCATCAAATGACCCTATTTTAGTCAAACAGATATAGCTCATGCGCGTCCAATAGTTCTTTATATATGAAAGGTCAGGGGTTTAATTCCCACTAAATGCAATTTCAAGTGAACTGTTGTAATAGCATGACATTCATAAATAAAAAACCAATATGTTTTGTATTTAAAAAATGACACTACATTAAATTGGTCAACACCAATTGCTCGAAATAAATTTCCAACAAAATTAACCATATGAAGATTGGGTTCATCCCATTTACATATATGCACTTGTAATAGGTTCTCAATGGCTATGTTACTACTATTATGGGATTTTACATTATACTGTTTTTTTCAATAGTTATTGAATTTTTCTTTGGGAAATTGCAATTGGATTACCTGTTTTGCCTGACTTCTGCAATTTAATTCTTGAAATTGAAAAAGTTACAACCACATTTCTAAAATTTACATTTTGTTGCAAATTGATTTATAACGTTGCAATCTGATTTCTAACATTTACATTTTTTTTTTTTTTTTTTTTTACAATTTGGTAACCTGTACTTTCGTAAAAAAACGAACATTTTTTTTATATATCAATTTGCAACAAAAAGTAAATGTTAAGAATTGAGTTGTAACTCTTTCAATCTTGAGAACTAAATTGCAAAAATGAACTAAACTTAGGCAACTAAATTGCAATTAGCACTTTTCTTTGTTTTAGTTTTGTGTAGATTCGGGATGGAATAATACGGCGTGTTGTAGGTATGACATGTGTCTGCTTGATCTTAGCATTAACTTGAGTAAGTTACGGTAAAAGTTATGATGGGCTGCACACGAATTATATTTTACTCACTCCGTCCCATTTTAAATTGTAAAATTTGTCATATCGTGTGTCCTATAGAAATTGCAAAATCCAAAAGTGGAAAGTTTTTAATAATTTTTAATTAGTGAGAACCACTTGCTATACTCACATCAACTAACCCACATACTATTCCCTACCCCCACTTTCTCTCTCTTACCCAACTATTTACACTCACAACACATCACCGTTTTCACTTTTTCTCATAATTCTTGTGTAATGATATTTTTTTGCAATTTGAAATGAGACGGAAGGAGTATAAGAGATGCAAATGACCAATTTTTTGGATCAATTGTCGATTCAACTTATGTAAAGTCATCGTTCAAGAATCAAATGGCAATCTTTTACATTTTTTTTTTAAAGAATACTTGCCCAAAAATTAATTAGTGCTTAATATTAAGACAAATTCTTCAATACAACGCCGCACAGCCGTGCGGCGGGCAAACCCGGCGACCCGACCGGCCTGTCTTTCATCCAGCCGCTTAGCGACACGTGGCGCGCTGTGAGCCACTCGCTGGTTCACCCAGTCGCGCGCTGCCACGTGTACTCCCTAATAAAAAAAAAAAAACTTTAAAATGCTATATCTTGGTATTTATAACTCAGAAAAATAAAATAAAAATACCGTTGTGTTCGTCTCGACAAGACGAAGAAAACTATATAGGTCATGATATGGCTTGATTTTTTTTAAAAAAAACATTTTGTTTTACACACAAAAAAGTTTGAGTTGCTCATCAGCTAGGATGTAACACTCTGTTCTGGTACAAGTAACACTTTCATCTTCAAAAAGTAACACTTTCTACAGTTAAAGGTAACAGCAGTTTTACAAAAAAAAATTGGTTTTGCATTTCAATTGTTACTTTCTCAATAAAAATTTGTTACATTTCAGATATAATGTTACATTTAAGAATATAAACTGTTACAATTGAGAAAAAAAATGTTACATTCATTTTTTATGAAATGTAACATTAGTTTAGTTGTCAATCCTATGTTAATTTTGGGAGAAAAAAAGTGTTACATTTGAAAAAAAGAGTGTTACATTCCTTTTAAAAGAGTGTGACATTAGTGTAGTTGTCAATCTTTATGTTATCTTTAATCTATTACAGCAAAATTGTGGTACATTTTGAAGAAAAAAAAAGTGTTACATTTGAAAAAAAAAAAAAAGGTGTTACATTTCGTCATAATAAGTGTTACTTTTGTTGGGAGGAAAAACAAAGTTAGAGTTGAAAAAAAAAAAACGGCATTAAAAAAAAAAATTGAAAAGGTCGCCGGCCCGCCGCACGGCATGCGGCGGGTGTACAGGAGACTGGCCCTAATATTAATATATGAACTTTTCTCAAAATAAAATAAAATAAAATATTGATATGTGTGAACTTTGGACTTTGTTCTTGTTGCAGGAGACACATACCTTCTTGGTCGTGCTTTTGGTGTTTCCATTGTGTACAAGAAGGGACGATCATCTACAACATACTCCCCCAGTCCCAGCAAAAGTAGGATGAGAGGAGTAGGCACAATAAATAATTAAGAGAAATTAGTGAATGTGTAGTAGAAAATGAAGAGCGAGAATTAGTGGGGTAAATAGTAGCGTTGGTTGAATAAAATGAGCGGTGGAAAATGAAGAGAGAGAATTAGTGGGGTTAAATGGTGGGGTTGGTTGAATATAAATATATTAAAACATTTCCATTTTAGGCAGTCTCAATTGTTCTGGGACGGCATAAAAGGGAAATAAGTCTTACTTGTGTTGTGCTGGAACGGAAGCTGGGACGGAAGGAGTATAATTTTTATCCAACCAAATACTTGTAATTATTGGTTTCTGAATTGCACTATAATCATAAATCTCTCTCACTTTGTTATCGGCTTATCGTTATACATATGCAGTTTCTTGATGTGAACCCGATCCAACTTATAGCCAAAAGTTGGGGGTTTACACACACAATTCTGGGCTTGACAACGTCACCATGCATGAGTGAGTATATCCTCTGCACGGTTGTAGTTGACCGCTGTAACGGTCTCAGATTCCAATCAATTTGCAGAAATGAAGAACAGGGATATAGAACAATATTTTTGTGGGGCAATTTTCTATTAATTGACTGAAAACAAAAACTGAATGGAAATACAAGAAGAACTGTAAATGCGCAAAGGAAATTACTGAAAGGAAATGCAGAAAATGAAGATAAACGAAGAACAATTTTCATCAACGATGGGATGCACGATTCGCCCCTCTTTCCCTTATAACGAACTCCATGTGCAGGTTGTTGCCGTCTAACAACTGCACGTGCCATCCTCGTGCCATCTTAGATGTAATTACGAAAATACACCTCCCCTCTAAACAGGGCAACGGTCATAAAATTCAACACCTTGCTGCGTTCTTCACTTGCCGGACTGTTACAACCGCGTTTTCAGGCACGGGTCATTACAATAATGCAGATTATTGGTTTGACCTTGTCGCCTTTAATATATAACAGGGTAAATGAGGAGGATAACGAAATGTTAAAGTAGCTTACATTGTTCAACTAAGACCTTCCTTCAAATTAAAAAATAAAAAATCAATGGAAAAATCTGTAATTCCCTGCATTATTTTTTTTAAATAAACAAGTAATGTACATGAAGTACAAGCCTCAATTGCTTGCTGAAAATGAAAATACTTACTGTAAAAATAAGTACAGTAACCAATTAATCGTCCGTACCAAAATTCTGAGTACAATTATGGTCGATCTATACGCCTCATCTAAATACAAATAAGGTTTGATCTTGAAACAAATACTCCAAGTTTCGGTGTATGCGTTAGTTGTCCTTGCAATTTCTTGAATAGCTTGAAGATAATCTTGACTGGCTCGGCTGGAAAAAATCAAACGGGGTGCCTTGACCAAAAGACCGTCTCAAGGCGTTGGGGGAATCCGATAGAAGAGGCTCAACCACTGGATTCCTGCTTTTGGGTAAAGGAGAAACGTCTAAGACTCTTGGTTGGGATTCTATATTCCCCAATGACAATATGGGGCCCCCCATACGTTCCGCTTGTTGAAGAATGTTGATTTTACTTGATCTGTATGTGAATCGGAAGTACTTCAGAGCTAGCACTGGGCCCATTCCTGCTGCAACAATGAGCTGAAAATGGCATTCACAGATTCTATTCAGCATGCATGTCATAAGCAAATGTTTGACTTTCCTCCAACTACTCCCTCTCTCCGTCCCAAAATACTTGTACTTTTAGACTTGTGCACACATATTAAGAAATGTAATTATTACATACTCCCTACGTCCCATAACAAATGACCCATTTTGCCAATTTGGGTGTCCCATTAGAAAGTCCTACTTTCTTAAAATGGAAATTTTATATTATTCTCTTTTCATGGGACCCACTTGCTATACTCCCAACAACTTTCTACTCGCTATTCTATACCTCACTTTCTCTCTCCTTCATATTCACAACACCTACTTTTAAATCATATTTCCTTAATTCCCGTTTCTAAAATGAAATGGATCGTTTGTTATAAGACGGAGGGAATATGAAATAAACTAAAAATTCCTAAGTAACAGCAAAACAACAAGTATTTTGAGACAAAATTGAACTCCTTAAACAAGAAGTATTTTGGCATGGAGGGAGGGAGTAAATCTCTAGGTTCATTAGGGCCAATATATGTCATAATCAACAGGTCTAGCACCTATGATTGGGTATGTTAAATTCCTTTCCCAAACTTGTTAGCATACTACTCATGCTGTATATACGCTTAAAAAAATTACTTGTACAAGAAATATTAAGGCAACACGTAAATAAAGGAAACAAAACTCGAGTTCCTAGCTGTTATAAATGCATATGAGAAGTGAACATGAGACAAACTAACTCATAAACATGGGAAGAAATATCCTTCTATTCCAAGCAAGGAGTCCAGCTTCTTCTTCTTCTTTTGGTTGAATTCACTAAAATGCAACTTATTCCTTCTGTCCCAAAACAGCTTGCACCATTTTAGAGTTGCACGAGAATTAAGGAGAGAGTATATATATTCAAAAGTAATGTGTGTGGGAAAGTGGTTGTGACTTGTGAGTATGATGGTTTGAGGGTGGGATCCACAATTTAAGTGTGTGAGTATGACAAGTGGGGTAGGGTGAGTGAAAAACAATAAAAGTTGGATATTTTAGGAAGTGGGACTTACCAATGGGACACCAAAAAAGGAAATTAGTGCAAGTTGTTTTGGGCCGGAGGGAGTAATATTTATAGAGGCTGCCATTCATAATAAATTTTCTATGTAGTTCTGATTATTTCTTCAACCCAAACACGATAAGTGTATGTTGAATAATGATTTGATCTATAACCATGTTGACTTCAAAATGTACAAAGTAGACTCTTAGAGAGTGACTGGGTTTCAACAAGAGTAAAAATGATTTATACTTTTTCCTCTTAAATGGTTGCTCAAGTCCTCACAGTATAGTGGAAACAGAGAACTGAAAGTATGATAGGGACTCTATCACAAAGTTTTTAAGAAATGCACCCTAAAACATATGAAAGGAAAGGGAAAACTCACAAACATAGTGATCCAATAAGATGGCTGTCTGCATAGGCGGAACATGATAGTATACATCCCCGATCTTGGGATGGCACTGACAATCAGGTTGATCACATAAAATGCAACTAGATTCCCCCATATGGCAAGGTGTTGCAATATTGTGAAGGAACTGCAAACATGGAAGAGATAATTAATGATTAAAGCAAGCTATATACCATGCTTCAAACTTGAAATGAGAGTATGTCAAGTTATATCCCGTTTGTCGAATAATACTCCCTCCGTCCCGAAAAGATAGTCCAATTTGATTTTTATGATCAACGCAAGTGAACTTTGACCTAACATTGATGTCAATGTAATCATCCCAATGATATTCTAAAAATTGTTACTGATTTATCAGTAACAATTTTTAGAATATAATTGGGATGATTACATTGACATTAATCTGGTCAAAGTTCACTTGCATTGACTATAAAAATCAAATGGGACTATTTATTTTTTTGGAAGGAGGCACAACTTACGTAGAGTTCTTTAACTGGAAATATAATCCTTGGTGTTTGTTGCAATTTTCTCTTTGTATATGGTCATCAATGATAAGGAGTACGGCACAAAGCAACTACTTTCGACCCAGCTATACTTTGGGAACCTTGTATGCCAGAAGCATAAGATGAATCTATACCTGATAATGAAAGTGAAAGGGGGAAACTTACTTGGTTTCTATCGCAACAACAAAAGCCTGCAACCAAATACACCCAGAGAGTGCCACCATTGACATCTCCTCCATCTCGCTTTTCTCAAAAGCATATGAATGTATAGTTATTATGAAGACGACAATAGCCTGTAAACATTGCATCTATCAATACTCATGACTATGGGGAACATTGAGAATAAAGACCACGGAATTAACCTCAATCATGAGAAAGAACACTTGCTTCTGTCGTGTGTCATATGTGAAACTTTTTATACAAGAAAAAGTTCCCCAGTATGGCTACACATTTGCACAATGTACTGGTAGGTTTTTGTTAACGCAATATCAAACATTTCTTGGAGTTTAAAGGCTGTTTCAAGTGAAAATTACATCTTGGATAAGTTTAGCAAATGATCTCTAAATCCAAGCTATTAGAGCAACAGAAGCATGATAAAGAGAAGGAAATACTCACGTGGAAGAGAGACCGTCCAAACCATCCAGCAAATGTGCTAGGATTAAGAAGCCTGTTTGAAGAAAAATGTAGGAGTTACATGTGTAAAGAAGAGTAAAAGCAAAGGACTGAAACAATATGTTGCATTACCATTTACCTTATACTTCCCTACGTAACAGGAAATCTATGTATTCTTAGACTAATAAATGGCACAGAGCCACAAACTAAAGGGGTATTTACAATTCTTACCTTCCAGCTTGGCAGTAAAATAATATCTGTGGGTGCTGCATCACAGTTGTTTCACTGAGATCTTTGTCGAGAACACTGACTAAAACAGGAACACTAGTGTAGAAGACATTATATGCCATCAGGCTGACAGAATTGAAAAGGCTGGTTCCAGAGACACCTGAAATAAAAGAGAAACTGCATGGCTTTCAATATTAGCATTTTATTGTGTTCCAAACGCGATAAATGCAAAGTAATGAAAAAGAGGAGTTTGAAAAGTCGGGAAAAGTAATCACAGAAGCGCATTTTAAGAAAAATAAAAATAGAAGTACCCACAAGATCTGGATGAAGCACAGCAACAGGGATTTGTAGAAGGAATACTGGGAGAGAAACGCAGTACGATTATATGAATACCGTCCATGGACAAGTATCAATCGTTTGAGAAACCTAAACTCTGCAAACCAACAAAATATACATGTCAAAATCTGGAACCTCTAGTAAAGGCCAAAATACTAACAAAATCTAGCAGCCTTTCAGTCTAGGCCATTGCAGGATTAGCAATTACGTCGCATACATATCCCTAACGTTCATGAGCTGGATGAGATAATATATTCCTAATTACTTAATTTTACATTATCAAAATATAATAACAAAAATCAGTAACAATATACATGATTTTACGTTCTAATAATCGACACTAAAGTTATACGAGGATGACAGCATACCATTAACTTGCTTCCATGAAAACTATTTCACGCAGCAGGATCTAATGCAAGGGATTCTTCTGTTGTTGCTACACTGTTTCCCAAAAAATTTAGCAAGAAAAAATGATTGCCAGTAAAATGTTTTGTTTGTTATTGTTCTCTCTCTCTCTCTTCCCCCGTCATAAACATAGAGCCTCTCTCACAGAAAAACTCACACAAAAAATCACCCTGTACCGCACAGCTGTGACAAGTCTACACCTCCATCTTTACCACCAGCTGCACCATCACCAACCATGCTTGCCAAATGCATATTGTTTTAGTCACCATCACTATGTAGATATTATAAACTAGTAGGTGCTACTTAAGAGGACACCTGCCGGCATATGCCTGAAATTTCCTACCTCAAAACTGCCATGGCCAATCTAGGATTACATGTGTGGTTGAACTTTACAGAGAGCTCGATGCTGGAGAATTCAACATAAAGATGTATCCAAAGTTATAATTAAGATGTCTACCATTTCCTGGTATAATATGAATATCAACTTAAATGTCAAGAATATGTAACTTGAATGTCAAGAAATGTAACTAAAATGTTTTAGATCTGCCTGGGATACAAATAGAATTGCATGCTGGGAAAAGCAAAGAGAGAGACTGCTTTATTTGACTTGATGAGGTACCCAAAGATGGTGACATTGTTGGCTATTAACGGACATGAGAGAGAGAGAGAGAGAGAGAGAGAGAGAGAGAGAGAGGGTATTTAAAAAAATGTGTATTCAACCTGATCTATTTTCAAAAAGCCACATGGCCTTCTTTTGCCATTTGGGTCCCGTACTAATCAAATTGGTAAAGTCTGTAACCATTAATGTTAAAATGGATGCTTAGTTCATAGTACAATATTATTCCTGTTCAAATTCTAGCAGGAAATGTACCTAATCATGAATAGTTCATTGATCATCACGAAACTATCTAATCCCAGAAGCACAGGGGATCTAGCAGAAAGACTATTTTTATGACTTCAGAAACAAGAGCATGAGGAACAGTGTATTAGCAAAAATCCTGGCATGTAATGTTGAATTATTTGATGGGAGATCAACCAAAGGCACACCGCATTAATTTGCTCTCACAGAAAAAAGAGAGGTGTTGTGGTAAATGCTAGCCAGGAAAAGTAGCACAACTATGAGAGATAAGTATCAAAAGAGAGACCATATCGAAGTACTTTAACACGGATTTATAAGACATAAATATAGTTAATGAATCCTTAGTTTCTTACTCCCAATACTATAGTCGGCTGCCCTGGCTGCCTGCAGTCCTTCCCTACCACTTATGCCGACCCCAATATCAGCTTGTTGTATCATTCTAACATCATTCCCACCATCTCCAATTGCTAATGTTCTATAGTCACAAGATTTTAGGAGCCCCACAAGCTGCAAATTGAAAATCCGTCAACCAGATGAGCATACAAAGATTGATTGAAACCAAGTCAAAATAATAACTGACCAATTTTAACTTCGAAATTGTAAGCCTAAAAATGTGTTATGGAGGGCTCGTCGATTCTTTTAAAGAATTTTCTTCAGATGTAAGTTGAAGAAAATCTAATTCGTAAATATTATCCAGATGGCAAGAAAATACAGAAGAATCTCAATTTGAACTCTCTCCTGAAATACAAAAACTGAACATCCAAGTCTGAAGGATGCTAGGAAAGAAAAAGCAACACACACAAACCAAAAATAGTAATTTTCAAGACTAATGTAAGCAAACAAAGTGAATATATACAAGGACATTTTATAACAAAGTCTACCTGTGCCTTCTGGGATGGTGTAACACGGCAACATATAGCTGTCCTTGACAATATTGCTAACTCAGTGAATGCTTTTCGGTAATGCTTAAGTGCGATTTCAAGAGCCCATCCATCAATAACGAAAGCAACATCCTGTGATAAGAAAATGATCAATCGCTGAAACACATAAATAAATGGAAATTATGAAGAAAAATAATCTTTTATAAGAAACTAGTGCTGAGCAAGCTTCAGAAGCTTTGAAACAATGATTATTTACAAACTACCAGAATTCTAGAGATCAATAAGCTCATTATAGATACTCTAGTCAACGTTATCGTTTGACGATTTTACATGTCAGATTGGTCATAACAATTACTTTTGACCTCACTTCTACAGACTTACAAACAAGTCAAGAGGAAAAAGGAAATGCAAATCGCTCCTTGATAAATCAACTTTGCGTGAAGGTAGAGAAATTGTCCCCATTAATTTCAATCATCCTCCATTTTTTAGGATCTGTTGGTAGTATTTAAAATACTCTTAGTAAACGAGTATCCAAATAATCATTTAGTTGTCAATCTTTTTATGCTATTGAATAATTATTTTGTAACATGATGTTTAAATTCTTTTCACTATATCAAACTTCAAATTTTATTATTAATATACTATTTTCTTTTATAAAAAATGATTCTGACTTCCTTGAATTGAATCCAAGACCCATATGGGCACAGTTTTAGCAAAAAGTGGAAGATACATAATCACAAACAAACTATGAATTTCTATTAATATAGAACTGCTCATTCTACCCAGGAGCACTAGTTTATTCCTCGAAAGTGTAAACCCTTATATTTTTCTTTACACTCTAAATTGAAATCCAAATTGAAGTTGTTCGGTTGTTCCCATCATTGGAACAGTACATTTTAGCAAATCGGATTTTTAATATTTATATCATATTTTACTGCTAAGCGATTTTGTCAGCCAAAATCTCCCGTTACATCCGACAAGGAAAAAACTTTTCATGATCCTCCTACCACTACTTAAAATCTTCCTAGAAAAGCTGTGAACTCTTGCAGGTTGTACACTAGAGCATGCTATAAGGTTTTGTTACATTCCCAATTTAAGGTTCTAATAGCTAGCTGGCTTATGTGAATGCTCGGTGTTACGTATAAACTCGAAATGGGAGAAAGCGTAATCTTAAGACTAGAGCAACAGTAACTAATGGTAACTAGGATTTTTTTTTTTTTTTTTTTTTTAAAAGATCTAGAGGCAGAGCCAATAATGCTCTTCCGAGGTGTAAAACTATTTAGAAAAATGTCAAAGAACAGAGAATGATTCCTCGAATAATGAGTTCAATGTAAATCTTCTCTGTATCATTCCAATGTTATAGGAGTTTAATGTAAATCACTTGCAACTGATTGCAGTGTCAGACGTGTCTTCCCGTAACCCTTGGTGCAATTGTTCACTTCAGACCCCAAATTTCTGTAAGTGGTATATCTACAATAAAGTGCAATTATTTTGGGAGAGAAACTGGAAGGCTTCAAAGGATAATCTCAATTGTTCAGATATCATAACAAATCCAGTCAGCAATTGTTTCTGATGAAAATATGTGTGCTATATGAACACAATCTGAACAAGTAACAACCTTAACTGAACTTTGATTTTAACGATGAATGTGAGTATGTATTACAGTGCGCAATTTCAATCAAACAGAGGGTATTACATCATTCATCAAACTAAAGCTCTGGTGGTGAAGTAGTACCTTGGCTTCTGAATTTGTTATTCTCATTGTAAGTAGAACCCTCTCAAGACTTCTACATACTTCATCTTCAGTTTTGCCATTTATTAATAAAAGCTGTCCTTTAGGTTCTGTCATCATTAACAAAAAATAAAAGTGAGATTATAAAGCATAAAAACGAAAAATGAATAACGCATCGACTGTGGATATTAATAAAGCTATCATAAGCATTTTGCATGGCATTAGAAAAGTAATAGTGAATTCCATATTCCTTTGTATAGCATCAAAAGGCTACATGTTTCGTCATATAATCACCATAGAACCCCGATCAGAAGCCACCTAAGTACACAAACTTACTCATTTCAACACCTTCTTAAGCAACCTAAGCCCCCAATAACCAGAGAGAAGCCATCATCCTCCAAAAATGGAAATCACCGGCAGAATTTCAACATTGAAAGAAAGAAGATCAGCAGCCACATTTCAACTTACTGAAATTTATCTTGATCAAGAAGAGTCTAATTGCCTGTCAACCAGTAATTTCATATTCAAGTACAAGGTCAATTTAACTCAACTCGACATCAGAGTTCTCATATTCACTGATGAAATAAGAGAGACGTACTTTCCAAAAGGGAATTTTGGCAAGGGGAAAAGAAGAAATAAGAGTGAAAAATCTTCTCTTCATATATAAGTACACTAAAATAAAATAACAACAGCTCAACCTTGGGGTAAAATAAAATTCCTAGAGATCCAGCGATAATATAATCACCAAACTTTTCATGTGCTATACGAGTATATGTATGCTAGTTGTTATTCGTTCAGGTATCTTGAGTTCGCACCAAAAGAAAATTAGAGTTGTGTCCTACTTTAATTGGCGCACCATTTATGTCAACACTCAATAGTTACAAAATTACCAATGACCCACTTTTCACCATACTTGTCAATACGAAACAGTTGCAAAGCAACAATGTAAACGACCTACCTGGGGAAACAAAATTGCACGAAAGAGCTATTTGTATAGCAGTATTCTGCTTGTCTCCAGTTAGCATCCAAAAATTTATTCCTGCTTTACGTAGGGTCTCAATAGTTTCCGGTACACCATCCTAGATCAAAAAAGACAACCAAGTAAACACAATGACAACAACAAAAGGGAGCATCCATAAGTTACCATGGAGAAAAGAGGACATTAGTAACCATGTAATTTCGGAATTGTTAATTTCTTTTGCAAAAAATAAAATTATATATATATATATATATATATATATATATATATATATATATATATACGTAGGTGCTCAAATGAGAACCGTGTGAACTTAATGTATCCAATGATGTATCCAAGTGCACATTGGATACATTAGTTTTTACCTAATGTATCCAAGTAATGCATCCAATGATGTATCCAAGTGAACCATTGGATACATTAGTTTTTTACCTAATGTATCCAAGTTCTCACGGTTCTCACAGGAGCACGACCCTATATATATATCACCTGTAGACGATCCTCAATTGCTGCAACACCTAGGATTTCGAGGTCATGCTCTAATCTTTGACAGACCTCAGCCACTCTCCACTAGCAACGGAAAGAAACAGATATTAAACAATATTTAGAAAGGAAAAAATGATTTGAACGATTTCATTAGGATAATGATGGTATAGTAGTATAAACAAGACACGGAAACATGGAAAAGAAAAGATTCAATAAGCTGAGAAAACACATATAAAACCGAGAGAAGTTCTTCACAGATGTTCGCATTACCTCTCTATCAACCAGTGTGCTGTTAGCCTCTTTGTACAACGAAGACCATTCTTGATATTCATCCTCATCAAGTTGACGCCACGCCAAGCATAATGTTCGCAAGCCTAACTGAGCATATTGCTCTACAGCTTCAGCAAACATCTTTGTTTGTTGGTCTGCACATATTACAGCGTTACAATTGAACTAGGCAAGCATAACCTATCACCACGGGCAAGCAAAAATTTCAAGAGACTAAAGGTGACCTATATTTTCCTGCATTATTATGGAATTCCAATAATTCACATGGAGAATTAATTCAGCTCAATGGAAAGACTGATTCGATAACCTACTTTCTTTGAGAAGGATTCCTAAGTTAAGGTTAAACTAGAATAACAATTCACCATTGACTAAGTTCCAATATAAACGGTTGGCATCAAACAAAGAGAAAGGGTAACTCTTTTACTTTGGACGCCAATTTATGCTAAGTTTCATTGAGAACTTCAGAAACACGAGTGTATATCACCAACTTCGACACCTTTGTCCTGATAGGATGATATGCAAATCATTTTCAACCAAAAGAGCACTAGAAAGAAAATAAATAAAAAAAGATAAACCATTTGTGCTTTCTAGCGTGAGTCCAGAAATACAATTTATTTTCAATTTGGAATCACTACTGACAAATCTATAACTAGATGAAATCATCATTGTTCCTCACTTAACTTACAGAACCAATAAGAATGCCACGTACAAGCACCCATAAGGATATAGCAACTAAAATGCATCCTACAAATCTTATGACAACCCAATAAAAATTGTGAAAGGAAACAAGTCAAGATACCAGTATATGCGCAAGGAAGAATCGCTTCATCAGCTCCTTTGGACAAAAGGATAATTTTTCCAGTACGACAGTCTCTAACCACTACTGACATTCTTTTCCTATCAGAGGTGAACTCCAGATAATCCAAGACTTCATACTGGACCAAGGAACCACCAAAACTGATTTCTGCAATACATCAAATCAGAAGTTAGAACACCATGCTATGCTTACTGTCGAGGCCAATCATGCCAAAAAGAAAGACATGTACCGAGAATATTAGCTTTCTTATTGACAAAAACCATATTCAAGCTAGCAGCAGCACGCACAAGAGCTTCCTCATCCTGAGATTGTGCCTTATATGAGACTGCACCGGCTTTGCTGCATATAAGGGAGCAGGATAATTAATATATTCCACATGCAACAACTAAAAGCATGTATAATGCAGTAGTAAAAATAATAATTATACCCTCCTGTTTATAATTAAATGTTGCACTTTCCTCTTTAGTCCATCCTATAAAAACATAACAGTCGCGTTTCTAAGTATGGAAACAATCTTAGGGAAATTTTACTAGTGTACAAGTAATGTATAACACAAGTAGAGCACATTCATTAAAATCGTTGACAGGTTAAATGAGACATTTATTTTGGGAAGGAGGGAGTATGAATATCTATGTCTGTGAGTCCAAGTAAACTGGAAGACCTGATATGGGGGAATCACCTTTGCACAGGAATCACAGTATTACATATTGCCATAACTGTAAGAAACTTAACGACGTCAGGAGAATTACTGGAAACAGAATTGAGCAGCTCCACATCTGTAACACAAAAGTACATCAAAAGAATATGTAAAAGCACAATTAGAATGTACAGCAAAAGCTGCAATACATAAACTAGTAAAAAACATGATACCGAATTAAGCACAAATTATATATACATATATATATTAATGGAAAACAGACCATGTGTATACTAACTACATAATCTCCAAACGGCTTGTTGAAGGTACAATGTAGAAAAAGATTTTAGTGCTCCATGCAAATTAATATGGACGCATAACAGGTCAACTTCAGATTTGGGCAGAACCACACAAACTAGCAAAAAAAAATAATGTTTGGACCCATGGGTAAAGCCATCCTATCAATCCATAGAAAATAAATTATTCAAATTTCTGATACGGCCAAAAGACAGTGTAAGAACTCAATTCAACCCAGCTTTTGTTCTGAATTGGTGTTGGCCCTTGAATCATATATCTCGCCTCATTCGATCTTTATTCATTTATTGTCGTCATTTTGGTTTTTCTCTTATTATTATTATCCCATTTCAAATTTGGTGCAATTAGTAGACCATTGTTTATGTCCATGCAATATAAAGCGATATCTCATTTTATCTCATATTGTAAAAGGACGAAGAAATGCAAATGTACTTGATCTCTTTAACCCCTCCCAAATGAAATAGGTGTGGTAAGTGAGGACTCATGTGAGGGCTCCCAAGGGGCCCATAACCCGCATCTCCTAAACAAGTGTACCAGAGGTCATGTGCGTCCATGTTGTTGTACTGCGTGGCTAGGCTCCAAATCCCAGCCTCATATTGTAACACCCCAATAGTCTCTATGACGGAAAGCATGATACAACAGCTGCACATAACCTTGGAGCCTTGGCCGTGTCTTTCAAGGCTAAAGTGGAAGTGTAATATCAGAAGGTACGACAATGCTTGTACTTTTCTCCTTCCGGCCTCCTATTTATAACAGGTAAAAAAGAGCTTGACTTAATATTCCTCCCGGAAAAGACCATGATGTAACTCACCTTTACGGTAGAAGTGTACGACATTAAAACCCAAGTAACCCAACGAGCCTCACTTTCTTTCTTAATTTCTGGATCTACAATGTCATATCACACATAAAAAAATTCGCACTTATTCAGGTAACTAGGTAGCTCGGCTACACAAGATTTTGTAGTAAAATTAGAGCATCTTACCATCTTACTTCTATTCCATAAAAAAGAGAGAGAGAGAGAGAGAGAGAGAAAAGTATCTAACAGACAAGACAATTATAAGAAAATGCCACAAACTAAAAACAGAAGAAAACCTTTCAGGGCGTCTCCTCTCTCATTCCCGTAGAATATACCACTTATACAACATCTTTTAAATATCATCTTATTTTCAGTAAGTGTCCCAGTTTTATCAGTCATTATGTACTCAACTTGCCCCAGATCTTCACTAATTGCTGTGCTGCCATATAAAAGAAAAAAAGATATTGTAAGTAAATGAGCAATACCAGGTATAGATGTCTACCCAAGGTTATGTATGGATTTCAGTTCCCTTACTTGGCTGCATTGGATCTAGTGTTGGTTTCTAGGTCAACCATCTCATTATCCCAGTCAATGAATTTTGCGTACAAACTCTTAACAAGATCCAATGACACCTGCCAGAAAGAAGCACAATACTTGAGACTCTAGTATGAGTCCTTAACATTCAAAACCGCAAGCACATCGTTTTTGGAATTTTGACATCATAAATAGGCATTATTTGCCATAAATCATCTCTAAGGTCATCAGAGAATATCATTTCTAAGAAAATTTCAATATGAAAAATCGGTCTACAAGTGCTAGTAGATCCATGATATCAGTTCCTGTGGCAATGGAGTTTCCCCTTCTATACTCTACTTACTAACTCAAAAAGAATCACTAACTCATATCTCAAACAGCTGTTACGATATCGAAGCTTTATGCTATAACAAAATGTAGGGGAAAAAAACGTAATTTGGGCCACGTAACTTAGTTTGGGACACATTAATGTCAATGAACACAACTCATGTGAAGCATATTAGTCGTAGAGCATGTAAGTTCTTACCTTTATACTTATAGGTATCATAATAGAACAAAGAAGCTCAAACCGTAGAGGAATGACCAGCAGTTCATACCATGGACCCTCATTTGGATATTGAACGTACCATTGCTACAGAAAAAAATATCAAGAAATTAAAGTTTGAGAAGTAGCAAACTGCATAAAAAAATAGAACTGTTAATTAATAGCCTAAAGCAAAAATAAGAGAAGCATTTTGCATAGCAAACTGGACTTCCCGACAAATAAAGGTAAAGTAAAAGAAGGAAAATGAACATAAAAAGCACAGTGCACAAATACTATAATATTTGAACAGTTCCAAGACCTGAAAGATCCCAACGCCAAGCTCTCAAGGGAGCTAAAAACACGATTCCCCTTCTTAAAATAAGAAAAACCAGTATTCTGATCTGGATTTAAAGTGGGTCAAACATGTTTCAGGGATAGGAAATTACATCAGAATATCAAAATCGGCTCAAACTGGGTCAAATTATAACATAGTACAGTTTATCTCAAGAAGAAGGGGGTCAAAATTGGAAAAGAAAAATGTTTTTAGTAGGCAAGCTTCATTATTTTCCCTTACTCTATGTAGTGAAAATGCAAGTAATATAGTTTTTGAAATAAATAAAAAGCGAGCATAGCGAGACAACCTTTCTTGCTTCTGTATCCTTCCAGACATTCCCAGCAATTCCTAGAACAATAACCACGACTATCTGAAATACAAATATTGCACCAGTCAACTTGTCAATCATTGCATCCATTGCTGTAAGCTTAGGTTCAGCGACACCCCTACTCATGCCCAACTTAGTTTCATTGCCTGGAAAATGAAACATAGATATCACAACATTTAAAAAAGAGTGTGTTATGCCCGATCAGGAAAGACAAACAGAAATAGTAAACGCAAATAAAGAGCAAAGATTCACAAACGATGTGTTAGCTACGTCCACGGGAAGGAGAACATATTTTGTACTGTAGGTGGAATACAAATTACAGATTACCGTAGGGTAATAGAGGTACTAGGGTATATATAGTTCTCTTCTAACCCTAAACAGACTTGGGCGCATCAATACGAAATACGAGCCCAATTAGGGAACACCCATACAGTCCGGCCGGGAGTATCTCCCCCTCCCCTCGGGACCCCCATGCCAGGGAGCGCCATTCAAGGCATAAGAAGCAAATTCAAAAAGTACATGACATTATTAAATAATCAGAAGATATCGCAACATGAAAGAAAGTTGAGAAGTATGCCAACAACATTTACCAAGAAAGTGAGCTATAGAACAGGAAAGTGCTATCTGTGCACAACTTTTTATCAAGAAATAGTTAAGAAAATGCAACTCCTGTTTTGCTAGCATTTCAAGCCTACCGGAATGGGCTACAACAACAATAACAACAAAGCCTTAGTCCCAAAATAATTTGGGGGCTAACATGAATCATCAGATGAAATCGTCAATGAAAAGAGGTGAGGAAGAAAGTCTGAAAGCTACGAAGAAAATATCTGAAGCGTATTTTGTGAAAGCTTACCTTCACAGCGATCTTTTTAAATGTGTTTTTAATGTCCTGCTTATTCAGGATATTTCAAACTAGAAACAATGAATTCTAAATAGGAACAGAAAACAAGAGGAGAAACGGTTATCAAAAACCAGAAAGCATATAAAAGTTGGTTGAGTTCCCACTTTGGTTAGGCAAGGGCTTCTTCAACCCCAAAACAGCGAGCCTTGGCAACCATACTTCCACGTGACTGTGCAGTGAAGACAGAGGTGATCATACAGTGGGAACTGAATTGTGAAGCTGAACATGCAGGAAGCCTACTAATCAAAGCTGGCAAGACAAATAAAAGCCATTTTGTTCCAGAAAATGCATGAAGTGATATTTCAAAGTAATTCCTAATTACATCAGATTTTTCCATCAGCTACCACTAGTGGATTGTTCTTAACATATCAGATTAAAGTTCTAGATCAAATGTGACATCAAAGGTTGATAAGGATAAGTTTATGGGAGTTTCCAAGCCATGCTCAAACCCATGGGTCAAAAATGAACCACTCTAACTAACGATACACCCCTCATATAACCATAACAATACGAAAACTCATAATGCAACCTCAGCGCCTTTGTCTTGATGCCATCCTTACATTTTGCATTGCATCACACTAGTTTGTTCTCAACTATATAGATAACTTAGAAGTTGAAAATTTTAAAACAAATGAAGATAAATGAATCAATTGTGACAAAAATAATAAATTATAGTCTATATGTGAAGTCAGGTGATAAGTTAGCTATAAACTTGAACTGGGAACGCAGACGTGCCTGTGTAGACAGCAACTCCACAAGCCCACTCTGTATTCCGCAAGTAGCACGACTGTAGGATTGTATTTTTGATTGTTAAAGGACACAGATCGTTATCAAGAAATGGAGGAAATAACCGCAAGTTTGCATCAAATCTCATGATGTCCTTATCTGGATTGGGGCACTCAATCACACCCTGTTAATGGAAGATATACAGTAAAGAATAACCGTAGTGAATATTTGTAGGGAGCTATAAGTAAGAGTTCTGCCTTTTCTAGAAAAATTAAATCTTGCCTTGATTTTGTGCAACAATTCTGAGTCTATGCCCATGCAAGCGGGAGGTATAGCCCTTGTCTTAAGGTCAGTTTCACCATCTAGGGCGGCTGTCTGCAAATTAGATTTTAGCATTATACTGCGAAATAAAATAAAGAGAAAACAGTAAATCTAAGAGATGAACATAAATAAACATTGATAAGAGCATACTCAGATAAATTTGGAAACAGATGAGAGAGAATATCTGAAAGTGATCCTAAAAAATTGTTGGTTCAGTTAACTAATGGTTAAAAACTCAAGGTGGAGAAAGGGAGGAACAACAACGTATAAAGGCAATGACATTATAGTAGACTGGAACATAAAACTCTGACAGCACATGAGCCAATTACAAGAGTTAGACCCTTCTTTATCGATCTTAACTTGAGACAGCGAGAGGGAGAGAGAGAGGGATAAGAGTGAAGCAGTCAAACAAAGATCCAGGAGAAGAACAGTGGAGCATGCGATAAAAACCCCATTAGAGGTTGAGATTATGCGACCGTGGTAGTGTAGGGAGTTTGCCGTTCTCTGGTCCTAATGGACGGAAAGAAACTCTCTTGTTTCTAATGCATAGCTCTTGACAAAAGTTCTTTTATGAGCTGGGATGGAGTTTGTAGCCTCGTTTGGTAAGCACTTGTGCAGCCTTTTGCTGAGTGTCCACTTATATTATTCAGCTGTTTTGTTTTTTTTTTTTTTTTTTTTTTTTGTGTGTGTGTGTGTGGGTGGGTAGGGGGGGGGGTTGCAATCTTGTTCTACTTAGCTTTATTCATTTTACTCCTTTGTTATTCTTTAGATGGATGTCTCCTCCATCTTCCTCGAAAGTGACTTCCTTCTTGAAATATTCTTTATTTTTTAATGAAAAAAGCTGACACCACCTCTTCCTTGTACATTTGTATTCCTTCATAATCATACCCCTAACAAATAACAATATAATATCCCCGAAACTGACCGAATATTAGACCAAAAAGACGTGACATTTTGGCCTGATTTCACTTATATCATTGGAATTCATGCACAGGTAAACAGGAGTCGCTGCATTCCTCAACCCCCCCCCCCCCCCAAAAAAAAAAAACTACAAAGCAAGTCAAAGTCTAATAAGAACAACAACAACATATTAACCCCAAAACCAAGCAAAGATTCTTCCCCTTGGAACAAAAGTACCTTTTGGCTTGATTTCATTATATAATTGGAATAACTTGGATACATGTGCAAGCACATGGAACCACTACAAGCCCTCACCAATTCCACCCCCAGCAAAAATAAAAGAAAAACGGATTTCTTAATCTCTGGTTCTAACTATGAGTTACTCCGAAAGTAAATTTCAACTCAGCCTAGCCTTTGATCATGATACCTTTGTGCCATTTGTGATCCGGTGCAAGATCTCACTAGTTACAGCCAACAGTCATTGTATCTTTTTTTACTACTGATGTCCACATCAGGTTTGATGTTCCCACTTCGTAATGGTTGCAATGGTGGTCAATTTGTATATGTATATCAAGTGATTTGTTATCTTCTCTTTTGGATGATAAGTCTAATCGCATAACAGGGCCCTAAGTACTATGGTTTAAATATTTGGTAAAAATGTTGTGTAACAAGAAGTACTAGGTTTACCTCTATGTAGCAGACACCTTGTGGTTCCGAGGTACCGATTAGCACAAGATCACATGGCACTTCATCATTTTCACGAAGCCAAACTAAGGTTCCAACATTAATGTCTTGCGCTTGAATCTACAAAAAGCATCAATGATACAAGAAATAATGGTAAATGTAGGTTGGAGATTTGAGGGGAGAAAAATGTTACTGAACTAATCAGCAAAGAAGGATGATAATCCTATCATACTTGGATTTCAAGGGCCCCTGAGAATGATCTGCTTACTTCAAGAACAACATATTTACTTAGATTAGACTATCTTTCATAGTTATGAAACATTATCAATTTTTTGCATGCACATACATGTATTGATACTAATACTCTTCCCAAAAAAGATAAGCAGCTAAAAATATGCACTAACGCATCTGCTACACATGAAAATATTCTAAGATATAGAGATCAGATGCATCAGCAATTACTAGAATAGATCCTGATAGAAGATAAAGTTATACATATCAGGGGAAAGGAAGTCAGCCGTGGCCAATTGGCAAGAGATATTAACATTTTGTTTCAAATACGTGAAAAGACAAATATAAAGAGATACAGTAGAATTTTATTTCAAAAATTGAAATTACAAGACTAAAGACAGTTGGCAACTAAACATACCAGTTTTTTGGAACCCTGCTTTACGACCCACACTTCTTTCTCATTTGCTTTCTTGTCAGAGAGATATCTATTGTAGTCATCCCATGCCTCTTTGGTTGCTGAGACTGAAAATATAAAAATGAGAGGGCCCCATGTACTTGCAGGATTTACTGGAGTTATAAGAGACCACAGTTGAAGGCAAGCAATCAGCAAAAAGTACTGGTTCATGAATCGGCTGAAACGGCAAACAAAGTTTCGTTAAATAAGAAGACGGAAGAGTGGGGCGGTAGTAAAAGCACTTGAGAAAGAACAGTTTAAGTCACAAAACCAAAAAGAAAAAACTAAGATTTGGTGAAAGAAAAAATAAGGGAACTTGTTAGAGATGCCAAAGGAAAGAGGATAACAAATACAAGCAACGTTTGGGAAACAGATTGAACAGAAAAGACATTTATTTTGTCCTAAATGTGTGCTTATTTGAATTGAGAATCAAAGATGATCTAATGGGGATATGATCCTCATTTATGGTTTTGACAACCCATGCAACCAGTCTTTTCATTTGAATTAGGTACCCTTAATGACGAAGAGGCAATCTTATGGGCTGTCGTAAGTCAGTAACTTTAGCATCTTCAGAATAATAACTATATGCAGTTCAACATTAAAATCAGGCTTCAATACTATGCATGAAAATGGAGCTATAGGTAGGATCAGTACAAGAAAAAATACTGGAAGAAAACAAATGAAAAGGTGTGGCTAGACTGTTCAAAGTTCAAATAGTGGCAAGGACTAAGGGTGATTGTTTGAGCCATTAGTACCAAGTGTGTAAAAAATGGGAAATCAAATTCCTATCTATGGGCTTCATAATGTTTGGGGAGATCCAGAATGAGAGTGATGCTTTGACTTAATGCACATATTAAGACAATGGTTTGTAACAGATTGGGTAGTCCACTTCAACTTTCATGGATTTGACTAATAAATCTCCTCCAATATAATGGATATTAGATTCATTCTCCAAGAAAAAAAAAATCCTCGATTTTGGGTTAGGAGACTCTCAAGATCTCACTTAGTAAGTTTATCTTCCTGTTTACATTATAGTTTATAACCCAAAGCTAGAGAAGGAAATCTGACTGGAAAGAATTTGTTTCCATTAACTTAGAAACATTTTGGAATATTGAGGAAAAAATCATTTGATGATAAAGAGCTAAATGCTTGCACCTAATCATATAGATAATATTCCCAAAACAATAAAATAAGAGCGAACCCCAAGCCATCTCCTGCATCACGATCTCAAATGAAACTATCAATGGAACACTGCACCCTGTGAAACATAGATCATTCCTGTAACGGCACTCAGGTTAAGCTCCTTCTCGAGATCCTTGTGAGGCTAGGAGTAAAGCATCTAGGTTGCCATAGTGAGTGTAAATGTGAATCAAAACCTGTTCGATGTTGAGGGAGGGTTTAGATATACTTAAAAAACTGGACATCTTTTTGAGACAAATTTGGAATTCATTTAGGAACAGAGGGAGTATTATCTTTTAAGCTCAGAGAAGCATTGGGAGGCAAAATTTGTTTCTACAGAGCCCTTTCTTTCCCCATCCCGACGCTCCAGCAAAGTCCTTTGTAGACTTCCAGGATCAATCACTAGTCGGCACCCAGAACTCCAAAAGACAGCTGATCATTTTTAAGCAGTTGGTGAGGCACTTGACTAGGCTGCAAGCACCCGACAGTGTCTTGACCCCTATTCAAGAATTCCAAAGTTGAAGCTCATAGCCTGCTTCTTAAAAAAATGCGGAGGCCTCTGTTTTATGAGATCACACTTTAAGCTTATTGCACTCAATATGAATAGCTACGACTCACAAGTTCTCATGTTTATCCCTTTTCAGTTTTCTTGGGTTCTTTCCAACAATTTGTATGTGAAGTCCGCCCAGTTTTTAGATCCTCTTTCTTATATTCTACAACTCTCAAAATCCAACAAACCATAATCAATCTTAATAAAGCATTTCAGCTACAATAATTCCTACTAGCTTGAAAACAGTTACGAGGAAGAACTTGATACAGGGTGGTTTGAAATAAGCTCCGGATTCTATGGAAGGATGGAAACCCAGCGGTTTAGAGATGTAATACATAGAATGCACCGTGTAAATAGCATTAGCATGCGAATGTTATCCACCAAGTAAAGAAGACACGAGTGGGGCTGTTAGGTAACATCACTAACACCACCTTTACTATTTGTAAAGGCACTTGACATTCAAAGTTCAAACACATGGAAATGAGGTACTAGACCTATTAACTGAGCTAAATCTCTGAACAGTCTTCAGGTGGATATGAATAACATACATATCTTGCATAAGACATCACAAATATGCCAAATCCAAAGTCAAATTCCATGATTACCTGAATTGTTCCCATAGATTTTTTGGGAGAAAATTCAACAGAGTATATTTTCTGTTGGATATGCGATTGTCACAGTAAAGATCATGAGATAGGTCATTGTCGTTGATATAAACAAACCGCTTCATTCTTGCCTTAAACCCTCAAAATCATGTCCAGCTTTTGCACCCCAGATCTACCCTGGAGCTCAACAATGAGAAACGTATAGCAGCTATAAAACAAGTGCAAGAAGACCCATAACCTGCATTATATTGGAGAACCATTCATAAGCAAAAAACATCCAAAAACAGGCCTAAGATAGAAAAACGACAATTATATACATAAATCTGCTTGTTCAAGTTACTGTGCTTCTGAAAGCATCTTTGAAATATAGAATCACAAGCATGTGATGATAAATCCATCATACTCATCATTTAAACTTTAAGTGTGCAGCACATACACCACGAAATACAATGGCGACGGTACAAGCTCAATGGTCCAAGTCAATAGTTGACTCAATAGGATTTTTGCTCTAGTGAGTTATTTTCCTGATCAAATATTTCTCGAACCCAATATCATCTGATCTGGCAATTGTTTCAAGTCAAAATCGAAGAGTGAAGAACACAAAATAGAAATGACATCAACAGAGATAACTGAATAGATGCAAAGAGCGGAATTTCATCAAACAATTTACAATCCTACAAAGCATTGAAGGATACTTGTAATCTCAACCTCTCAAATATATGTCCATGTGATTATGGAAAGAACCTGATGCATATTACCATCATTCAAACTAAAACCACAAAGTCAATACATTTACAGAACCCACTAAACTAAAAATTTCAAGAATTGAATGCTAAGTGAACATGGTTATTATAACAATCAATTGGGTTACCAGAAATTGACATAAACAAGCAAACAAAGAAGCTTCAAAGTAAATTTGATCAGATTCTAATATAAATCAGTGAATAGGATTAGCGATCGTACCAAATAAGACTGGAATCAACGAGAAAACCGGAAGAAACAATCTGTGAGGAATTTCATCAAACAGTTGGTGAAATCAAAACAGAAAAACAAAATGTGGGAAATTACTGTACCTAAATCTTTTGATAGCAACCGGGGACAAATTAATTTGTAGGCGGCGGGAGAGATGACGATGGGCGTTGATCGGTCAAAAAGAATATGCCCTGTCAGATTGATAAAATTCCTTCATTTCTTCTACTCCGTATTTACTTTACAGGATTTGCCTTTGGGACTTGGTAATACTCCCTATGTCCCAAAAATGATCATCTCATTTGACATTTTTCATTGACATTTTTCATTGTCTCAAAAATTTCTTTTTATTTCTACAATTTAGGCTTAAAATTGAACATGACTAGTGAAATAAGAGTTCATATCCTTAAAATATTTGAATAGAAGATCATTTTGAGACTGAGAGCGTACTTTAGGACCTTTCCGTGCTTTCTACAAATTTTAGTCCGTTATTGCCTCCGTCCAAAAAATGTGCTAAAATTTCTAGAAAAAATATACTCCCTCCGTCCCACAAAATGATCTTCACATTTGACTATTCAAACTTTTTAAGGATATGAACACTTGCTTCACTAGCCATATTGTTTTATGAATATTTAAGCCTAAATTGTAGAAATGAGAAGAACTTTTTGGGACAATGAAAAATGACAAATGAGAAGATCATTTTGGGACGGAGGGAGTATTTTCTAAAAAATATAAAAAAAAAATTACTTGCAAATTTTAAAATGTTTTTTTATATTTATTTTGGATGGAGGAAGTATATAGTTATTTTATATTAAGAGTGCACAATATTGTTTAAATATCTTTAACTTGCTGGAATTAGATCTGGGCAGCAAAATAATTTCAACTGCATAAACTTTATGCTAAATGTTATAAATAATTACACATTGTTGAGATGTAAACGGGCGAAAATGTCTACAATATTTGTAATGGTTGGTGGCTACATATTACCGTAAATTATTTCAACCGTATATCAATCTGAGAATTGATTAAAATAGCATCAACACGAGCTACTTGTTATAGATTTATAGTAACTATTCTGACTATAGATAACAAAAAAATTAAAATCGTTTCAATCCGCAATAATTCGCTTTTACTAAAGTGCTATTTTTAGCCAGATTAATCGAGTTTTGTGCGTTTTATAGATATAAATGGGCTTGGAAAATACTCTCTCCGTCCCAAAACACCTTGCATATATTTTCCTTTTGGGTGTCCCATTGGTAAGTCCCACTTTCCCAAAATGGAAAAGATTCTCACTACTTCTCTCTCCTCTCCACTCACAACAACTATCAATTTAATATTCTCTACCCCACTTTCTCTCTCCTTCCCTCTCACACCACCCACTTTTCTTACATATTTTATTAATTCCCGTGCTTTTCAAAAAGGGTGAAAGCTGTTTTGGGACGGGGGAGTAACAAATTTGTTCCACAACTGATGCTCACTCAGGCTACATAAGTCCAAAAATCAGTTGGAAATCATTGTCACAAATTACACCATTTTTGTGGTTATTGGAAGGTAGGATCATACATTCCTACCTGAGGAATATATCTGATTTTATGGAATATACTCTTTCTGTATTGAAAAAGAGTTTCATAACTTTCATAAGAAATAAAAATAAAACCTTTCAAAAAAATAAAATAAATAAAATAAAATAAAATAAATGGTACATCCCATGGCGAGGCCACACTATAGCCATGGGTCATCTGACCCCCTTGATTTTAGAGTTGTATCTTTTTTTATCCTTTTTAATTTTTGTAAAATAACATTTTTACTTCTTTTTTTTTTTGTTACAAACATTGTTACTATTAAAAATATTAATTTTGTGATTTTGACGCCCTTAAATTTAGGAAAAAATAATACTTTATCATAATCTCGATCCCCTTTCATTAGATTTCTGGCTTCGCCACTGGATACATCTTTAACAGTATTTAAATTTTATAATAATTGATTGTTCATAAATTTTTATGAATGTTCATGTTAACTTAAAAATTCATAACATTTTTTTTCCTACCAAGTACCTTTTACTTCCTACTTTCTATATCTCCAACTCCAAGGAATCAATAACAATGATCGCTACAAGATATAAAATGATGAGTTATTATTATTACTTGCGAAGACTACTCGCGTTATGCATGAAACTAATTAATTATATAATTTAAGAGGAAGTCTTGTGTGAGACGGTTTCACACATGAGACGGACCTTGACAAGAGAGGAAATGGGCTTGACCCGCCCCACTCATAGGGGGGCAAACCATTTAATCTCTCAAGGAGATCCGTCTCACGTGTGAGACCGTCTCATACAAGTCTTTGTCATAATTTAAATTAACTTATGTTTCTATTGATGTTAAAAAGTAATAATATTAGGAGTTTAAAGTGGGTATAGCTCCAATTGTAGTGAGAATAGTCTGAAATAAGTGGGTGCAGTAGTAAAGTTAACTTTCACAATCTGAGAGGTTGATCATTTTCTTTGCTTCTTGGCTTAGAAATTGTTTAAAAAAAAAAAAAAAAAAAAAAAGGAGAATAGTGATTTGGATAAAGACTATTGCTTTCCATTTTTATGGATGCATACTATCTCCGTCTCATAATAAGAGGCACACATTTCTTCTTTGTGTCTCATTGACAAGTAACACTACTCAACATAAAAAAATTTAAAATACTTTGTGCGTTAAACGCACTAACATGGTATAAGCTGTGAGAGTAGAACATGAGGAGCGAGAGAGATGTAGGCCGAGGGTCAGGGTGCCCTTAACATACCTGTTGGATCATGCATATGTAAACAAACCTGTTGAACGGCATAACTCAAATCGGGCCGAGTAAATGTAAGATACTGCAAAGCACCTGCCAAACTCCGATAATAAGTCGGATCCTCATATGGTGCCCCGGCCGAGCTGCTAAGCTTGGTTTTGGTGTCGACAGGAGTAAGAGAAGGTTTGCATGTAGACATCCCTGCCCGGTTAAGAATATCCTAAGCATATTTATTTTGACACAAAAATAATCCACCCTCAAAATGACTCACTGCGATCCCCAAAAAATAATTTAAGGGGTAAAGATCTTTCATGGCAAACTCCGATGCCAGAGTAGCCATAAAATGTTGTCGAAGACGATCGGAAGAGGTGGTAAGGATGATATCATCGACATATAAAAGAAGATATGCAGTGTCATTACCGCGGCTATACACGAACAAAGAGTGATCCGAGCGACTGTGAGTGAAACCCATGGTGGATACAAAGTCTGCAAATCTTTTATACCAAGCCCGAGGTACCTGTTTAAGTCCATATAGAGATTTTTTGAGGAGACACACATGGTCTGTGTTAGGATTCATTGTTAGTACACCCAAATTGATTTGATTGATCCATGCCACGTGTCTTTTTATGGACTTTAGGACCACATGTAATGAAGTTTTACTTCAATTTTTAGATAAGTCCATTTCTAGATTTTTGTTTGTCTAGGCTGAGTATAGTTCGGTTTTACTCCTCGCGGTTTGGTGTCTCAAGCCTTCATCTTTGAGCTGCCAGCATGGAACCACTAAGTCCTTCATCAAACCGCAGTATATGGCTTTGATGAAACCGCACATCAAGTTCATCCTTCAAACCGCTCCTATGCCTGGTGGAACCGCAGTGCAGTTATTGAAGAATTAAAGAAATGTCATTTATTCCTTAGACAAATATTCTCTTTTCAACCGTAAAGGAATATTTTATGTCATGTCAAAATAACTCTAAGTTAAATTTGGAGTTACTGCAAGGAATGTCGGTCATGTCCAAGCAATTTGAATTGTTTACCGTTAGTCCTTTCTGCAACAAAGAACGGATGTCAGGTAGTGGTGCTACAACTATCTAGGACTACAAGACAAAATCAAGGACGACAATGACAGCTCAACCAATGGGAATTCAACAGCACTATACCCTTCAGATTTGATTCAAATCTTTACCCAACGGTCACAAGGGTGCACTGCCTATAAATAGCCTTCATTTCTCAACAATGAAGGTTGCTGAGCTTCAAGAGATTTATTCCCAAGTGTTCAAGTTTTCTTTGAAGATTCAAACCCAGATATTCATATCTTCAAACCATCTCCTTAGCAAACCCAGATTTCTTCATCAAAGCTTCAAGCCTAACAACCTTTCATACTCAGCCTTTACACCGAAAGACTTCCATTTGCTCAACCATCATTTAGATACTTAGAGCATTTGATTTCTTTCCACACACACACCCGATTTATATGATCACATAGATTATATACTTCGAAAACACCTGTTGTTATTATAGCTTAGGTTAGACTTATTGTTTAGAGTTTAGATTCATCTTGTAAAACCTCCTCTAAATTAATACAAGTCTCATAGCTATTAGAAAATCCTAGACTAACCATCTAGGTAGAGGATGTAGTTCATTTAAGAACGAACCTCTTCCATTTGTGTGTTTGATCTTTATTTTCTGTCTTGTTATTTATCTTTCTTGTTTGTGGTCTTTCATTTGTCTCCATATACGAAATGACTTGAAAGATGAATTCTGTTTTCCTTTGAACTTTAAGTTTAACTATTCAGTTGCATCATAGTGTTTTCTCAACCTGAGTCAAACTGCCCAACTCTTTAACTATCCTATTTGGCCAAACCGCAAACTCCGTTGTGCATTTTATCAGTTCGGTTCTTGTGCTTTGAACCGCAGTTGGCCAAACTGATAAGTACTCGGTTGATTTTAAGGGTATTTTTGAAAAAGTTTTGGACCGATATTCACCCCCCCTCTAGCGGTTCTATACCCTTGTTGCCCTCTGGGACCAACAGTCTGGATAAGTTGGATCTCGTAACCCCATAGGCTGGTGCATATAGACGGTCTCCTGTAATTCACCATTGAGGAAAGCATTTTTAACATCCAACTGATGGATAGACCATGACTTAGCAAGAGCCAAACTAAGAACAGTACGAATCGTGGCCGGCTTCATAACCGGGCTAAAGGTTTCACTGCAATCGATCCCCACCTGTTGAGACCTGCCATCACCTACAAGACGGGCCTTATGCCTCTCAAAAGAACCATCAGATTTTTTCTTAAGAGAGAAAATCCACATACAACGAATAACATTCACATTAGAGGGACGGGGTACTAGATCCCAGGTCTTATTTTTAATGAGAGCATTAAATTCATCAACCGTGGCAGCTTTCCAGTTGGGGTCAGACAATGCCAACTTAGGATTTGATGGAAGAGGAGAGGGGGAAGCAAAGGAGAAAAGGTTGAGTTGATACCGAGGTTTGACGATACCACTCATGCTACGAGTGGTCATAGTTCATTCACTTGGACCGAAATAGGAGGAATATGAGAAGAGGTTGGTTAGTGGTCAGAAGAAGGGGACGGCTGGGCTGGCACTGTGGACGGTCCATAGGTTGCAGACGCTGGGCCGAGAAGCGACCCAAGCCCAGATCCAGCAAGAGAGTTAGCCGGACCAGAGGGAGAATGAGGAGGGGCCTGGCCCAGTGGGGAACCAAGAGGAGTGGTGGACCGAAGAGTAGAGTTGGACTCTTGGGCCGAATTGTTAAACTAAGGATGGAATAATAGATTTACAGGCTGGTCCAAGAAGGAATAATTGTGAGGAAGACTCAGGGAGGGTTGGAACGGAGTCGTGGCAAACAAAAATTTATGTTCCTCAAAGACTACATGACGGGATATGATGATTTTGTGACTGGAAAGGTCAAAACACTTATACCCCCGATGGTTGGATGGGTACCCCAGGAACACACATGTGTTAGAACGAGTGTGTCGTTCGTGAATTGTAGTGGAGGGGAGAAGAGGGAAACATAAACACCCAAAAACCCGGAGATGTGTATAAGAGTGGTCACAACAATAGAGGTTTTGAGTGGGAGAGGTGTGATTAAGATCTTTTTGAGGTGTGATATTGAGAAGATACGTAGCCATAGCTAACACATGATGCCAAAAATTTGGTGGCATGGAAGAATGAGCCATAAGGGTACGAATGAGATAATTGATAGTCCGAATTTTCTGCTCAGCCTTTCCATTTTAGGAAGAGGTGTGGGGACACGAAAAATGAAAAGTCATACCATTTTTACGGAAAAAGGACTTGAGTTGATCATTATCAAATTTCCGGCCATTGTCACATTGGAAACTTTTAATCATCCGCTCAAATTGAGTAGACACAAACTTACTAAATAAAAGAAATAATTTAGGGACTTGAGATTTTTTTCCAATGGGAAAAGTCCACAAAAATTTTGTGAAATCATCAAGAAGAAGAATATAATATTTATGGCCCGAAGAACTCAAAATAGGGGACGTCCACAAGTCACTATGCACAATATCAAAAGGTAAAACAGTGCTAGAAGTAGACGGATAAAATGGTAACTTAACATGTTTACCAAAAACGCAAGAATCACAAATACCATCCAATTTTGGGTTTTTACAAGGAATTAAATTTTAAATGCAAAAAGAGCAAAAAACAGGTGCTCCAAGATGACCTAAACGATTGTGCCATAATTGAGGGCCAAAAGCACAAATACCATCCAATTTTAAGTTATTTAGATAGACAACTCCTTGTCAATCATATCATATATGACTCTTAGATCTTTTATGAGATTTTAGACATCTTATGTCTGACATGTTTTAATCTCATCTATTCCTTAGGCCCAAAACTGTTTTGATAGCCTAATTAAGTCAAACCATTTTAAACATATATGAATCACTGTTTTCTCATCTTGCTCATAGATGAATAGAATTAATGCACCTCGTTTTGGCAGAGCCCACATAAAATTATCCATGTACTTACAAATTAGATATAGATCATCAATAAATATAATCCAATTATAACATGATAGTCTAAGCATGCAATCATACATATGAATCAAATTAATATTACAATCACATAATCCCATCATAAACTAGCATGCATAGTTTATATCTCATATAAAATCTTATCACATAAATTCATCTTATCATGATCATACCAATTAAATAATCAAATAAAATAATTGTATCATGATAATATTAGAATTATTGATCATACATATGAATCAAATTGATATTATAATCACATAATCCCATCATAAACTGGCATGCATATTTTATATCTCATATAAAATCTTATCACATAAACTCATCTTATCATGATCATACCAATTAAATAGTCAAATTAAATAATTATATCATGATAATAGTATAATTATTGATCATAAACGGGGCTCTGATACCACTGTTGGGTTTCGTGCAATCATGCACAGCAGAAGACATCTCATGAAAACCCCAAAAGCCTAGATCTGATATGCTCAATAATTCATAATATGAGGATGAAAGAAACTAACCCTTGTAGATAGAAATATGAAGCATTGGATTTAGATGCAAAGATAAGCACCATCTACCAGTGATCCACTGTCGCGACCCCGAACCCGCGGGTCCGGAATACGCGAGCTGGACGTCGACTTAAAACCAAAACTCTAAAATATAGAAGTTAAAAATTCCATTTTGAACTAAAAGATGATAACACCAGGTTTTACAAATCCAAGTTTAAATCGACAAAATACACCTAACATAAGCTCCACAGCTTATACCCAAAAGAATAAAATATACAATTTTTAATGACGTCAATAATGGTAAAACTATCCCCAAAAGGTTATACATTTAAATAATGTAAACCGATCCATAACAACCTGGCCCAAAATCTCAATCCTCTCGACGTCCTCCTCGATCCGCGAATCCTAATCCTTTTCCTCCTGGGGGGGTTAAGGAAAAACAAAGATGGAAATAAACGGGGTGAGATAAAATCTCAGTAAGTTACTAATGCAACTACATGACATGCTATAATGCAATAAGCAATAAACAATGATAAATATCACATAGCATGTAACAAATAACAGTCAACAGATAGCAGCGGAAAGTAAACACATAACAAAGGATATTAGCCAAGGTTTCCCAACTGATAGAACCAATAAAAGGATCGCTGCGCAGCTTCAACAATCAACCAATCCATATCTTCACAGCAGCATAAAAGCCGAAGAGAAAACCCCAGTCAGAAGCGACCAATCAACCCATCAATCAAACAAACCATCTTCATAGTAGCATAAAAGCTGAAGAGAAACCCCGGTCAGAACCGACCAATCAACCACTCAGACCCTCTCCATAGTAGCATAAAAGCTGAAGAGAAACCCGGTACCAGAACCAATACAATGATAAAGTGCCACAAGGGGCGGGAGCCATGCCACAAAGTCATGCTCCAAAACGATTAGCTAGAATACCCACAACGGAGCTAGCTAATCCCAACCAAGGCCAATCTGGATGAGGACAGAAGGACCAATGGGCGATGCTATACTGGACTTGGCTCGTGCCATTATAGCATTATCCATTGCCTGACTCGATACACAATTTAACCAGCTGGACTTTCAATAGTGCTAAGTAATGAATACTAGCTTTATAAACATAAAAAGGGTTCCAAAGTAGGGAACCGTAACACAAATCACCATAAAGATACAACGATTACTCATTAAGAGTTTAACAACATTGATAGTAAGAAGTTCCTCATAAAAGAGTTCAATAACAGAAATGGAATTGCTCATAAAAGCCCAACAATACAAATCATTAAAACGAAATGATTCTAGGACAAGGATCCATATCAAACGCATCCTAACATGATACACGCGAGTTACCCATAGAGAGTACTACCCAAATGGTCATTCCCCAAATAGCACAATGACTATCATTAAAACTATCCCAAACGTCCACTCATGATGAAAGTGTTCCCACATTTTCCAATAATCCATAACTAAATTCCATAACCCATTTATTCACAAAGGAACCAAGGCGAAACCATACAAACCGATATTCCCAACTTGATTACAGCGGACCGATTCTAAACACTTTGTCATAAGACACTAAAAGAAATCTCAACACAATATAAACCTGAAACTCACCTAAATAAACCACCTCATCTCGAAGTACGCTAAAAGAGCTTTAAAATGATAGTTTACTCGTCCAAAACGGAGTTCGGACGAAGAAATTATAGCCTTCGAAAGATTGGACAAGAAGCGAATAAATTTCACAGAAAGGAAGGGGGTGCGCGCGCCTCCCACCAACAGGGTGCGCGCGCCTCCCTTAATCAGAAAGAAAGGCACCAACAGGGATACAAAGGGTGCGCGCGCCTCCCACGCATAGGGTGCGTGCGCCTCCTACAAACAGAAGAAAAACGCACAAGGTGAGATGGAGGGGTGCGCGCGCCTCCAACCAAAATCAGCAAACCCAGAATTCTTCCTGGGTTCTTCTACCCGAATTTCAACCCCAAAATCCACCACTTCAATCCCAATCAACACCAACACTCCCAACTAGTTTACCCAAGTGCCAAAACAACTTCTAAGCCTAAAATAACTCATCTAGAAACATTTGGACAACCCTAACCAAGGAATGATTCAAACACCCAAATTTCACAATAATATGAAAAATTTACAAATAGGTTCCAAATCAACCAAAGAAGCCATATATAACAACTAGATCATCAATGGAGTTAAAGATGAGCATTTTTAACATAAATGGGGGAAAAGCAACTTACCCAGATTTTCTCAAAGGTGACGGAACTCGAAATTTCTTGGCTTCCTACGATCCTATCGACGATCTAAACATGATTCATGTTTTAAGAAATGAGATATAACAAGAGGAAGATGAAGAAAATTAAGAGAGAAGGAAGAGAGAAAAAAACTTACCTTTTCTATGGAAGAGAGAGAGAGAGAAATGAGCTGGGAGATGGAGGTGGAGTGAAAGAGTGAGGGAGGAGAGTAGGGAGGGAGTAGGGAGAATTGATTTGAAAACTTACACATAGGCCCCTCCCCATAATACCTTATATCAAATAAACTCCCCACTAACAAATAAGACTCAACACTTCTTCACTAGCACAAATGACCCAAATAAAATGCTAGGCATAAATTATTATAACACATAAAATGCACACATAATTCATTAATTAAATAATAATTTAAATAAATAAATGAGCAAATAAATAAATGATAATTATTTATTACTAATAAAATAGAGCCTAGTTTTCGGGTCGTGACATCCACACTTCGAATGGATTCAAGAACGATTCTTGAACTTGACTGCTATATCCTTCGGATTGAAAAAAACTTGATGAAGAATGATTCTTCAATTGCTCCCTATGATTATTATGGTTTTATTATTGAGAATGATCAAACCTAATAACCCTAGTATATTATGTGTATTCTCTCTCTCCAAGAAAGAGTTTGTGATTTCTCAAATCAATATTATGGGAACAATTCTCGGTTTTACATATTATATACAAAAGGTCTCCAAAATCCTTAAGGGTTTAGGACTTCTTGTCCAACAAGAAATGTCCTAAAATAAACTGCAGTGCAGGGGGGCAGCCGTACGGCGCCTAGGCAGCCGTATGTCTTCTAGGGAACCGTACGGCGCCTAGGCAGCCGTATGGCTTCTAGGGAGCCGTACGGCGCCTTGTCCTAACTGCCTCGTTTTTTGCTCTTTTTAATTATCCGTTCTGTGTGTGTGACCCAATAGGATTATACTAAGTTGGCAACGAGTCCGAACCATTCATACCTCGTAAGTCATAAGTGTTGGATATTATGCCCTAGGCCCTTGAGAAATGCATATGCGTTATATCATAGCTTCATTGTTATAGAGATAACAAACCCGATTATTATATCTTTTGCATATTTATTATAATAATATCCGTCCCTAGTAATTATGAATTACGAGTATAAGTTTAATAGATAATCATATGATGATTATGTGTATGCGATACAATTAGACTTATGGGTATTTGTTGGAGAACAAATACTGGACTGACCCCTATGAGATTTATGTCATGTCAAATGTCATAATTGAATCTCATAATAGTTATATCATTTGATATCCTTAGACCTGAGATTATCATGATCTTCCACATGATGGACATTATGTTTGACGTACTCAAACTCTACCCTTAACCGGGTGGTTATAAAGGCTACGATTGGCATAATCGAATTCTTGTAGGGAAGAATGATAAGTCAAGATGAGATTTGTCCCTCTCTCAAGATAGATATCTTCTTGGCCACTCGATGAGTGAGATTGATGATAGTGTATGGCCATACCCAAATGAATTGATGTGATCAATGTCATTTGCTCATATCAATCTACTCGGGATCGAGAAAGCGTTGGACAACATAAGTTGACGTGGACCATGACTTATGTCCAATATGATATCGTGTGACAAAGGGATTGTGATATATTCTATAAGGTAACTTTGGATTTTCAAAGTTATACTAATTGGGTAGTCATAATGGCTTGTTAGAGTCCGCTTATGACTTACGAAGTTTGAATGGTTCAGATTCGTTGCCAACCTAGTATAATCCTATTGGGCCACACATGTAGAACGGATAATTAAAATGAACGAGAATCGAGGAAAAACTGGATCCTACTGGAGGATCCGTACGGATGGTTTTTTTGGGAGCACCAAACCAATCCGTACGGATGGTTTGTCCCGGCAGAAACAGTTTTAGGTAAACTTCTTGTTGGACAAGAAAACCTAAGTCCTAAAGGTTTTGGAAACCTCTTGTATATAATGTGGACAACCGGGAATTGTTCTTATAACATTGATTTTGGAAATCACAAACTCTTTCTTAGAGAGAGAGAATACACATTATATTCTTGGATTATTAAGTTTGATTATTCTCAATTATCAAACTTGAATAATCATAGGAGCAATCGAAGAATCATTCTTCAACATAGTTTTTAATCCGAAGGACCTAGCAGTCAAGTTCAAGAAGGTGTTCTTGAATCCATTCGAAGTGTGGATCACCGGTAGAGGGTACTTTTCTTAGCATCTAAATCCAAGGCTTCATATTTCGATCTACAAGGATTAGTTACTTTCATATTTATATTATGAATTATTTGATCATAGCAGATCTAGGCTTTTGGGTTTTTCATGTGATGTCTTCCACTGCGCATGATTGCACGAAACCAGCGGACTCTAGCAAGCCATTATGACTACCCAATTAGTATAACTTTGAAATCTAAAGTTTCCTAAATAGAACATAACACAATCTCTTTGTTACACGATGTCTATTGAACGTTGGTCAATGGTCAACTTACTTCGTTCAATGATTTATCGATCCCGAATGTATTGATAATACAAATGGCATTGATCCCATCAATTCATTTGAGCATAGCCATGCATTTCATCAATAATATTCAACGAGTGGTCAAAACTTGACATCTCTGTTGATGAAGAACAAATGCCTTCCTGACTTATTACCTTTCCCTACATGATTCCGATTAATTATATCATTTATAGCTACCCGGTTAAGGGTAACGTTTGAATATGTCAAACGTAATGTTTATGATGTGGAAGACTGTAATAACCTCAAGTCTAGAGATTCAAGTGATATAACTATATGAGATTTAATTATGACATTTGACCATGACATAAATCTCATAGGGGTCAGTCTAGTATTTGTTCTCCAATAAATACTCATAAGTCTAATTGTATTGCATACACATAATCATCATATGATTGTCTATTAAACTTGTACTAGTAATTAATCATAATTACTAGGTTCGAAGACTATTATAATAAACATGCAAAAGATATAATAATCAAACATTCAATATCTTTATTAAAGCGTAAAGCAAACGATAACATTAATCGTTCAAATAACGTGCTTAGGGCATACACACCAACAATACCCATAAGTTTAATTGTATCGCATACACATAATCATCATATGATTATCTATTAAATTTATACTAGTAATTAATCATAATTACTAGTGACGGAGATTATTATAATAAATATGCAAAAGGTATAATAATCAAACATTCAATATCTTTATTAAAGCGTAAAGCAAATGATAACATTAATCGTTCAAATAACGTTCCTAGGGCATACATACCAACAAGTTGATGGGCGGCGGCTAGGGAAAGCTCGATACCATAAAGGAATTGAGTCCTTGATCATTTTATTCCATAGAATGTCAATATATACATTGGATACAATCTCCATATTTGACTAGGAGATATACTTCCTAACTTTACGAGATATACACAATCACTTATACCTAACTAAGATTACATAATATCAATGATAATATTCAGTAATATTTACATTCTATCGGTTTTTTTGAAAACACATATTTCAACAAAATAGTATCATCAGGTTAATCTCATACACGATGTTTCTAGTTTCTAGTTTCTAGTTTCTAGTTTCTAGTTTCTAGTTTCATTTGTATGGTTTTCCTTTTTATCGCATAATAGTATTTCGCATGTCTGTGCAAATTGTAACACAGGGCGCGATTTATGTCCAATAATTATTTTTGAGAACGTCAATACAACAGTCTGTGAAGGGAATTAAAAAGCTCCGACCTAATAATTTTCCTTGAGGGCTGGGGCCCAAATTGTACAAGACCGGCCCTAATATAGAAATACTCCCTCTACCTCAATTAATGTTCATACTTTAACCTTGCACAAAAATTAAGAAAAAATAAATGTCGTGTTGAAAATATACTCCCTCCGTCCCACTTGAATTAGGACAAATTTTTATTTTGGGTGTCCCATTCGAATTAGGACAACCCAAAAATTGAAGTGTTTTATTTAATGGGTCACACATTCACACTCACAACAACTTTCCACTCATTACTCTATACCCCACTTTCTCTCTCCTATTTTACTTTTCATACTCACAACAACTACTCCACTAACACTTTTTCCTTAATCCCCGTGCCCAACCCAAAAATCCTAATTCGGGTGGGACGGATGGATATATATATATATATATATATGCTCAAATGAGAAACACAATTGCGTGAGAACTGTGAAAACCAAGCATAACCATTAGATTGGAATCAAAATCAATGGTCCAGATTATAGATACATTGGATACACTATACAATACATAAATTTTGATATTGCACTTGGATACAATAGCTAAACAAGTACTGTATCCAAGTGTTGCACTTGGATACAGTAGGTTAAAAACCAATGCATCCAATTGTATTTTTGAAAATTAGCTATTGTATCCAAGTGTATCAAATGTATCTATAATTTGAACATTTGATTTTGTATTTAATCAAACGGTTATAATTGGTACTCACGGTTCTCATTTAAAATAGTTCTCACAGGAGCGCGACCATATACATATATATATATATATATGCTAGTTGAATTCCTAGCTTCTTGTAATGTTCGGCTTCTTCCTAAAAAGCTTCTATCTTGTTGATTATTCATTTTCTTGGTACCCAATGTGAATATGGTAAAGGTTTTCGCTTAATTTTTACTTCTTCACCTAAACTTAATTTATTAATTCCACTAATTATTTTATCTTATATATATATATATATATATATATATATATATATATATATATATATATATATATATATATATATATATAAATCCTCTCATTGTTCGTAAGAAAGTAGTTGTAAGTATGATGTTTCAAAAGTAAGACCCATAATTTAAATGTATGGATATAATAAGTCAGTAAGATAATGTAGAGTTCGAGTTACAATTTTCATGACCCGAGTGGGTTAGAGTCAGGTTCGGGTTTTGAATCTAACCCACATTGATCTGATCCGACCCGCACCCCACGTGCAAAGTCCACATATTATGTTAGTTAATCATATTACAATTGTTATTAAATTTATTTTTATAATTTTTTGTAGGTGAGTTTGATGATTTAAGACAAACACATTCAAATTTGGGCATAAACATAGATTGAGCCCAAACAAATATGAGATAAGAAATTTAGATTTTGATACATCTCGGGTCGAGTCGGGTCGGGCACGAACTCGGTTTTGCTGTCTTTGTCTCGGATACGGGTTCAGGTTGTTCCCTCTTTTTGAGGTTTCAGATCGGGTTCGGTTTTGGAGAAACCCACTCAAAACCCCACCATCATTGTTCTAAAAATCGGCCTAGACGGCGCTTAGGCGCTAGAAGGTGCTCTTCCGCCGCGATTTACCTCAAATCGGTGCAATTCAACGGTAGGCGGGTTAGGCGGCGCTAGGCGGAGATAGGCGGCGCTAGGCGGAGCTCGGCGGCGTGGCGGTTCAGGCGGTAAGGCGCCGGCTAGCGACTTTGGCGCTGCCGAGAGAAGGGAGAAAAACATTACCGTCAATGGCGAAGTTGGCCTGAGTAGTCGATGACGGTGCTGGAGACGGCGGTTGGAGTGGTGGAAGGAGGGGCAAACCTGTTTATTGCACGAGAATGGTGGCAGAGGTTTTCAATTTTAGGGCGGCGGCTTGGTGAAAATCGTGGGAGGATGAGAGTGTGAAGAAGCCGTGGAGAAGAGAAGGAAAAGGCGTGGGGAAAAAAAATAGAAACACAAATGACTGACTGCTAGTGTTTTAGGGTTAGGGTTTCTTTACTTTAAACTTGGTAGACTTAAATTGGGTTGGGCTTTTTTGGGGAAAATCTAAGTTTAGTTGGACTGAATGAACTAACAAAAATAATGAGTTTGGGTTACTAGATTAGTGTTTGCCTTCCACTTCCAAAATATCACATAATAGTATGCATACCATTTGGTTTCAAATACACATCAAAATATTTTCTCTGTCACTAAATGAATTACGAAATTTCATTTAGATAGAGAATATTGTGAAAATATTTGATTTTATACAACTAAATGATAAAGAAATATTTTTGTTATCTATTTTTTAAACATAATATTATAAGAACAAAGTAACTAATTAAAAATATAGGTAAAATAACAAATAAGCACATTTTTTTTTTAAAAAAAGATGGTAGTAATAACAATAATAATAATTAAAAAAAACATATCAACTGAAAATATACTCGGCCTGGGCCAGGCTAGGATGAGATATCCGCTGTTTATTTTCTGGGCCCACTTTAAAGACAGTAGCCCAAATTCATTATAATTATCACTAATTCATCCAGTTTTCAGAAGATACTGAACTCATCCAATCGTTATGGGCTTAAAAGAAGAGAACCAAGCCTATACAATACTACTCCCTCCGACCAAATATGATAGTTCTCATTCTATTTTTGTTTGTCTCACAAAGTTAATCTCTTTTTAAAATTGATTGTTAAAAAATCACTTAATTTTTTTTAACTACCCACAACAAATAATACTCCTCACTTCAGTTGCGTCATTCTCGTTTTCAGAGGAATCGTGACGCTAATGTGATTGTTTAACACTACTAAAACTAATTATGGAAATGTGACTTATTCTTGAGCAAAATGTATTTGTGCGTCTCAATATATTTTTCAAAGAGGGGCTCGTTAGACTTTATTTTGACATGTTATTTCTTTTATATGGTTAGACTTTATTCAAAACCGTATCTTTGCGTTAAACTACCGTCACTTGTGGATAGCCGCTTGTTACTAGTTTGCAAGTAATAGTAACTAAATTCTAATAAATGTATTATTTGCCCGGTCTAAGTTATTTTTGTTGTTTGATAAGTTTTCTTTATATACTATATTTTTGCTTGTGTTTCCTTGAACGGTCTACATCTTGACTATTTTGACAAATTAAAATATAGTGGTGATTGACCAGGAATATTTAATAGCTTTCATAAATAATATAAAAGGCTAAATTCTGTTTATTTTATATAAAACAAAAATCGGTTAAAAACTAACATTGTTTTAAAATGTAAAATCTAAGTAATTGATAAATATAAACAAATATTTGTTGAAGTCTCATTTATCTCAAAATAATTGGAAGAATATAATTGATTTAATATATAAGTAGATAACATCGCTCCTTAATAAACTCCTTAATAGAGTAGTTTAAAGGACTGATGACACGATCCTAATATACTCATTCTAACCTGAAAAGTTTGTTTCGTTCCGCTTTTTATGCTACAAAATAAGCTTATCAAATATTATTGTCAATATTATTATCACAATGAAATACTAAAGTTGTTATTTATAAATGAATTAATAATTTATCAATTATTTTTTAAAAAAAATTCACTAGAATAATTAGATCGACATCAATGTTTGGTCAAGGTTCATTTATACGGACCAAAAAAATGGGACAAACTTTCCCAGAAATAAAGAGTAGTAGTATCGGAAATGACCCAAGTTGATGATAAATTCGTTATCCCATTGTTAATAGTCTATAGAGCCAATATGATGGGACGTAGCCAAAAATCAAATACAAATGGGTCAAATATGTAGTTACTGGAACTGAGTGATGTTTGTATTTTTTTATATTTTTTTTTATTTTTTGACGCAGATGTTTGTATCTTGTTAAATTACATAAAAATTGTCACACTAAAAAAATGAGATTATTCATTGAAAGAAGAAACAAATGGAAAGTGAGAATATATTTATAGATGAAGGTGAGTGTTAATAATAAAGTTCAAACTTAAGGTAAGTTAGAATAAGAAAATTCTACTATTGTCTTGTTCTATTAAAATAGATTAATTAGGTCAGAAGTTAAATTAAAATATAAAAAAGAAACTTAACAATACATTCCCTTTAAAGATTGTGAATATAAATTTAAATTTTACTAAATCATAATTTTCAATTTAACAGTATCACCCATTTGCTTTAATTCTATGAGTTTTTATAAAATCTTGTCATTTTCTTTTCTAAATTTAGGGGCTCCTAAAAATTCTCTTAGAATTCATAAGGTCAAACTTTCATGTACTCTTATTGTTCTTAAATGAGAAAATTTTGGGAGAAACTAGTTTCTTTATAAATTATAAAAAGTCATGTTTTTATAGGGGTTACGGTTTAGGGTTTAGAATTTAGGGTTAAGTTTAAGGGTTAAAAAGTGAATTTTTTTATTACTTATGGAGGAACTAGTTTCCTCCAAAACCAACTCTTCTTAAATAACTGTCTAATTTACTGGAGATTTATAAAGTAGGTAAATATATTTTGCAACGTAAATACATAAAACATTTGATGATTATACCATATTGTATCATGAGTGTGCGTGTGAGTGTGAGTGTGAACATTTTGTATGATGAGCGAACATTATTAACTTCTCCAAATTTTGAACATTTACTTTAACATTTCTTTTTAATATTAAACATTTATTTAAATTTTTAGAGAGTCAATATATTTGACTTACCTTAGCTACATAAGGGACCACTAGGAAAATTCTTAAAAGTCAGAGGGTCGAAATTGCAACTATATGACATTATAATAAACTTAAGGTTATTGTGGGTCAGTTCTTCAAATTACCACTTCATGGCTCCGTCCATACATCCACGAGATAATTGCATAAAAAACTTTGTACAAGTTTTGTCGTTGCAATATAAACCTCCAACAGAAATAAATAGCATAAAACACCTTTTCCATAGATTTTTGTTGCAATTTGAACATTCTTCCAGTTAACTAGTTAAATATAGTTTCAAAACATGCACTTTCACCCCTTATAACTTATCCAATTTATTGTATTTCTCTAAAGCTCATTTTTTTTAGCTAATTTCTTAGTCTTTCACCAAACAAATAAAATATAATTCACATAAATAATAAATAAAATATAATTCACTTGACACTTATTTTCATTTTGGTCCGTCCCAGCTCACTTGACACTTTCCAAAATAGCCTACTTTTTATAGTTTTATATTCACTCTACCCCACCACTCATTCTCTCTCTTCATTTTTCACCAACTCAATTTATTCAACCAACACTACTATTTACCCCCACTCATTCTCTCTCTTCACTTCTACCACACATTTTTCTTATTTTATTCTTTTTTCTTAGTTATTGTGTCCATCTCTTAGGTGTCAAGTGAGGTGGGACGGAGGGAGTATGTGTTAATATGGATTACAAATTTTATTAACTCTAACATATTTTATAAAAAAAATATTGTATGACAATTTAATAATATATTGTTAACATAATTTTTAAAAGAATTACATGAATTTTGATGGATTTGAATTATATAATTTATTATTTCTCATGAATTTAATTTGACTTTAAGATAATATTATCATAAATATTTTATAAAATAAAATCATTTTTGGAAAATCATTATTTAAAATACTCCCTTTGCCTTAAAACTATAATTTTAATTTTTAGTGGTGAACTATTTTAATAAAATTTAAAACTTATTAGTGGTACACCTTTAAAAATATTATTTATAATAACTTTTATAACTCCATTAGAAAAGTAACTTCTCTACAATTTTCGTAAACTCTTAGTCAAATTAATCACTAAAAAAGTGGGACTATCATTATGAGATATAGAATATTTGTTATACATGCTTATAATTATTTTAAAGTGGTTTTAAGAATGTACAAACAAATAAAATTATGTTCTTAACAAAATAATTTAAGAAATATGTGAAAAATTAATACAAAATTCTAAATGTCATTATTTTAACTTTTATATTATTTCTTTTTTTATTTATACATTTTATAAATTATTTAAAACAAATATGTAACTCATTAAACTAATTTGTATATGAAAATGATTTAGGAAATAACTAACTCATTTAACATAAATTTATAAAAAATGTATAACAAAATGATTTAAGAAATATGTTAAGTTTGTGTTAAATGATTTTAAAAATATGTAAAAGAATGATTTAAGAAATAGGTTAAAATATGTAATCCATGTTAGCATATGTGATGTTAAAATTAACACATGAATTTTATTTAAGTATTCATGTGAATTATATATTTTTTGTTTGGTAAAAGATTAATAAATTCTAAAAAAAAAAAACTGACTTTTAAAGAAATATAGAAATTTGATAAGTTATATGGGGTGAAAGTGCATCTTTCGAAACTATATTTAACTAGCTAACTGGAAGAAGGTTTGAATTGTAACAAAAATTTATGCACAAGGTATTTATGCAATTTATTTATGTTGAAGGTTTAAATTGCAACGGAAAAACTTGTACAAGGTTTTTTATGCAATTATCTCGTGCATCAACTATTCAACTTGAAATCTTATTCCTAAATTTAAAAAAAAAAATCATGTTGGTTATTCCATTTTAAACTTTAAAATATAATAAAAATAATTCTTTTTACTCTTTTATTTATGGACCTCATAAGTCATACTCACAACAATTATCCACTAACTATTTTCTGCCGCATTTTCTCTCTCCTACCAAACCATCTACACTCACAACACATCACATTTTTCTTTTAAAAAAATAAAAAATTACCCAACCATTTTTTGAAGTTTAAAAGGAACAATAGTCCAATTTAAATAAAAATGGTATTTTAATTAATTACATTTTCGACTCACTAGCAATATTTATCTATCTTATATTATTTTTTAATATAAACACCCAAAACTCCTCTACAACTGAGAGTAATAATAAATTAATACTTATTCTTTGATATAAAAAAAAAAATTCACACATTTTGTGTTTTGATAAAAGTACAAGTTTTTTCTTTCAAGAAATAAAATTAGTGCAATTATTGAGAACATATTGAGTAATGTGTGAGCATATTACACCAAAGGGAATCCTAGTGGATAAACACAACACAATGGTGGAGATTTTTTTTTTGATTTTTTTAAAGTTGAAACCTCAAAGAAGGGTCAAAATCAGCTTTAGATTTAGATATTGAATAACTGCAACCATATCCACTTATCTTTAAATGGTCACGCCTTTCTCACGTGCGTTTGTTGAAAGTGCCACCAAACACGTGTTGCCACCTTGACTTATCCCCTTCCTCCCTCCCTCACCCTCTTCACGTGATTCCTTTCCACGTCCCCCGTACGGGTTTTCCGTACAGATTACCCTGTTCCGCCAAAGTTTTTACTCCTCCGCTGCATAAATTATACTCACTCATCTCCGTCCCAATTTAAACTTTAAAAAAAAAATAATGGTTCAATAATTAAGAAAACGATAGATGTGTTGTGAGTGTAGATGGTTTGGTAGGAGAGAGAGCGGGGTAGGGAATAGTTAGTGAGTAATTGTTGTGAATATATAACATGTAGGGCCCACAAATAAGAAGTATAAAAAACTTTCCTTTTTATATTTGAACTTTAAGGTGAGTTTGGCATATTCTGATTATCCAAAAGTGATTTTTGATAATAGATTTAAATAAAAGTGATTATTCAAAACTCGTTTTCATGTTTGGCTACCACTACTCATAAGTGAGTTTAGGGGCAAACTGATTTTAGAATATGTTTGTCTACCACACAGTAAAAGTGATTGTAAATTAAAAAAAAAAAAAAAAAAAGTCTAAAATACCCATGTACATTTATTACACAAACATTTATACTCATAAGAAAGGATTATATGTTCATTGTAGGGCTTCTCATCTCCACTCTATCATCCTTTTTTAGGAAAAGAAAGGAGTCCAACCTTCTCGTTGAATCTATTAATCTGTCCCAGACTAAGGTTCTTACTTTTCTTTTTGGTTTGTTCATGAAGGTTCTTAGTTGCTTTATTGCCTAAAATAGACCATGAGACTCACTTGTCATTCTCACAACAAAAACTCCCTACCCACTTTATCTTTCCTACTTTCTCTTACTTACTTTTTCATACGCACAACATTTACTTTTTCTTGATCTCCGTGTAAAGTCAAACTAATAACCTTAGTCCGAAACGGTGGGAGTAGCAACTTGGGCGTATGTCATTTTTGTCGCCTGTGCCAAATCATTTTGTGCTCCGATTGAAATCTTTCCCAGATAACGTGACAGCACAAGAAGAAGCTCTCAGTTTATACCAATAAGTATTTACCTACTCCTGCAAAAACAAAGCATATGACCTCCCATCAAAACGTTAATTTCAATAGATAGGCATAAGTAACATTTTGACATTCAAGAGCATCCAAAATATCTTAGCAATTGAGTTATATAAATACATACTCATCTATGTACTTCTACACAGTCTTGACCTTCCTAATTCCTAAGACCATCTACAATGGATTAAACGAAATTTCCCATTCAACACCCACTTTATCACTCCACATCAGTTTCTCTCTCTTCCAACTCATCCATTCAACACTCTTTCAACAAAACACCCTACAATGGTTTGTTTAATCCTCCATTCAACACTTTTCCCACTCATCATCCTATACCCCACCACTTAAAATTTATTTTTTATTTTTTATTTTTATGATTAGTGTTGAAATAGTTATTATTGAGATCCATTTCAAGAAAAAGATGGGTTTTTTTTTGTGTTGAAATACAATGAAACTTACGTCAATTTAAAGAGATTTTTTTTTTAGGAATTTTGGTATAATTTTTTTTTTAAAAAAAAAACATTTTTTGTGAAATAATTGAGCTCAAATAATTGGGATAAAAGAAAATAATTCGTCAGCCAATGAGAAGGTGACACCCGTCCAGTCCAGGAAAAAGAAAAAAAAAAAAAAACCCGCCGACGCAATGACGCGCCTTGTTCTCCGCGTGAACTCCACGCGCCACACACGGCCCAGTGTGTGGCCGCCGCGTGTCTTCTTCGGCTGACACCCCCTGCATTCACCATTGTTGAATGGGTTCAACCAAACCCATTCACATGAACCATTCACACACCATTAGAGCAATTCATGTGAATTTTTTTTGTGAATGGGTATTCAACACCCATTTTTTTTGCCATTGTAGATGGTCTAAGGAACAAACATTGACATGGGTACAGATCATATCCATTAAAAAAGAGAAAATGAGTATGATGAATATTAGTGGGTAGTTGTTGTGAGTGTGAAAGGTGAAGTAGGAGAGAGAAAGTGGGGTAGAGAATAAAAGGTTGATTGGTGTTGTGAGTATAAAAGTAAAGTAGAAGAGAGAATGAGTGAGTTGGATGAATAGTAAAGATTCTCTCCCCACCCCCCCCCCCCCCACCCCCCCCCCCCCCCCACCCCACCCCCCACTAGTACTGTAGTACACGCTGTGCCTACCTCTTTAACCCATGCCACTTGTTCCAAACTTATGCTTTCATTTGGGTTCAAATTCTCTACTTCTCATAATAATTTCTCCGTCTCATACTTATCCTACTTATTTTTATTTTGAGCATCTCATATTTATTGTTACTTACTTAAAATATTCACTTTTCTCACTCATATCCACGCACAATAACTATCTGCTAACTTATTTTTTCTCTTATACACACTCACAATATTTACTTTTCCAACATACTCCCTCCGTCCCACCACAAGTAAAACTACGGACCCGGAACCGCTCCACCCAAAACCACTCCACCCCTCCACCCAACGGCTCAGATCGAGGCCACATATGTGAGCTCATCATCTATGCGGCTAAGATGATTTCGATTTTTTATGGGTCCCACCGAGCTCGGACACATCTCATCCGTTGGGTGGAGCTAAAATGAGGTTGCTCCAATCAAAACCATTGGGTGGAGATAAGTAGGGGTGCAGCGATTCGAAATCCGTAAAACTAGAGGAGTGGGTACATTAATTAAGAGAAAAATAGTGTATGTGTGGTTGAAAATGAAGAGAGAGAAAAAGTGGGGTAAAAAGTAGTGTTGGTTGAATTAATTGAGTCGTGGAAAATGAAGAGAGAAAATGAGTGAGATTAAATTGTGGAGTTTGTTGAATATAAATATATTAAAATATTTCAATTTTGGCCAGTTTCAATTGTTTTGACACGGCCTAAAAGGGAAAGAAGTCCTACTTGTGCTAGGATAGATGGAGTATTTTCTTAATCCTCATACACTCTCATTTAGTAGGAAAAAGAATGAGACGGAGGGGGTACTATTTTTTGCTTTATACAAAAATTAAAATGGGAACGTAAATATATAGAAGTTGTACGTGTGAGAAATAGATTGTTAGTATGATGATTTGAAAATTCAACTTACAATGTAAGTGTATGAGTATGACAAATATGATGATTTGAAAATTCAACTTACAGTGTAAGTGTATGAGTATGACAAATATGATATGATAAATAAAAAGAAAAATAAAAGGTTGACAATTTAGAAACGTGAGACTTAGCACTGTCAAAATAAAAACGAATGTTTGTTGTTATGGGATAAAATGAATAAATAACTTTTTCTTAATTTTTGTATACCTGTCAAAATTTGATCACGCGGGATTATATATGAATTAAATAAATGGGGGGAAATAATAAAGTTACAAAAAATGGTTACAAAATGTGGTTTACAAAATGAGGTGTCATAATTGTATTGGTGTTTTTAATATGAGTGTGCCGGGTCCACTATCGATGTGGCCAATAAAATATCGCCACCACACCTTGTATCCTTCATTTTGTAAACTTCTTTTGTAAGCCTAGCATTGCCCATGAATGGGTTTTAGTTTTGAGCAATGCTAGGGGTACAAAATAAGCTCACAAAATCTTGCTTACAAAATGAGTTGGCGATATTTTATTAGTAGAATCGATAATGGACCCGCCACACTCTATTTAAAAACACCAATAAAATCATGACACACAAGATTTTGTGACTTTTTTGTTTCCTTAGTATTATTCTTTAGTTTTTGTAAGAATTGTCACAAATGAAACATTATACTTTTGAATCAGCTCAATAATTATAGATCCTGAAAGGAGATTAATCCTAAAGAAAGATAAAAAATTATAGTAAGAAATATGTGGAAAAAAATAAATCATTACGAGAGAATTCTATATGTAGCTTTAAGACTTTTGAATTCTCTTTTCATTTCATCTATGATTGTCTTTCTATAGTAGTACTCCTTCCATTTCAAAATATATATCGCAAATGCATGTTAAGAAGATCCAATTGCTCTTAAAATAATTTAGTAAACGTTTGTATAAGAGATGATTCACAATCATTAAATAAGGGTATAATTTAGACAAAATAATAAAAGTGTCTTGATAATAGTAAAGTGACAAATATTTTGAAACAATTTTTTACTTTTAAAGCGACATATATTTTGAAACGGAGGGAGTACTTCATTATAATGTTTCTATTAGAATTGGGTCCTCATTTCTTTAAGTTGATATGTGATACATGGGACTTCAACACACACCCTCACGTCTAGACCGATACATCAGCTCTACACGTAGGCATGCCCATCCGGGTCAAATAACCCGGAGAACCGGCGGGTTATGAACCGGGTAATAACCGGTAAACCGGCGAACCGTGAACCGTGAACCGGTTCACGATTAACTATGGGTTACCCTCTGAAAACTGGCGGTTCAAGAACCGGTGGGTTATCCGGATATTTGCTTTTTTTTTTTTTTTTAATAAACCGGCTGGAATAATTATTACCGTTGTGTAGTACACACTACACAATGTGTACTGTGGCGTGAATTTAAAAAAGGCAACGGTAATAAATAATTACCGTTGGGCCTTCAAGACAGCCAACCAACCAAATTAACCAATCAGCCTTGCTTGCCCATTGCCCAATCAATGCCGAGTGACTGCGCCCACTGTCTCCAGACTCCACTTCCTTTCCTGCGCAGAGTAACAAACTAACAGACGGACCAACTAGCTGTTTGAAACATAACGGCTAGTGACCTCTTTGTAATAAAATAAAATTTACTCTCTTTCCAACCCTATCTAACTATAAATACCTCCCCCCCCCTCTTCACAATTTTTTCACACAAGCTCAAAAACACTCTCTCTTCACTATTAATATCTCTCTACAATATTCTTAAGAACTTCGTTAGTTTTTCCATTAAATTTTTAACAGAAATTACTTTTTTTAAAAAAAAAAATTCAGCCTATAATCATCCATTTTCCAGACATTTTCTTCCATTTAAGCCCTTTTTATCTCATCCTTTGGTGTCAATATGGATCAAAACCGTGGAAAAAATATTGCTAATGAAGGTGAGGTCCATGAGGAAGAATGGGAAGCATATAATCCATTCCTTTACACGAATGATTTCAATGCTAATGAAGTCATTCGAAATGTAGAAGAGGGTGGTGAATATGAAGATGCGATTCGGGAGGTCGAAGAACGTTGTCCATTCATTGCACCAACCCCACCACCCACACAAGAAAGTGTTGAAATTGGAAGTGGAAGGGGACGGGGACGGGGAGGAGGTAGAAGTTGAGGTGGAAGGGGACGGGGAGCAAAGGAGCCTAAATCCGATATAATGATGATTCATTTTACCAAAAAGCCCGTGGAAGGCACTGAAGATCAATTTGTTCTTAAATGCAACTATTGTAAGCATCCACTCAATTTCAAAACCGGTGATGGGTATGGAAATGCAAGAGGCCACTTGAATATGAATCATAAAGACAAACTCGATGCGGTGATGGCAAGGTCACAAACTCAATTACAATTCACTCCTCAATCTCCACAAGGCATGTCATCATCTTCTTCTACTTTATTCAAGTTTAATGCTACTAAATATAGGAAAGGTTTAGCTAAATTAGTTACTGACAAAGGTCTTTCGTTTAGTTTTGCTAGTGATAAGCTATGGGAGCTTTTTGCAAAACTTTGTCTCAATCCCTCCGCCCAAAGAGTACCACGTCAATCTCTCACACGTGATGTTGCTACGGTTTGGAGGGACTATAAATTAGCCTTGATGAAAGATTTTTCGAAAATAGAAAATAAAGTCTCAATTTGTTCGGATATTTGGAGTGATCCGTGGCAAAACCATCATTTTATGGGTGTTACATGTCATTGGGTCGACAATTCTTAGACAATCCAAAAAAAGGTCAATTGCATTTCAAGACTTTGATACTCAACATAATTCTACTAATATTGCAAACAAAATTCTCACCATTTTAAATGAGTATAATTTGGTTGGAAAAGTTTTTTCAATTGGTTTTGATAATGCAAGTGCCAATACGGCAAGTTTACCCGAATTAATTACATTTTGTCAACCGTCAATTGGTGGGAAATATTTTCATGCTAGATGTATTTGTCATATTTTAAACTTATGTGTTCAAGATTTTTTAAATGCCATGAATACCACAATCCATCCCATTAGAGATACAATTTGCCATATTGGAAGATTTGCTACCACTCAAAACAAATGGCACCGATTTTGCAAGAGCAAAGGCATTACGGAAAGGAGATTTGCTCCCGATGTTACACATAGGTGGAATTCCACCTATAGATTGTTGTCTCAATCGATGGATTACAAGGAACCGGTTTGTCAATTCTTGACTAGCATAAACTATCGGGAGACATTATTTTTATTTCAATGGGATGCTTGTGAGAATGTCTTGGAAGTTTTGAAGGTGTTCAAAGATGCTACCGTTGAGTTTTCGGGTATTTATTACCCTACTTCAAACGAAGTTTTGGATCATTGCATAAATGTTGCAATGGTGTTTAGTGAATTTTGGAGTGATGCTCAAATGGGTTCTGCCATAAGGGAAATGAGGGAGAAATGGGAAAAATATTTCAAGGATATACCAACCCTCTTTTCGGTAGCTAAAGTGTTCGATCCAAGAGTTCGATTGGTTGGGTTAGAAGATATGTTGACATTGTATTATGATTATATGTATCATTAGCAAGGTCAAGGGGCTTACAATGATGTGATTGCGACTATTAAAAAAGGGGTCGAAAGGGCGACATCATTTCCTATACTTGCAAGAATAGCAAAGGAAGTATTTGCATCTCCGGCTTCAACGGTGGCGGTAGAGCAAATATTTAGTATGTCGGGAAATGTTTTGGATCCACAACGTTCAGGGTAAATGTGTGAATTTAGAAAATCAAATGTGTGTTGGGGATTCGTATAGGGGGGAATTCGGGATCAAGAAGAAAGATGGTCAAGTGATGAGGATGCATATTTTGATGGGGGACTCATTGAAAAAAATGTGGGAGCAAGTGGTCAAGAAGGTGTAGAAGAAAATGCACCGATACTTTAGGGACGGAGTTTAATTTTTTATTGTAATCTAGTATTTAGGATGAGGTAATGCTCCTAAATGTCCCCCCTTAAATGTTGCATAAATGTTGCAATGGTGTTTAGTGAATTTTGGAGTGATGCTCAAATGGGTTCCGCCATCAGGGAAATGAGGGAGAAATGGGAAAAATATTTCAAGGATATACCAACCCTCTTTTTGGTAGCTAAAGTGTTCGATCCAAGAGTTCGATTGGTTGGGTTAGAAGATATGTTGACATTGTATTATGATTATATGTATCATTAGCAAGGTCAAGGGGCTTATGTATCTGGTGCTAGCTTCCCATGTGGAGGTCACGAGTTCGAATCCCGTCAGGGAGATTTGTGTTAGCCTATTTATAGGCCTAGTTGTAGCCTTCATTTATAGGCCCAATTGTAGCTTTATTGGCATTATCAATTAATAAAAAAAGCCCATTTTAAAAAAAGAAAAAAAGAAAAGTCAAGGGGCTTACAATTATGTGATTGCGACTATTAAAAAAGGGGTCGAAAGGGATTTATGCGCTCTATACAAGGAATATCAAACCACTCCCGATCCTATTGTTCCTAGAAGTGGTGGTGGAGTAGATGTTGGATGTGGAGTTGGTCGACTTGGAAAAAAGAATTGGAATGAAAAAGTGTATAGCACGAACAAACGTCCTAGAGCTCCCACGTCTTTTTCTAGCATGCCCATTGAACTAGAGCAATATTTGGGGACAACTTTTGAAGAATTTGGAGAAAATTTCAACCTTCTAAGGTGGTGGTCAAGAAGGGCGACATCATTTCCTATACTTGCGAGAATAGCAAAGGAAGTATTTGCATCTCCGGCTTCAACGGTGGCGGTAGAGCAAATATTTAGTATGTCGGGAAATGTTTTGGATCCACAACGTTCAGGCTAAATGTGGAGAATTTAGAAAATCAAATGTGTGTTGGGGATTCGTATAGGGGGAAATTCGGGATCAAGAAGAAAGATGGTCAAGTGATGAGGATGCATATTTTGACGGGGGACTGATTGAAAAAAATGTGGGAGCAAGTGGTCAAGAAGGTGTAGAAGAAAATGCACCGATAGTTTAGGGACAGAGTTTAATTTTTTATTGTAATCTAGTATTTAGGATGAGGTAATGCTCCTAAATGTCCCCCCTTAATTATAAAAGGGTGAGGTTGGTTGTCCCCTTCTATGTAATTTTTATTTGAATTAATAAAATTAAAAGGGTCCCGTCCCCTTTTTTCTATACATTATGTTTCTTGGATTTTTTTATGCAAAATACAATAAAAGAAAGTTATTTTTTAAAAAACTTGCATGAAAACATGTTTTTAAAAATTTATGTAAAAAAAAAAAAGTCAGAAATATACTTTGCATATATTATGTCCAAAAAATAAAGGAAAAAAAACAATTTTCTTTAAATGGGCTAACTAAAAAAAAGACAAACAAGCCCAGCTCACACTCTCACACAGACCACAGTAGGCCCAACCGCCTAGGGCCAGTTCGGTGCCCACTGCCCAGGCCCAGCCGCCCCAGCAAGCAGCAGCCCAGAGCCCAGACCAGCCTGCACACAAAAAAATAAAAAAATAATAAAAAATAACAAACCGGATGAACCGTGAACCGCCGGTTCATGAACCGGAACCGTAAACCGGATGTATACGGGTCATGGCGGTTTATCAATTTTGTTAACCGGCGAACCGCCGGTTCATGAACCGGCAAACCGCCAAATTCATGAACCAGGCCTGTCTATCTACACGTGGACCATTACTGCGCCAGCATGATTACCAATTCAAACCCAACATACGTTAATTTATTTTAAATTTAATCAAATCAATAATTAATAATTAAAGTCAAATTATCTTTTTCTTAAGGTATACGAGTAACTAGCTTGGAAATACTAGCAATGTTGATGATAATCTTTTATGAAATCGCGTGTATTTGTAATTATATTTCTTTCCAAAACAAATGTTATATTGTTTTTAGAGTTGGTCTCCTGTAAAACGTGTTTTTCTTAGTGGTTAGGAAAAACGTGTTTTTCAAAATTATCTGGTGGTCCTCAACACAATCACTGGACCTTCGTAACACAACAACTGGTCATCCTAAACATTGTCACTGGCTATCTATTAACACTTCTGTTACTCTAAAAAAAAAAATCAGAAAAAACCTTCTGGCTACTACTTTAAAAGGTTCTGGCTATCAATCTCATATCCAGAAGCCTTTATATTGATATTCAGGACCCTTCTGGCTCATTTTCAAAGGTTCTGGCATTTTATGTTTCATAATAATTATTATTTATTTAAATATTATGTGTGCATTTTATGTTTCATAATAATTATGCCTAGCATTTTATTTGGGTCATTTGGGTTAGTGTGGTATTGTTGGGTCTTAATTGTTAGTAGGGAGAGTAAGTATTTGCGTTAGTAGAATGGGAAGGGGCCTTAGTGTAACATTTTGAATTATTTCCCCCTACTCCCCTCACCTCCCTCACCATCTCCCTCACTCTCTCCATCATCTTTCCAGCATATATTTCTCTCTCTCTCTCCATTTGTGAAGGTAAACTTTCTCTTCCTTCTCTCTTCATTTTCTCCATCTTCCTCTCATAATCTCTCATTTCTTAAAGCGTGAACCTTGTTTAGATCGTCGATAGGATCGCGTAGAACCAAAAAGAATTGAATTCCGTCAACTTTGAGATTTATCAAGTAAGTTACTTTTCCCCCATTTTGATGCTAAAATGTTCATACAATGTTTAGATAATGCTTGATGTGTTATATTTGAAGTTTGGTTGGGTTTTGAATTTGCTTAGAATTTATTTTGAATTTATTTGAGTTTTTGGTAAAAATGGTGGATTGATGAATGTTGGGTTTGATTCTTGGTTTTGGGTTGATAAATGTTGTATTTGGATTCCCATTCTAGTTATAAGTGGTTGTGGTTCATATTTATGCTTGGTGGAATATTGATGGTGTTTGATTTTGAGAATTTGGTGTTTTGGGTCGAAATTTGGTAATGCCCAGCTCTGTTTCCCGACCTTGAACCCAGACCAGGCGCCCGCCCGCCTTGACCCGAGCGCCCGCCTGCCCCCCCTTTTTCCAGCGACCCAAACCTACTGGCCAAACAAGCGCGCGCCTGCCCCTGCCCGCACGCCTATTTGGGTTTTTGCCATTTTGCTTGGTTTAAGACTTAAGGCTTAAATAGTTTAAGTTTATTCCTTCTAATTAACTTAAGATAACACCGTGGAACACTTTATTAAGTGGAATTGATTCTTATATGAATAAATATGATATGGAATTTGATTAAGTATCATTTTGGGAATGTGGTTCATCTTTGATGTGCGGTTTATGTTGGTATTACCTTTGTGGTGATTTATTTGGATTGGTTCCCTACTTTGGAACCTTAAGTTGTTTATTTAAGCTAGTATTTATTACTTAGCATTTATTTGAAAGTCCAGCTGGTATTTTGTGTGTGTTTGGGCGATGCGAAACATTAGGATGGCACGGCCAAGTCCATTGTGATGTTGACCATTGTTTTGCCCCATTATTACCCTCCTCCAGATTGGCCTTGGATGCGAGAAGAGCTAGCTCCTTTGTGTGCATTTTAGCTTTACTTGGAGCATGACTTTGTGGCATGTCTCCCGTCCCTTGTGACATTTCATTGGTTATTGGTTCCGGTACCGGGGGTTTTCTCTTCGGCTTTCATGCTATTATGAAGATGATGATTGGTTGATTATTGAAGCTGCACAGCGATCCTTTATTTGGATGTACCAGTTTGGAAAACCTTGGCTATATCCTTTGTTATGTGTTTATTTCCGCTGCTATCTGTTAAGTGATAAATGCTATGTGCTATGTGATATTTATTATTGCTTATGGTATATTGCATCATAGCATGTCATGTAGTTGCATTAGTAACTTATTGAGATTTATCTCACCCCCTTTCTTTTTATCTTTGTTTTTCCTTAACCCCCCCTAGGTGCTAAGGATTAGTCTCGCTGATCACGAGAAAGAGGACGTCGAGTGTGGATATATTCTTTTGGGGAAGGTTGTTATAGGTTGGTTTACATTATATAAATGTGTAACCTTTTGGGATATTTGTACCAAACATTGACGTCATTAGGATTTGTGTATTTTGTAACTTTGGTGTATAAGCTTATGGAGTTTATACTAGTTTTACCTTGTTGTTCAAGTTGATTCTCAAAACCTTGTGTTATCACCTTTTGGCATCAAATGGAAATTTTATCTTCGGTATTTCATAGTTTTGGTTTTAAGTCGACGTCCAGATCGCGGTCTCGGGCCCGCGGGGTCTGGCATTAGCTCTATGTATAAGTCTAGGTGGATTAGTATGACCTAGGTGGGTAGTAGTGTGCGGAGTGATTAACGGTTGATGTTTTATGCAGGTACTTGTTTACAATGGTTCGTAGAAGGAGTGGTGAAGGTAGTACCGGTAATGCAAATCAGAATGATACCAGGGAAGAAGCCCGTGCCATGTTCCAAGGCATGTTCGAGGCGGCCATGAAGGCCATACATGATCAAGGTCCGAGGGTAGAACAAGCACCACCCCGCTATGGATTGGAGCAATTTCTGAAGTTGAAACCGGTTGAATTCAATGGGGAGCCCGAGGTAAGGAAGGCTGAGTTGTGGATTGAGTCGATGGAGAAGATTTATGATGTATTTGGGTGTTCGGATGAGGACAAGGTCCGGTTCGCGGCTTACAAACTCGTGGGAGCCGCCGAGCATTGGTGGAAGGGTGCTAAAGCTAGTTGGGATGATACTCACGCGGTGTATGCGTGGGAGTTGTTTGTGCGCAAATTCAAGGAGCATTTTATTCCGGTTGTTGATCAAAACCGAAAGGAGATCGAGTTACTCAACCTAGAGCAAGGTGTGTTGTCTATAGCACAATACTCGGCGAAGTTCATAGAATTAGCCCACTATTGCGACTATTTGGTGAGGACCGAGGAACAAAAGGCTATGAGATTCATTCGGGGATTGAAGACCTCCATCCGTACTCAACTTATTGCCCAACGGATTGTGACTTTCCAAGATGCGGTGGACCGAGCCTACTTAATAGAGCAAGATATTGGGGAGCATAAAAGGAAGATCGAGGTTGCGGGTACGGGTAAACCGGGAAGCCATGCTAAATCTCAACCTCAACACCGTTCCGATAATCGAGGTAACTTTGGGGGACAATCTCAGTTCCGAGGGCAACCGACCCCAAGGAACCCGGGTACCACTTCCGGGAACCAAGGGAGCCAAATTAGGAGGCTTTGTTCGTATTGTCAAAAGGAAGGTCATTCTGAGGACCGGTGTTGGAAGAAGCAAGGAAGGTGCACCAATTGTGGTCAAATGGGTCACTTTGTAAAAGATTGCCCGAGAGGTAGAGGACAAGCATCCGGGTCAGGAGTTGATAATAATCAAGGTCAAAAAAGGGATGCTACCGGGAAGCCCAAAGTCCAAGGAAGAGTATTTGCCATGAATCAACAACAAGCTACCGATGATCCATCCATTATTGGAGGTATTGTTTCTGTGTCTAATGTGAGCGCACGAGCGTTAGTAGATCCAGGATCATCTCATTCATACATTTCTGTGCAATTTGCTTCCATGTTAAATGCTGCATTCGAGTCTTTACCGTACGTGCTAGAGGTGTCGACCCCTATAGGAGAATGCTTGATTTCTGATCGAGTCTTTCGTGCTTGTGATGTGGTTATTTGTGGTCGTGTCCTTTGTGCGGATTTGGTAGTTCTTCCTATCCAAGACTTTGATATCATTTTGGGTATGGATTAGTTGAGCAAGTTTCATGCTTCTGCTGATTGCCGTAAGAAAACTGTTACTTTTTCTATTCCCGATGTGCCTAAATTTGTGTTTGAGGCTAGTCCTCTGAGTAGAAGGGTTCGCTTAATTTCTTATTTGAAAGCGAGAAAATTATTGCATAGTGGTTGTGAGGGGTATTTGGCTAGTGTTCTTGATACTAGGAAGGAATCCCCTAGTTTTGATAGTGTTCGGGTAGTTCGGGAATTTCCCGATGTTTTCTCTACCGAGTATGATATGCCTCCCGATCGTGAGATTGAATTTTGTATAGATCTTTTGCCGGGTACGGCTCCGATTTCGAAAGCACCTTATAGGTTAGCTCCCGCAGAATTGAAGGAATTAAAGGTTCAGTTGCAAGAGTTGCTTGATCGAGGGTTTATCCGCCCTAGTGTTTCCCCGTGGGGAGCACCGGTTTTGTTCGTGCGGAAGAAAGATGGTTCGTTGAGATTGTGTATCGATTACAGAAAGTTGAATCAGGTTACGGTGAAGAATAAATACCCTCTACCCCACATCGATGATTTATTTGATCAGCTTCAAGGGTCCGTGGTTTTCTCTAAACTTGATTTGAGGAGTGGGTACCATCAGTTGAAGGTTCGATCGGAGGATATTCCGAAGACTGCTTTTCGCACTCGTTATGGTCATTATGAGTTCTTGGTTATGCCGTTTGGGTTGACTAACGCGCCTGCAGTATTTATGGATTTGATGAACCGTGTTTTCCACCCCTATCTTGACTCGTTCGTGGTAGTCTTTATTGATGATATTCTCGTCTATTCTAAATCTCGAGAGGAGCACGAGCAGCACTTGAGGACAGTTTTATCCGTTCTTGCGAGGGAGAAATTATTTGCGAAGTTTAGTAAATGCGAATTTTGGCTCGAGAAGGTGTCATTTCTGGGCCATGTGATTTCTAAAGACGGTATTTCGGTGGATCCTTCAAAGATAGAGGCTATAGTAGATTGGAAGAGACCCGAATCAGTGACATAAATTAGAAGCTTTCTGGGTTTAGCCGGTTATTACCGAAGATTTATTGAAGGGTTTTCGAGGATTGCTACTCAGATGACTCAGTTGACCCGGAAGAATGTTCCGTTTGTGTGGACCGAGAAATGTGACAAGAGTTTCAAGGAATTGAAGAAGAGGTTGACTACCGCACCGATCTTGACTTTGCCTAATGGGAGCGATGGTCTAGTAATTTACAGTGATGCTTCGAAAGAGGGTTTGGGTTGTGTGTTGATGCAGAATGGGAAAGTAATTGCGTATGCTTCGAGGAAGTTGACCCCTAGTGAGCAGAATTACCCGACTCATGATATGGAGTTGGCGGCGATAGTCTTTGCATTGCACAAATGGAAGCACTACCTTTATGGGGCGAAGTTTGAGATTTTTACGGATCACAAAAGTTTGAAGTACCTATTCTCTCAGAAGGAATTGAACAACCGACAGCGCCGATGGATGGAATTATTGAAGGACTATGATTGTACGATTTCTTATCATCCGGGGAAGGCGAATATGGTAGCCGATGCGATTAGTAGGAAATCTTATGTGGCTTCGATGATGGTCCGTGAATGGAAAATGCTTGAGGATGTTCGAGATTGGTCTCCTCGTGAATCGAGACATGGGGCTATTTTTGCGAATATTAGGGTATCTCCGACCCTAATTCATAGGATAAAGGAAGCTCAGAAAGAAGATCCCGAGTTGGTGAAGATAATGGGTAAATTGAAGGAAAAGAACTTCGAGGATTTTTCTATTAGCCCGGTGGGAGTGTTGACTTTCCGTGGAAGATTGTGTGTTCCGGATGTTGATGGAATTAAACAGAGAGTTTTAGATGAGGGCCACAAATCGAGGTATACTATTCATCCGGGTAGTACGAAGATGTATCAGGATTTGAAGCAACAATTTTGGTGGATTAATATGAAGAGGGAAATAGCCGAGTACGTTTCGAAGTGTTTAACTTGTCAGCAGGTCAAAGCCGAGCATCAGAGACCCGCGGGACTACTTCAGCCGTTGGAGATTCCCGAGTGGAAATGGGAGCATGTAACTATGGATTTCGTCACGGGACTACCTCGTACCCGTAGGAAGTATGACAGCGTTTGGGTAATAGTGGATAGATTGACCAAGAGTGCCCATTTCTTGCCTATTGACATCAGGTATTCGATGGAGAAGCTTGCGACCCTTTATATCGATGAGATTGTTAGATTGCATGGGGTTCCGGTTAGCATTGTGTCAGATCGAGACCCGTGGTTTACTTCCAGATTTTGGAAGGCGTTTCAGGAAGCTTTGGGTACAGATTTGCGATTCAGTACAACTTTTCATCCTCAAACCGACGGTCAATACGAGAGGACTATTCAAATTTTGGAGGATATGTTGCGAGCTTGTTCGATAGACTTTTCTGATTCTTGGGATTCGCACCTACCGTTAGTGGAATTCTCTTACAACAACAGTTATCAGGCTAGTATCGAGATGGCACCGTTTGAGGCCTTGTATGGAAGAAAATGTAGATGGCCTATTTGTTGGGATGAGGTTGGTGAAGCGAAGATCGTGGGTATTGATTTGTTTCGGGATTCAGTTGAAAAGGTTAGAGTTATCCGGGATCGATTGAAGACAGCCCAGAGTCGACATAAGAGCTATGCAGATAACCGAAGGCGAGATCTTAGCTTTCAGACCGGTGATTTGGTGTTCTTGAAAGTGTCTCCAAAGGTGGGTATTCGTAGGTTTGGGAAGAAAGGCAAATTGGCTCCGAGGTTTATTGGCCCGTTTGAGATTTTGGGAAAGGTTGGACTTCTTGCGTATCGACTCGCGTTACCGTCATCTTTAGACCGGTTGCACAACGTGTTCCACGTTTCTATGCTTCGGAAGTATGTTCATGACCCATCTCACGTGTTACCGAGGGTACCAGAGGATATTGAGCCCGATATGACTTATGAGGAACGACCGGTTCGGATTCTTGATTCTAAAGTCCAAGAGTTGAGGAACAAAAGTATTTCATTGGTTAGAGTTCTTTGGAGGAATCATAATATCGAGGAGTCGACGTGGGAGCTTCGTGATGAGATCGAGAGGAAATTTCCGTGGCTTTTTGTTTAAGGTGAGTCTCGTTAAAATTCGGGTCGAATTTTCTTTAAGGGGGAGTGAATGTCACGACCCGAAATCTAGGCTCTATTTTATTAGTAATTGAATGATTTTTATTTAAGTATTTGCTTATTTATTTATTTAAATTATTATTTATTTAAATATTATGTGTGCATTTTATGTTTCATAATAATTATGCCTAGCATTTTATTTGGGTCATTTGGGTTAGTGTGGTATTGTTGGGTCTTAATTGTTAGTAGGGAGAGTAAGTATTTGCGTTAGTAGAATGGGAAGGGGCCTTAGTGTAACATTTTGAATTATTTCCCCCTACTCCCCTCACCTCCCTCACCATCTCCCTCACTCTCTCCATCATCTTTCCAGCATATATTTCTCTCTCTCTCTCCATTTGTGAAGGTAAACTTTCTCTTCCTTCTCTCTTCATTTTCTCCATCTTCCTCTCATAATCTCTCATTTCTTAAAGCGTGAACCTTGTTTAGATCGTCGATAGGATCGCGTAGAACCAAAAAGAATTGAATTCCGTCAACTTTGAGATTTATCAAGTAAGTTACTTTTCCCCCATTTTGATTCTAAAATGTTCATACAATGTTTAGATAATGCTTGATGTGTTATATTTGAAGTTTGGTTGGGTTTTGAATTTGTTTAGAATTTATTTTGAATTTATTTGAGTTTTGGGTAAAAATGGTGGATTGATGAATGTTGGGTTTGATTCTTGGTTTTGGGTTGATAAATGTTGTATTTGGATTCCCATTCTAGTTATAAGTGGTTGTGGTTCATATTTATGCTTGGTGGAAGATTGATGGTGTTTGATTTTGAGAATTTGGTGTTTTGGGTCGAAATTTGGTAATGCCCAGCTCTGTTTCCCGACCTTGAACCCAGACCAGGTGCCCGCCCGCCTTGACCCGAGCGCCCGCCTGCCCCCCCTTTTCCCAGCGACCCAAACCTACTGGCCAAACAAGCGCGCGCCTGCCCCTGCCCGGGCGCCCGCCCGCACGCCTGTTTGGGTTTTTGCCCTTTTGCTTGGTTTAAGACTTAAGGCTTAAATAGTTTAAGTTTATTCCTTCTAATTAACTTAAGATAACACCGTGGAACACTTTATTAAGTGGAATTGATTCTTATATGAATAAATATGATATGGAATTTGATTAAGTATCATTTTGGGAATGTGGTTCATCTTTGATGTGCGGTTTATGTTGGTATTACCTTTGTGGTGATTTATTTGGATTGGTTCCCTACTTTGGAACCTTAAGTTGTTTATTTAAGCTAGTATTTATTACTTAGCATTTATTTGAAAGTCCAGCTGGTATTTTGTGTGTGTTTGGGCGATGCGAAACATTAGGATGGCACGGCCAAGTCCATTGTGATGTTGACCATTGTTTTGCCCCATTATTACCCTCCTCCAGATTGGCCTTGGATGTGAGAAGAGCTAGCTCCTTTGTGTGCATTTTAGCTTTACTTGGAGCATGACTTTGTGGCATGTCTCTCGTCCCTTGTGACATTTCATTGGTTATTGGTTCCGGTATCGGGGGTTTTCTCTTCGGCTTTCATGCTATTATGAAGATGATGATTGGTTGATTATTGAAGCTGCGCAGCGATCCTTTATTTGGATGTACCAGTTTGGAAAACCTTGGCTATATCCTTTGTTATGTGTTTATTTCCGCTGCTATCTGTTAAGTGATAAATGCTATGTGCTATGTGATATTTATTATTGCTTATGGTATATTGCATCATAGCATGTCATGTAGTTGCATTAGTAACTTATTGAGATTTATCTCACCCCCTTTCTTTTTATCTTTGTTTTTCCTTAACCCCCCCCAGGTGCTAAGGATTAGTCTCGCTGATCACGAGAAAGAGGACGTCAAGTGTGGTTATATTCTTTTGGGGAAGATTGTTATAGGTTGGTTTACATTATATAAATGTGTAACCTTTTGGGATATTTGTACCAAACATTGACGTCATTAGGATTTGTGTATTTTGTAACTTTGGTGTATAAGCTTATGGAGTTTATACTAGTTTTACCTTGTTGTTCAAGTTGATTCTCAAAGCCTTGTGTTATCACCTTTTGGCATCAAATGGAAATTTTATCTTCGGTATTTCATAGTTTTGGTTTTAAGTCGACGTCCAGATCGCGGTCTCGGGCCCGCGGGGTCCGGGGTCGCGACAGTTCAAACCCAACATACGTTAATTTATTTTAAATTTAATCAAATCAATAATTAATAATTAAAGTCAAATTATCTTTTTCTTAAGGTATACGAGTAACTAGCTTGGAAATACTAGCAATGTTGATGATAATCTTTTATGAAATCGCGTGTATTTGTAATTATATTTCTTTCCAAAACAAATGTTATATTGTTTTTAGAGTTGGTCTCCTGTAAAACGTGTTTTTCTTAGTGGTTAGGAAAAACGTGTTTTTCAAAATTATCTGGTGGTCCTCAACACAATCACTGGACCTTCGTAACACAACAACTGGTCATCCTAAACATTGTCACTGGCTATCTATTAACACTTCTGTTACTCTAAAAAAAAAATCAGAAAAAACCTTCTGGCTACTACTTTAAAAGGTTCTGGCTATCAATCTCATATCCAGAAGCCTTTATATTGATATTCAAGACCCTTCTGGCTCATTTTCAAAGGTTCTGGCTATCAATCTCATATCCAGAAGGCTTTATATTGATATCCAGAACCGTTGATAAGTTTTGATTATTTACAAAAATGACCCTTCTGGCTAGCAATCTCATATCCATAAGGTTTTATATTGATATCCAAAACCGTTGAGAAGTTCCGATTATTTACAGAAATGTCACCGCACGTTTTTAAAAAAGTTCCGCATATTTACAAAAATACCACCGTGTTTTTTTTTAAACACGTTTTTCCTGGGAGTTAGGAAAAACGAGTTTTTCCCAAGATTTTGTGTTGTTTTTAGTTCTTTTTTCAAAAGAGAAAATTTTGGGGGAAACTAGTTCCTCCATAAGTTATAAAAAGTCCTGTTTTTATAGGGTTTAAGGTTTAGGGTTTAAGGTTGTTTTATAAAGTTTACGGTTCAGGGTTTAAGGTTGTTTTATAGGATTTAAGGTTTAGGATTTAGGGTTTAAGGTTGATTTTAGGGTTTAAGGTTGTTTTATAGGGTTTAAGGTTTATGGTTTAGGGTTTAAGGTTGTTTTATAGGGTTTAAAGTTTAGGGTTTAAGGTTGTTTTATAGGGTTTAAGGTTGTTTTATAGGGTTTAAGGTTTAGGGGTGTGGGTTTAAGGTTTAAGGGTTAAAAACATGATTTTTTATAAATTATGGAGAAACTAGTTTCCCCCACAACGTACTCTTTTCAAAATAATTATTTCATTCTTAAATAAGAAAAATTATTATTATTATTTTACTATTATACATTTAATGTGAAAAATTAGAAAAAAAAATTGATAAGTGAAAAGGAACCTTTATTTTGGGAAGTCGAGTACTCTCTCCGTCCCGAACACAGCTTGCACATTTTAGACTAGCATAGACAAATGTGAATATCATTTTGGGACGGAGGGAGTAATTGAGAATGAAACCACAATTTATATGTGTATGAGTATGACATGTATAGTAAAGTGAATAAAAAAAAAAGTTAAGTTAGCACATTTTAGAAAAAGTGACTTACTAACAAAACACTTACGCCTTCAAAAAAAAAAAAAAAAAACACTTACAAAATATTATTTTAAAAGGAAAATTACATAATTATGTACGTTTATACTCCACAATCCTACTACTCCCTCCGTCTCAAAACACTTTGCACCATTTTGGAGATGCACGGGAATTAAAGAATGAGTATAAAAATTCAAAAGTAATGTGAGTGAGAAAAAGGTTATGAGTATGATAAGTTGAGTGAGATTTACAACTGGGGTCCAAAATTAGGTGTGTGAGTATGACAAGTGGGGTAGGGAGAATAGAAAATAATAAAATTTGAACATTTTAAGAAAGGGGACTTACCAATGGGACACTCAAAAAAAAATAAGTGCAAGGTGTTTTGGGACGGAGGGAGTATTCAGTTTTATCGGTCAACATCGATAATGTTTGCTCAAAAAGAAGAAACAGTCAACACCAATAATTTAATTTAAATATAAATCCAATTAGTCAATCTTATAATCGCTCCACAAAATTTTGGGGAAAAAAATAGTTTCTCACTAAATTATAAAAAAATTGTTTTTCAAATTGTTCTTAAATGTTCGCCAAATATTTACAAGTAGAAAAAAATAAACTTTCTGTAATTAGGGAGAAGTGAGAAACTAGTTTCCCCCAAAGCCTACTCAAATCGTCATGAGGAAGTCTTGTGTGAGACGGTCGTATATATGAGACGGATAATGATGAAAGAGAAAATGGGGTTTCCTCGCCCTGCCCACAAAGGGGTAAACCATTAACTCTTTCAACCATACCCGTCTCACGTCTAAGACCGTCTCACACAAGTTTTTGTCAATCGTCATTGCATCCAGAGTAAAGCGGACGTCTACGGAGTTCTTGACTGACGCGTGTTTTAAATGAAAGAGCAAAATAAATAAATAAATAAATAATCTTGTAGTACAGACTTTTTAATTGCAATTTAAATCATTAATGTAAATAAAGAGTATTTAATTATACTTACTTTTAATTATTATTTTAAGTGATTGTCAGAAAGTACAAACAAACAAGATTTTCTTAATAACATGACTTGTTTTAATCAAAAAAAAAAAAGACTTTTTCTTTACAAAAGATGACATAATACAGTATTTAATGGGATAAAGAAAATATGTAAAAATTGATATAAAATACTAACAACATTGTTTTTACAATTCATATTTACTAAGTTTTTTCATGTACAAATTAGTCTAATATTATTATTCTTATTGATGCTAGTTTAATTAAATATGTAAATCAATTTAGCTTTTGTCGTTAAATGTAACACAAATATTATTTAATATTTATCAGTATGATAATTTTTTGATTAGTCAAATAACAAACAAAAATCTACAAAAATATGATCTTAAGAAAAAACTGGAAATTGAATAAAATGTAAGGATCAAAGACATTTTTTTTTTACAACTATCTGATTTTTTTTAAATAACAATAAAAATATATGTAAGTTTTTTTTATGCAATACTCCTTCCGTCTCACCTGCATTTATACTAATTTTCATTTTAATTCGTATCACTTCACTTGATACAACTCTAAATGATATTTTTTATACTTATTACACTAATTAAATTACTATTTTTCTTTTTATTTTATTTTATACTTATTTTTTCTACACATAACACTATTTCTAGTATTAATTTTTTGTCTAGTTTTTAATTATTATGCCTATTAAACTGATATCAAGTGTTGTAAATAGAAGGGAGTATATTCCCTCTGTCCCATTTTAAGAGTCAAAGTTTTTTAAAATAGCGTCTTATTTTAAGAGTAAAAATTTTAAAATGGAAAGTGGTTCCTACGTGTTATACTCACAACAATTATCCACTAAATCTTCTCTATCCCCATATTTTTTTTTATGAGAATGTTTTGGCAGAAGCGGCACAATACAAGTGGGTGGCTGCCAGTTCACTCCATGTTGGACCCATTATTTCCAATGTTCCCGCCAAAACAGCAGAACTTTGTACCTGATACTTATCGCATTTGGGTGGTGGGGCCGGGGGTTGAGTAAAATCGGTTTGATCTTTAAATGTCAACTTTTATTTTCTTTTCTATTCTCTTTACCTCATTTATCATATTTATATGCTTAAATTGTGGATGAATCCTATTCTTAAACATATTTCCGCCCTTCTTTAATCTACAAAATTTGCTATTTTGGTTGTCTCACTTTAATCTATAAAATCTTAAAAAAGAAATTTTTTAATACTTTTAAAATAATAGGACTCACTTGTCATACTCACAACAACTATCCATTTACTCCCTCTGTCCCGCTTTAAGGTTCTTACTTTCCTTTTTAGTCTGTCCAAATTTAGGGTTCTTACTTTGTTTTATTACCTAAAATAGAAAGTGAGACCTACTTGTCATTCTCACAACAAAAACTCCCCACCCAGTTTACTTTTCATACTCACAACATTTACTTTTTCTTAATTTCCGTGCAAAATCAAACTAGGAACTTTAAATTGGGACGGAGGGAGTACTATTCTCTACCCCATTTTCTCTCTCTCACTCAACTATCTACACTCACAACACATCAACTTTTTCACTTTTTCTTTAAATAATGTGCCCAACCCAAAGTTTGTAAATTAAAAGGGGACGGAGGGAGTACTAACATTTACACACACACACACACACACACATATATATATATATATATATATATATATATATATATATATATATATGCCAAAATCTTGCGTAAAACGCGTTTTACAAGATGCTTAGGAAAAACGTGTTTTTAAAAAACACGCGGTGGCATTTTTTAAATAGTCTGAACTTCTCGAACGCTTCTGGATATCAAGATAAAGCCTTTTGGATATAAGATTGATATCCAGAACCTTTGAAAGTGAGCAGGGCAATATTCGGCCGAATAGAGGTCTTTATGCGGCCGAATAAAGGCGAATCGGAAAAAGTGGTTTTTGGAGCAGCACATATTCGGACGAGGCACCAAGGGTATTCGGTCGAATACTAGGCTGTCGGGCCAGAATGTGTTGCAGACTTCCAGGTTCGCAGAAGGAAAGGTTTCTAGTCCGTTTTGAACTAGGTTTCCAAGTTCCTACTAGATTTTGAGATAGACTATTAGTGGTATAAATAGAGGCCATTAGTTTAGATCAAAATTAGCCGAAAGCCTCAGATAAATTATTAGAGTGCTCAGAGAGGTCTGTAATTCTACAGTTACACAGTCAGAAATTTGTGATCAAAATTCGTGTAGCAATAATAGTAAGATCTTTGTAATCGTTTCTCCAGATTGATAATAATATTCTCTCACCTCCCCATGGACGTAGACAAATTGGTGAACCACGTATATCTGTGTTCTTGTGATCGCTCACTTTTCTTATCAAGTCTTGTTATTGCTCTAACAAGTGGTATCAGAGCTCTGGTTGTTTCAGAGCTTTGGTTCGTGGTTGGAGGTTCAGGGATTCCGCTGCAGAGAACAAAAAGATGGGTCAAGGAGCAGATTCGATCGACAAGTTCAATGGGAAGAATAGTTTTTCTCTCTGGCAGATCAAGATGAAGGCTTTGTTGATAGACAAAGATTTATGGGAACCGTTGGAGATTGCAATCAGGGATCGTAAGGATCCCAAGGGTAAGGCAGTCACCACAGAAGGGTTAGAGAAGGACAGACATGCAGCCGCCAAGGAGGAAGCAGCGTTGAAGAAGTTAGATCAGAAGGCTTACGCCAAGATCATCAGACAGTTGGATGATGAGATCCTAACCAATATTGCAGGAACAGACTCTGAAAGCGATCTTTGGTTAAAGTTGGAAGATATGTACATGACAAGTTCATTGGCCAACAAGTTATACCTAAAGAAGAAGCTGTATGACTGTCGTATGACTGAAGGTACGCCCATAAATGATCATCTTGACAGATTTACTTTTGCATTACTTGAACTGCGTAATATAGGAGTTGTTGTAAATGACGAGGATGCAGCCTTGCAACTTTTAGTATCTTCACCTATCTCTTATGAACATTATGTCGATTCGTTCATAAACCGTAAAGATGGGATCTCTCTAGAGGAAGTAAAAACTTCTCTCAAGACGAGGGAATTGCGTCGAAAGGTGAGTGGGAATGAGGCAGGTACACAGTCATCAGGTTTGGTTGCTAGTAGAAGTAACAGGGATTCTAGTGGGAAGAAGAAAAATCAAGGTAATTCTTCACACAAGAAGTGTCCGAAACCTGAGGATATCTGTAATTTCTGCAAAGATAAGGGTCATTGGAAGTTCGATTACCCCAGAAAGAAGTAAGGCAAGGCACCTGTCAGAGCAAAGGCCATGATGGCCAGAGATAGCAGTTCAGAATAGGATTATGCTCTAGTAACATCAGAACCAGTATGCGCATCTGATGCATGGATTCTTGATTCAGGAGCTTCTTACCATATCAGTCCTAGGAGAGAATGGTTTACCGGTTATAGGCAGATAGTTGGCGGTGATATAAGCATGGCCAACAGTACAGTCTGCAGGGTTGTCGGTATTAGTTCGATCAAGGTCAGGACTCATGATGGTAGGGTTGTCACTTTGAACGAGGTTCGACACGTTGCGCTTATGACGAAGAATCTTATTTCTCTTAGTCAGTTAGACAGTAAAGGGTTCAGTTTCAAAGGTAAATGTGGAGCAGTTAGTGTTTGTAACGGTTCAGAAGTGATGCTGAAAGGCCTTAAGCGGGGCTCCTTGTATTTCCTCCAAGGAAAGAAGCTTGCAGAGTCGACTATGGCTGCATCAGAAGAGGTGAACGAGGGAGATATGTCTAAGCTGTGGCACATCAGGCTCGGTCACATGAGCACTCGAGAGATGCATGAGTTAACTATCAGAGATATTCTTTATGGCGATAAGATCAAGGATCTTAAAGGCGTTCTGGATTACATCTACTCAGAGAGTTGGGGACCTTCACGTTAGGAATTTCTAAGGGGGCACAAATATGTCTTGTCTATGGTTGATGATTATTTGAGGAGGCCTTGGGTGGTTATCATGGAGCACAAGAATGAGGCTCTAAGGAATTTCAAGGACTTGAAGACGGTAGTGGAGAACCAGACAGAGAAGAAGATCAAGAAGCTCCGGACAGATAATAGTTTGGAGTTCTGCAGTACTGAGTTCGATGCGTTTTGCAGAGAGATGGAGATTTCTAGACATCTCACCAGCAGAGGCACGCCACAGCAGAATGGATGAATCATACATTGGTTGTGGGAGCGTTGTGCATGCTCTCCAATGTAGAGTTGTCTAAACGTTTCTGGGCAGAAGCGCTTAGTACAACATGTTACTTGATTAATCATGGACTTCACGCCGGTATTGGCCTCAAAGTTCCCTATGAGGTATGGACTGGTAAATCCACAATTGTTTCAAGTGTTGGCGGTGTTGATAAACAGGTGGAGCAAGAAGATACTGAAGAGTTAATTGTCCCACAGTCATATGTTGAAAAACTGGTGGAGCAACAAGATACTGAAGAGTTAGTTGTCCCACAGTCAGATGTTAATCAGGATCCACCAACAGAGACAAAGATTGAAGCACCAGAAAGTTCAAGTTCAGTTCCCGAAGAATATGGGTTAGCACAAGGAAGGTCTAGAAGAGCTAATCTCGGGAAGCCTCTAAAGAGGTATGGATTTGAAGACTTGGTGTCTTATGCACTGCTAGTTGCTGAGGAAGTGGAGCCCGTTCTTACGGAACCTTCTACTTTCAAGGAAGCAGATACATGTTCAGAATCATCTCAGTGGTATGCGGCTATGGGTGATGAGATGGAGTCTCTTCACAGGAATCAGAATTGGAAGTTGACCACAAGGCCAGAAGGCAGAAAGATTCTGACTTGCAAGTGGATTTTCAAGAAAAATGAAGGGATGTCACCGGCAGAAGGGATCAAGTATAAAGCTCGCGTTGTTGCAAGGGGTTTCACACAGAGAGAGGAGGTGGACTACTATGGGATCTTCTCACAGTGGTCAAACACACTTCGATCAGAGTGTTGCTAGCAATAGAGGGAGAGATGTACATGACAGAGTCAGAAGGATTCCAAGTTCCCGGTAAGGAAGATCAAGTTTGTAGATTGAAGCAATTGCCTAGGCAGTGGTACAAAGGATTTGACAGCTATGTGATAGCAGCAGTCAAGAAGTCAGAGATTCAGAAGCTGAAAGGCTTATTGGTCGTAGAGATGAAGGATTTGGGTAATGCGAAGAGAATTCTGGGTATGGAGATCTATAGAGACAGAGCCAAACGAAAAATGTTCTTATCCCCGAAAAGATACATCAAGAAAGTTTTAGAGAGGTTTGGTAGGTCAACAGCTAAGGCTATAGATACTCCGAGTGCAGTGAATGCACAGACAGTCGCGTTTGGGCCTAAATCAGCTGAGGAGAAAAAGTATATGGCTCGAGCACCCTATGCCAGTGCAGATGGTAGTTTGATGTATGCTACAGTGCGCACTAGCGATGTTGGTCTCGTCTATGGAAGTGGAACAGAATGTGCAGTTGGGGGTTTCTCAGATTCGGACTACTCGGGTGATGTTGATACAAGAAGATCGATGACCGGATATGTGTTCACGCTTGGTGAGTCAGTTGTCAGTTGGAAGGGTACATTGCAGGCGACAGTGACGTTGTCTATAACAGAGGCAGAATACATGGCATTGACAGAGTCCGCTAAGGAAGGAATATGGTTGAAGGGATTGATCAACGATCTTGGGATACATCAGGATCAGGCTATTATTTATTGCGATAGTTTGAGCGCGATTTGTTTGGCCAAGGATCAAGTTCATCATGAGAGGACCAAGCACATTGATGTCAGATATCACTTTCTAAGGGATGAGAAACGGGTAAAGGTGAAGAAGGTAGGGACGGCGGACAACCCTGCAGATATGTTCACAAAACCCGTGACTGGAAGCAATTTCCAACATTGTTTGGACTTGCTGAATGTTCACAGCTATTAGATAGCAGAAGAGGCGAGGGGGAGAAAAGGTTTGTTGTCATGGAGATTCAAAGTCAAGGTGGATATTGTTGGGTTAATGCCTTTGAATTTGGGACACCGAGGGGTTAAGCAACAGAGAAAATCTCGTGATTCCGGGACAGAGCAGAACCGCTCGGCCGAGCAGAACAAAGGACTCGACCGAGCAGGGAAATTTTCGGCCGAATTGAGGTCTTCATGCGGCCGAATAGAGGCGAATCGGAAAAAGTGGTTTTTGAAGCAGCACATATTCGGACGAGGCACCAAGGGTATTCGGCCGAATACTAGGCTGTCGGGCCAGAATGTGTTGCAGACTTCCAGGTTCGCAGAAGGAAAAGTTTCTAGTCCGTTTTGAACTAGGTTTCCAAGTTCCTACTAGATTTTGAGATAGACTATTAGTGGTATAAATAGAGGCCATTAGTTTAAATCAAAATTAGCCGAAAGCCTCAGATAAATTATTAGAGTGCTCAGAGAGGTCTGTAATTCTACAGTTACACAGTCAGGAATTTTGTGATCAAAATTCGTGTAGCAGTAATAGTGAGATCTTTGTAATTGTTTCTCCAGATTTATAATAATATTCTCTCCCCTCCCCATGGATGTAGCCAAGTTGGTGAACCACGTATATCCGTGTTCTTGTGATTGCTCGTTTTTCTTATCAAGTCTTGTTATTGCTCTAACAGTATTTTTGAAAATTAGCTATTGTATCCAAGTGTATCAAATATATCTATAATCTGAAATTTGATTTTGTATTTAATTAGGTTATGATTGGTTTTCACGGTTCTCATTTAAAATAGTTCTCACAGGAGAGCAACCATATATATATATATATATATATATATATATGAATCCACTCATTAATTCTTTTGTAAAAAAAAAAAGTTATATACCTTCCGTTTCAAAATATTTTGAAGATATATAGGAATTAAGTAGAGTGTATATATATTATTTAGAAGTATTGTCCGTAAGAAAGTAGTTGTAAGTATGATGTTTCAAAAGTAAGATAATTTAAATGTATGGATATAATAAGTCAGTAAGACAAATAAAAAAATAACAAAATTTTAATATTTTAAAAAATACTCCCTCCGTCCCAGATCACTTGAGATTTTTTGACCAAAACTGGTCAACTTAAGGTCGGTTTGACCAACACTTTATAGAAATATTTATGATCCGAACAAAAATTAAAAAATGTAAAATGACCACCATTAAAAATCCTCTCAATAACAATTTTTTAAAAGTTTTTTGGAACATAAATATTTCTATAAAGTGTTGGTCAAACCGACCTTAAGTAGACCAGTTTTGATCAAAAAGTCTCAACTGAGCTGGGACGGAAGGAGTAGGGCTTACCACACGTAAAAGAAATTGTAAAAGAAATTCGTGGAAGTTCTTTTGGGAAAAAGGGGGGGGGGGGGGGGGGGGAGTGAGTTGTTATGGACGGAAGTAGTACTCTTCCTTCCCTCCTTCCTTACTTAAGTAAGTAAGAGTATAAATTATAAAAAATAAATTCTTAAAATGGATGCCAGACAAAAAAAATATTGTTCATAATGTATTTTCAGAATTTTCTTATATACTTGAGAAACTAAATATTTACATGATAACTTACAAATTGTTTATTAATTTATCATCAAAAAAATATAAAAATAACATTTTAAAAATAAAATACTCCATCCATCCCACCTCACTTGAGACATAAGAGGTGGAAACAATAACTAAGAAAATAAAATAAAGTAAAGAAAATGTGTGGTAAAAAAATGAAGAGAGAATGAGTGGGGTAGTTTGAATAGAAAATAATAAAAAGATGGCTATTTTGGGGAGTATCAAGTGAAGTGAGACGGACTAAAATAGAAATAGCTTAAAATGAAATTTAAACATTGAAATATTATATTCCGTCCATCCCAGTTTAAGAATCTTACATTCTTTTTTGGTATTTCCTAGTTTAAGGTTTTCAGATGCTTTATTTCTTAAATGGCAAAAGATGAATATTGTTTCGGACAATCTTGTCCTCATAAAATTCATGTATTACGAAAAACCGTTACTTACCTATCTACTTTTTACCCACTTGCTTTATAAATTGATAATTATATCCTCCACCCACTACTATTCTTGATCAAAATTTATTTTGATTTTTAATAAGTATGTAAAGTCAAACTAAAAAATTTAAACCGGGACGGAGGGAGTATATTCGTTATTGGGGAAGGAAGGACTACATATAGAATAAAATATCTTTATATAAACTCAATGACGGAAAGTTTCGGGTTCACTCACTATAATTAATACTTCCTCCTCCGTACCACACTTATTGCTGCTAGGAGTGCATGGAAATTAAGAAATATGTTGGAAAAATGAGTTTTGTCGGTGGGTAGGAGAATTAGTGGATAGTTGTTGTGAGTGGATGGGAAAAAGAAAAATGAACATTTTAAGTAAATAGCAATAAATATGAGACGCCAAAAATAAAAATTAATAGCGATAAGTATGAAAGGGATATAGTAAGTGTAATTTAGCGGGATGACATTAATCTCACGCGGCTGTCCTTTTACTCTATTTCACAACCACTTTGGGTTGCAGAGGACATCGTATTTTCATGAAGGGACCCGCATTCTCAGTAAAGTTTATTAAAAGTTAATCAAAAAAAAAAAAAAAACCCCCCCATAAATTTGAGTTAATTTTAATAAATATAATTATAGAAGATTTAAAAAGTGATTAATACAAATATATTTTGAAAAATACAAATGAGAAAAAACTGCATACCTTTATAAGTTTTTTGAAAAAATCTGTCCCTATTTTTTTTTTACTAATTAATCTATTTATACTTGTAAAAATAAATGTTTGAAAAAACTATTATAAAATAATATATGAATCTTTGTCATAAAATTGTATTAATTTTTTTTTTTTTTAGAATGTCTCTTAAGCTAAAATAAAGAAATTTATATTCATACGTAGATAGTACATAACAAGTCCCTCCATTCAAAAATGATCTCCGCATTTAATTATTCAAATTTTTAAGAATATGAAAACTTGCTATATAAGTCATGTTATTTTATGCACTTTTAAGCCTAAATTATGGGAATGTAAAAAAACTTTTTGAGATAAAATTGTGTTAAAAGATGGAGTAACTTTTAACAAAAATGTGTTAAAAGATAGTAAAATCTAAACAAGATAATCAATAAATGCACAATTAGCTAAAATTGTTTAGATTGAGTTGTCCACACCTAGTAAATTAAAATATTTTTAACTATTAACACATTGTTCAGACTTCAGAGTGCCCTTATTAAGAAGTTTATAATTTCTAAATGAATAAATAATTATTACTTCCCCTGTCTTTAAAAATGTCCAAATTTAATCTTTTAAGATATTTTGATTTTTTTTTATTTTATATACAATTTAATAAAAAAGATTTATATTTTTTAATTCACTTTTTTATATAATCAAACTTGCAACTTACAAATTTAAAGAGTCTAGTAAATATAGTTGACAAAAGAATATTTAGAGACATTTTCTCAGAAAAAAAAAGATTTATTTTGACAAAAACTGTTTAAATGAATATTCATGTGTATGATAACACTCCCTCCGTCCCACCCGAATTAAGACTTTTGAGTTGGGTACGGGGATTAAGGAAAAAATGTTAGTGAAGTAGGTGTTGTGAGTATGAAAAGTGAAGTAGCAGAGAGAAAGTGAGGTAGAGAATAATGAGTGGAAAGTTGTTGTGAGTGTGAATGTGTGTACCACTAAATAAAACACTTCCATTATTATGTTGTGTTAATTCGTATGAGACACCAAAAATGGAAATCTGTCTTAATTCGAGTGGGACGGAGGGTGTATGTATTTATTCAAATGGCGAAGAAAATTTTATTCTAGAAAAAAATTGGAGTATATTCTTTTTTCCTGTTTGTTTTTTTGAAAGAAAAAGAAAATATTTATCCTAGGAAAAAGAGTAAATGCGAGGAGATGTGATATAGTACATCTCACCTACCGACCACCACACCTCAAAGGATGGAGATTCACTGTACGAAACAAAAAAAGCCTTGGACCCACCCAAGCCAGAATTAAGCTGTGAGCTACTTTACCTCACAGCCGCTACCCGCTATTTTTTCTACCGACTTGCTAATAATAATAATAATAATAATAATATTACTGCACAAATGTTCAACTTTATTCATAATCATTAATCACTTCAGCTTTCAAAAAAACTTTTCTTCATATCAATTCTGAAAAAACACACTATTTCAAAACATTACTATTCATGAAAATCTCAAAAAACAAAAAAAAAAACAAAAAAAAAAACAAACAAACATATTCTACACTCGTTTTAGTGTAAAACCTGTTTTTATCCTTTAATGTAAATGATTTTTTTTAAGTAAAACTAATTTCACACATCTTTTAGTTTAAAGCAAGTTTTTCATATAACTCTTTCTATTCATTTTTTTTTTATCTTTTAATCATAATTACAAAATCAGATTTTGTTAGTCTAAAATAACTTCCACCAATTGATACTCCCTCCGGACACAAATATAAGCAAAAAAATTGGGGTTTTTTTGGACTTAAATATAATAAAGAAAGTTGGGCTTTTTAATTTAAAAAAAAAAAGCTTATAGTCATTCACATACTCCCTCCGTTTCATGTAAATTGAGAGCAAAATTTTTGGAACACAAACCAAGGAAAAGTAAGAGATAGAAATAGGGGGAGGAAGTGTTTGTGAGTGTGAAAAATTAAATAGGAGAGAGAATGAGTGGGAAGAATAGTAAGTTGATTTGTGTATGTGAGTGTAAAAGTAAAGTAGGAGAGAGAATGAGTGAGAGAAATAGTAAAGATTCTTTGCCATTTTAGGCAGTCTCAATTGATGTGGACCGAACGAAAAAGGAAATAAGTCTCAATTCACATGAAACGGAGGGAGTATGTGGATAAACTGATAACAATAAAAAATATTATTTATAAAGTAGCGTAACAATGATTTATCACAAGACAAAAACTATTGTGAAACGGGTCTCGTTCAAAGATAATGGTTTGCTCTTATATGGACGGGGCGGGACAAGCTCATTTCCTATGTGAAACCGACTCACACAAAACTTCCTCTTCTAATAATATCCTATACTTAAATCATTGTCATTTGGTCCTTTCAAATGAATTAACTACAATCAATAACTTTCTTTGTCCCGTTTTAAGGTTTTTACTTTCCTTTTTAGTCTATCTCAATTTAAGGTTCTTACTTTACTTTGTTGCCTAAAATGGAAAATGAGACTCACTTGTCATTCTCATAAAAAAACTCCCTACCCACTTTCTCTTTCCTACTTTACTTTTCACACTCACAACATTTACTTTTGAGCAATGCTGGGGCACAAAACAAAGTCACAAAATCATGCTCACACAATGAGGTGGCGATATTTTATTGGTTGTAGCGATAGTGGACCCGCCACACTCTAATTAAAAACACAAATAAAATCATTACACTTAGGATTTTGTGAGTGAGATTTTGTGACATTTTTGTGCCCCTAGTATTATTCTTTACTTTTTCTTAATCTTCGTGTAAAGTAAAACTAAGAACATTAATTTGGGACATATGGAGTATCTTTTTTCCTCAATTTAAATACCCCCGCCGTCCTGAACTAAAGTTCTTAGTTTGACTTTATACGGAAATTAAGAAAAAATAAATGTTGTGAGTATAAAAGTAAGAAAAAGTATGAAAGATAAAATGGGTATGGAGTTTTTTTTTCCGTGAGAATGAAAAGTGGGTCTCATAGTCTATTTTAGGTAATAAAGCAACTAAGAATATTAGTTTGGGACAAATAAAAAAGAAAAGTAAAAACCTTAATCTGAGACGGAGGGTGTATGAAATTTATTTTTGAAACCTTTTAATGGAATTATAAATAATCCATGGTTTAGTTAGGTGTACGTTGTCTCGTTTATAATAGGGCCTGATAGTGATCTTCTTTTTTTTAACTCAACTATAGTCCACTAAAAATCTAACCACGGTTACAATTCCCGTTTATATTTCACCCCCTCATTCCCCTCTTCCTCAATACCACGTCCCATACAAAGAGTAAAGCCAAATAACCACCATTTTCATATGATGATGTTAATCAGCGGCGGCGCCGGCAACGGCGGCGGAAGGGACACCGTTCATTCAAATCCAACTGTTCAAGTCCCACCATGGGATTCAATCATTGAAGATCCATCCCTCAATATGCATTCAAATTACTCCGTCAGTCCCAACGGCAATGCCATGGAAGAGTACTTCTCCCCTCTCCACCGTTATCTCCCGTCCAACACCTCCGACGACGAGTACGACGCCCTTGTTGACGCCTTTTCGTGCGACCATTTCCGGATGTTTGAGTTCAAGGTCCGGAAGTGCGCGCGTGGGAGGTCACATGACTGGACTGAGTGTCCGTACGCTCATCCCGGCGAGAAGGCTCGCCGGAGGGATCCGAGGAAGGTTCACTATTCCGGTACCCCGTGCCCGGATTTCCGGAAGGGGGTTTGTAAGAAGGGTGATGGTTGTGAATTCGCGCATGGCGTGTTTGAGTGCTGGCTCCACCCCTCTCGCTACCGTACGCAGCCGTGCAAGGACGGCACTCATTGCCGTCGCCGGATTTGCTTCTTCGCTCACACGCCGGAGCAGCTCCGTGTTCTTCCTCAGGGTAGCCCGAGGAATATCCACCATGACTCGGTTGCTGAGTCGTACGACGGGTCACCTATTCGACTCGGCTTGGACTCGTTCGGTTTTTCTAAAGGATCTTTTGGATCGTCTCCTACTTCAACGCTTTATTCGCCGCCGCGCTCTCCACCGTCAGGTTCGCCGCCAATGTCGCCGGTTGGCTCACTGGGTCACAACTCAGTTAACGAACTCGCTTCTTCCATTCACTGTCTCCAGATTGGAAACCCTAGGCTGAGTATGAGCCCACCCTCTTGGGGCTCTCAAATGGGTTCCGGGTTTTGCTCTCCAAGAAGCCCTTCCATGCTCCGACCCGGTTTCATGAGTCTCCCTACAACACCGACCCGTATACCGACCCGTTTAAATCTTTGGGATCAGGGTTGTCAAGAAGAACCCGTAATGGAACGGGTGGAGTCCGGAAGAGATCTTCGGGCGAGAATCTACGCGAAGCTGAGTAAGGAGAACTCACTCAACCGAGTCGAGTCGTCAACTCAGTGCCCTGATCTCGGATGGGTCTCGGAACTCGTTAAGTAATTAACTTCTAATGTTAACTTGTGAATATTGGTTATGTCATTTTGAAAATTGAAGGGGCCCCGTTGTGTATATATGGAAGTTGAGGGGGGCGTAAGGAGAAAGATTGATGGGGTTATCTTTTCTCTGTTTTTGTTGTGCTTAATTTCTAGTATTTTGAGCATTTTGTAATTGGGAAGACTGAGAAATTGTTTGCAAGATTTTGTAAATAGGGGAAATTGAGATTATGTAATTTTTTTTTTTATATTAAAGTTCTATGTTTTCATGAACTTGTTCTGTAACTTTTTTTTTTTTTTTTTTTTTTTTGGTTCATCAATTTGATGCATTGATACAACTTACGCTATTGTTTTTACAATGTCCTAGTCCTACTCAAAAACTCTAGATCCTACTCAAAAAGTTAGAACTTACTGACTGTAAAATTTGATTTTCACTGAGCCACTCCTGAACACAATTAACAAAATTGAAAAACTCCTGTCTTTTATTTCAAAAGTAAAAAAAATTGTGGGCATAAACATTATTGAAAATTGTTTTTCTTATAATACTTACTCCGTCTGAAAATGATCTTCTCATTTAGCATTTTTCATCGTCCCAAAAAATTATTCACATTTCGACAACCTAGGCTTAGAAGTTCCCAAACAAAACATGACTAGTGAATCAAGTGTTCATATCCTTACAAAGTTTGAATAGTCAAATGTGAAGATTATTTTGGGACGAAGGGAGTATATAGATAGTGGTGTAGAGTGTCGTGAGTATAGAAAGTAAGTCGGAGGATTTCGAACCGCTGCACCCCTAGTTAGCTCCACCCAATGGTTCCGATTGGAGCCACCTCATTTTAGCTCCACCCAAAGGATGAGATGTGTCCAAGCTCGGTGGGACCCACAAAAAATTGAAATCATCTTAGCCGCACACCCAAACCGCTCGCCTATGTGGCCTTGATCGGAGCCGTTTGGTGGAGGGGTGTAGCTAACTTGGGTGGAGCGGTTCCGGGTCCGTCGTCGGAAAGAAAAAGTAAAAGGTTAAAAATTTCTTTTTTGAGATTTTGACTTAAATTGTACTCCCTCTGTCCCAGTTTAAAGTTATTGCTTTCTTTTTTAGTTTGTCCCAGTTTAAAGTTATTAGTTGCTTTATTTTATAAATGACAAATGATGAACAATATTTTAAAAGGGTAATCTTGTCAATTCATAGAGACTGCGCAAGGCATGTGTGTTAGCTGAGGGGTTCAACTGTAAGTTCTTGAAAATAAAGGGTAGAATTAAAAATATTCTTCATACACTTATTTGTACATAAATTAAATGTGTACACCATTTTATGTATACATTAATATTAACTTTAAATATAATATAATATCCTTAGCACCATCATCACTACCCCACATCCATAGCGCACCTCCACCCCACATCCATCACTGCACATTTCTTGACCACCCCTTCCCCTCCCCCGCCACCACCACCACCATCCTCACCACCACCGCCAGCACCCCATTTCATTCTCCGTCGCAATTAATATTCAAAATTTAAAAACCAATCTCAGCCCAATTAGATGACCCGCATTAAAAATCTCATTTTCAAAATCCAGATTCAAAATCCCCAAATCACAAAAGAGGCGGATCCGACAACATAAACAAATTCAAAACCAAGATTCAGTTTGATCTCAAAACAAAAATTTGGAGAGAGAGAGAGAGAGAGAGAGAGAGGAGAAGTGATTCTCATGGGAGTACAGTCATCGGATAATAGAGGCGAAAAAGAGAGTGCCAGAAGCTATGGAAGTAGTCTGATGGCGTAACGATGACGGAGGGCGTGGAACGATTGTGGAGGGAGGGGTTAGGGTTGGGGTTGATGGCCATTGTCGTCAACCATGGCCATCAACCATGGGGTGAATGGCTACAATGGTTGTTGAAGGGGGTGTTGAAAAGGGGAGGGTGTTGAATAAATTCAACATGTTGAAAGAGGGGGTCAGATTTTGAGACACGCGGCGCAGTGTGATTAAGCTCAATTATTTTACAGTAAATTACTTTTTATTTTTATTTTTTTTTATACCAAAATTCATTTCCCCCCTCTATAAATAGATGCAAGTTTCATTTGATTTGGACACAAAAAAAAAACCCTTCTTTTTAGTGAAATGGATCCCAGTAATAACCAAGTGTGAATTATTTTTTTAATTATAAATGATAATAATAATTATAATTATTTTACTCATAAAAAATAAAGAATTTAAAATAAAATAAAAGTGGTGGGGTATAGGATGATGAGTTGAAGGGTATTGAATTTTAATTAAACAAACCATTGGAGGGTGTAAAAGTTGAATGTTAGTTGAATTATTAGGTGGAAGAGAGAAAAGATGATGTGGAATATTAAAGTGGGTGTTGAATGGAAATGAGTGTTGAAACCATTGTAGAGGGTCTTAGTACATTATGCTAGAATAAAACTAGTTAATGCTTTCGGGGAAAAAAAGAAAAACTAGTTAATGACCTTTGCTTTACTATTGGAAGAGTAGTCATTTTCCCATGCTTTAATTATAATTAAAGCAAAAATATGCTTTCATATATAATACATATATAAATATTATTTTTAATATGAATTCAAATAAATCACTATTGTTATTTTATAAAGAAAGTAAATTATTTCCTATTGCCTAATAATCCCCAATTTCAAAACCGCCTCTCTTTTCTCTCTCGTCTCTCTTGTTCCTCTCAAAGTTCTCTATTGATTTGGTAAGTTTTTTCCGGATTTAGATTTAAATTTAGACATAAATTTCTTTCTAATTCTACTTCCAGATTTGGTTATTTTATATTTTTTTTTTTAGATTTCTATTTTAGTTTTTGAATAATTAAAGAGGAATATGGTTGGTTGTGTTTGATCTTTTGTATTCTCTCTATTGTGTGAGCCTTTGCATTCTCTCAATTGTGAGAGCCTTGTTTTTTCGTCTATTTTCAGAAAAAATTTGATGAATCATAAGTGGAGGATAATCGTATGGCTTGGAATGTTTGGTTGGTGATTTATTGCTAACCCAGAGGCCTTAATTTATATAATTCTCAACGCTAAATATATCCCGGTAGGGGTTTTTGTGAAAGCCGATATATGACAATGTCCAAGATACGTTTGAAGATGCATATGTGCGTTCCAGGGTATTGCTACGAGAGGTAGAAGGTGGAAGAACGAGAGTGCTAGTGCAACTTTATGTACGATCGCCCTCTTTTGTCATTTCTCTTTTTGTATTTCTTATGTATTTGTAACTGCCATTGTATGGATAATACTTAGGTTGAGCCCCTGATATTTGTAGAGAGTCTACTCATATTTTGAGTGCTTTTGCCCGTAATCTAATTGTTGTTTCATTTCGAACAAAAAAAATAGAAAGTAATGTTGGAATAGAGATCATCAAAGAAACGAAGAGAAGAAAATACGCAGCAGGCTAGCGAGCGGGCGCCCGGTATGTACCAGGCGAGCGCTCTTGCAGACAGTGAGCTCGCGGTTTCTGAATTACTAATTCAGGCGGGCGCTTGAAAGACCCCAGGCGGGCGCTCGGTACCCCGATGTGAATTCGGGGAATAGCAGTATTTTCGGGATTTCTCTTATGTTTAGGTTTAGGTCTTATTCTAGGTTTGCTATAAAAGCAATGTTCCGCCCCCATACTCATTGTAACTCCATATTTACATATTATAGTGCAAGATCCTGGCTTGTTAGTGCCCCCAGACGTAGTCAAACATATTGACGAACTGGGTAAACAATTTCTTGTGTTCGTTTTGTCTTTTGCTTTGGGTTTCTTATTTCTTGTGCTTGTTTGTGGTGCCGGGTTTTCTTGCGATTTGTTTGGGTGTTGGGTTGGAAGGGTTTTTTCCACAACAACTGGTATCAAGAGCTTTGGTTGGACGATCAAAGGGGTTTATCAAGCAATCAAGAATGGACAAGGATAAACAAGCGGTGGAGAAATTTGATGGGTCTGACTATGGATATTGGAGGATGCAAATAGAGGATGTCTTGTATAATAAAGATCTCTATAAGCCTTTAACAAGAGTCAAGCCGGAAAGCGAAAAACAGGAAGACTGGGATCTTATGGATCGGAAATCCTTAGGGGTGGTTCGATCTACTTTGTCAAAGTGGATCGCGAAGACTACCAAGAAGGCGAAAACCACCAAGGAGCTATTGGATTATCTTACTGAGAGATTTGAAACTCCATCTGCTGCAAATAAGGCTGAGTTGATACGCAAGATGGGTAGTCTCAAGATGCAAGAGGGAGGATCCATAGCTAAACACATCGATGAGTTTATGGATGTTATAGACTCATTGGCTGCGTTGGAGATTACTTTCGGTGACGAGGTTCATGCGTGTTTATTGCTAGCGTCTTTACCAGGAAGTTGGAGCGGAACGGTGACATCGTTAAATGCTTCAGCGGGTAAGAACAAATTAAAGTATGATGATGTTAAAAACTTCCTCTTGGGCGAGGAAAATCGCATAAAGAAGTTGGGGACACCGTCTACTTCGGGATCGGTCTTGGCTACAACTAGCAGGGGAAGGCCAGGTTCTAGCAATAAAGGGAGAACATGTTCAAAGGAAAGTGTAATCGGGGGTGGGGATCAGTCTGCGGAGAACAAAGAAAGACCAAGGGTTGCAAGAGGATCGGTAGAGTGCTATCATTGTAAGGAGTTAGGACACTACAAGAGGGATTGTCCCATGCGAGGGGATAAATCGGCAAATGTGATAATCGAAGGTGAAGATGTACTGATTCTGAGCGATAGCAGTACGCTAGAATTATGGGTGCTGGATTCGGGGGCATCATTCCACTCATGCGGGCATGCAGGGGCGATGAAAAATTTCACTTCCGGTGATTTCGGAAAGGTCTATCTGGCGGATGGCAAGCCTTTGGATATCAAGGGGAAGGGGGATGTCAGAATAGGAGCATCGAGCGGGAAGGTCTTACATCTACATGGGGTCAGACACATTCCGAGTTTGAAAAAGAACCTGATTTCAGTTGGGCAGCTGGGTGAAGAAGGTTACACAATAACTTTTAGTTGCAGGAACTGGATTATTACCAAGGAGGATTGTGAGATCGCTCGGGTAATAGGGAAGGAAGATTGTACTTGACAAACACCAAGGATAGTATCGCGGTGGCGTCAGCCAAGGGTGATACGGATTTGTGGCACTGTCGATTGGGTCACATAGGTGAGAAGGGGGTATCCCCGGTAACTTCTCGGTTTGGTGTGTCATATTACATGACCTTCATGGATAATGGTGGGGAGTATGAGCTCAGGGAGTTTAAGGAATACGGTGATGCGAGGGAGATTCGCATGAATATTCTAGACTCGGGTGGGAGCAAGACGGTTCATGATGACGAAGGACAAGGGGTCACTGATACTCCAGAACCAGATATTCCGTTGCGCAGATCTAACGGTGAGTGTAGATCCGAGGCAAAGGCTCCAGGTTTCTCAAGCAAGGTGAATTTGAAGCTGGGTATAGCTTCAACGGGGCTTGGAGAATAGGGGAGAAGGATGGTACTACCATGATCGAGGTGAGCACTAGGAAGACACCAAGGATGAGTTGAAGACGGATACGGGGCTGATATACGCGGTTGATCTCTAGGTGGGAGATTGTTGGAATAGAGATCATCAAAGAAACGAAGAGAAGAAAATACGCAGCAAACTAGCGAGCGGGCACCCGGTATGTACTAGGCGAGCGCTCTTGCAGACAGTGAGCTCGCGGTTTCTGAATTACTAATTCAGGCGGGCGCTTGCAAGACCCCAGGCGGGCGCTCGGTACCCCGATGTGAATTCGGGGAATAGCAGTATTTTCGGGATTTCTCTTATGTTTAGGTTTATGTCTTATTCTAGGTTTGCTATATAAGCAATGTTCCGCCCCATACTCATTGTAACTCCATATTTACATATTATAGTGCAAGATCTGGCTTGGTAGTGCCCCCAGACGTAGTCAAATATATTGACGAACTGGGTAAATAATTTCTTGTGTTCGTTTTGTCTTTTGCTTTGGGTTTCTTATTTCTTGTGCTTGTTTGTGGTGCCGGGTTTTCTTGCGATTTGTTTGGGTGTTGGGTTGGAAGGGTTTTTTCCACAACAAGTAAATTAATAAGTAAATTACTTTGACAATTGTGAAGAAATTCTTCCACAATAACCAATTATAATTAATAATGCTTTCAAAATTCCATCCATATTATTTACGAAATTATTTTTTTCAAATTAACCTATAATCTGATTTTATCTTTCAAAGAAAAAAGCTAAAGAAAAATTGCAGCTATGGGATGTTAACCCACTGCAACTTTCTGCAAAACAAAATTTTGGTGATCAATGGCTTCTTCATTTTGATGACACTGCAACTTTCTGCACAAACACTTTCTTTCGTCATCCTTCTTATTACATTTCTCGTGTAATTCTAAATGCCAATGTATTCATTGATACTACTTGGGTTGAGTCTCTAATGTTTGTAGAGTGCCTACTCACATATTTATGCTTTTATCCTTAATACAATGGTGTTTGATTTCGAAAAAAAAAAAAACCATGCCTTTTCGGACCAAAGCCTAAAGACCAAAACCTAAATCTGGCGACTTAGATCACTCGGCCAAACTGTCTGGACACTGTAAATTTCGTAATATATTAAAAGGGAGGGACGTGAGTGTATGAATATCAAAACAAACTTTTCGTAAATTATTTTTCATTAAGTGGAATAATGTTTTAGTTTTAATAATAAAACAGGAAAACATGATTGCAAAGATTTATATTCAATTTATTAGTGGAATTGAGATATTTTTTCTTACTAAATAATTTTAATTAACTTGGTAGTCAGTGAAAAACTAGTTTGTGCTCCTAACCAAATCAAATTAAAGCCAATGTCCAAATCTAATAAAACTCTTTTTTTTTTGTGAGAGCACAAAATCATCGCATTGGACCATCCAAAAAATACTCATTTCTCAAAAGCTCAATGACTTTTTTTTTTTTTAAAGTTAATATGACTGAGCTCATTTAAATAAAAAAATAAATTACCAATTAACTGATGATACATTTATTTAAAAGAGTCAAAATGTAAACCCAATGTCCACTTCCGATTTTAAATGAAGTTCATCCTTGACCCTCGGAGAGTGAACTCCGCATTTCTCCACTGAGGATGAAATTATCCAGACAAGTAGATAAATATTTTTTTTTAAAAAAAAATTATATTTAGTTTTCATATTTAAAAATTTATTTTATTTTATTTATTTTTTTTTTTATAATTTTTTTGCGGGTCCGAGATGTCATACACAATAATTACCCACTAACTATTCCATATCCCAATTTCTCTTTCCTTAGGCCATGTCAATAAGGTAGTGAGGAGGGGGTTTAGAGGATTAAACTAGTTGAGTGTGTGCAATAAGGGGGTTGAGAGGAGGGGGTTGAAGGGGAGGGTTGAAGAAGTTCAACTGGGTTGAAGGATTTTTGTGGGCCCAATAGACACGTGTCGCTTGGGAGTGGCCAGCACTTGGAGAGTGCAGCTCACCTCCCAAGCCGGAGAGTGGCTGCTGCTTTTCCCTTTTTTTTTTTTTTTTTTTTTTCCTTTTTTGTTTCCAGCTTTTTTTTCTTTTTTTTTGGAGAGGTTTTTTATCCAAATTTTTTGAGCTCAATTATTTCATAGTAAATTATTTTTTTTAAAAAAAATAAATCACCAAAATTTATCATTTTTTTCCCTCTATAAATTGATGTAAGTTTCATTTAATTTGGACACCGAAAAAAAACCCTCTTTTCTCTTAAAAATTCCTTAATTATCCTTTTTATTAAGTGTGAATTAAAAAAAAAAAAAATCTCAAATTTATAAATAAAAATAATAATATTTTTTAATAATAATTATTATTATTTTTATTATTTTTTAAATTATAAAAATAAATATTGTAAATAAAATAAAAAGTGATGGGTATAGAATGATGAGTTGGGAGGAGTTGAATTTTAAACTAAACTAGCTTATTGTGGGAGGGGTAGTTGAGAGTGTAGTTGAATGATTAAGTGGATGGAGAGGAGAAGATGAGGTGTCGTGATATTAGGGTAGTTGAATGTTTTTTGGTAGTTGGATTATTGGACATGGTCTTACAAACCATTTACACTCACAATTAGAGCCGTCAATTCGGGACCGTCCCGTCGGGACGTCCAGTCCCGCTATATATATGGGACGGGACGGGACATCATATTCTTGTCCCGAAAAAATGTGGGACTATTCAGAACGTCCCGTATGGGACGCGGGACAAAGCGGGATGGGACAGGACGTCCCGCATTTGTGACGATTCGCCTGAATTTTCTTATGCAGTTAATTGCCTGCGACTGCTTTTTGAAATGCTTGGTATGTTTTCTGTTTGGCACTCAATGTATTACAGTAGGTGAAACATTTTTTTACTTCCTTGTTAATGACCTTTTCCACTCTGGTATTATGCAAGGATGTAAGCTGTGGTTAAGATCAGAATTGTCACCATTGAGAAAAGCCATAAAGGACATTTTTGATCTTTTCCAGCCTTTTGTGCAGGTATGTCATGCATTATTATGCTGTTTTTGATTCAATTCCACTATGGTATTATGCAAGTATTGTTATAATACTTATGTAAGAACTAAGTATTAGTATTAGTATTTGTTGGATTTATTTCAAAATCGTTATTTTGTGATCGGGTGATCGCGTCAACTTATCCCGTCTTTGTCCCGAATTGTCCCGCGTCCCGAGGTAGGATGAGACGGGACGGGGTATTCACGTCCCGCGATAAATTGGTCTCGTCCCGTCCCGTATAGTTGGCGGGACAACATAGTTTTGTCCCGTCCCATCCCGTTGTCCCGAATTGACGGCTCTACTCACAATACATCACTTTTTCTTAATTCTTGAACTCAATGGTTTTTTGAATTTTAAATTGGGACGTACTCCGTACTCACACCCCTTGTTATAGTTTTATTTTATTTTATTTTGGTCTCTTGATAAATTTAGTAATTTTGATATTTAGTTTAAATTAAATGTGACATTATAAATAAAAGCCAGTTTTAGTGTAGTTTATTATGATACAAGGAAATATAAAAATTATTGCGATATTTATTTTTAAGGCAAGGCGAGTAGTAATAAATAACATTTTGAATCCTCAGTTTTCTTTTTTGACAATAGAAAAGGGAAATCAAATCCTTAACATTTCTGAAAGAAGAAGACAAGAGGTTATGGTTTAACAGGCAGATAACATCTTCATTCAAAACCACATTTTAGCGAGATAAATTGATTTTATCTGTAAAGTAACAAATAGTGATTTTATATTACTCAATGTTATATCAAAACAACGTCCTTAATTTAAAAAAGAAAATAAAAGATAATCAATAAAACAAAGGCGAAATGACAATTCAGAGTCCAAAGTTTTTTTTTGGGGGGGGGGGGGAGGGGGGTTGTGTGCCAATATGGGTCTGATGTATCAATTTTGTCAAATTAGGGTCTAAAGTTGCAAAAGTTGTGCAAATTAAGGTTTTTTAACGATTTTTGTTAACGGAATCCAGTTAAGTCACACGTGTTTTGCACATGGACTTAACTGGAGTTTGTTTTGATTATTTGCATGGACATATCGTCATTTCAGATGAAGAAAATTAATAAACAACTTTGAAATGTTAAATTTTACTTTCTTATATGATGTAGGCCGCGTCACGAGTAAGCAGGCGATGGCCAAGAAGACGCAAAGCCAGCACAGGTCCGACCGAACCAGGAGCAAGACCCGGCCGGACCAAGGCAAGGTGCGCCCGAATCCAGTAACAAACCCGGCCGGACCTAAAGTCCTGTTGCATTGTTTGAATTTCGTCGTCATCTGATTTATTTTTCCTTATTCGTTTTGGTTATTTACTTAGGGTCTTTTTGGTAAACTTTTTAAGTCCTTTTTGGATCAGGGTTTTATTATTTGTTAGGGTATAAATACTCTTTCCTTTTGTATTGAACACGTTTTGATTATTAATTTTAAAGTTTGCCTTTGCAACTTTATGGGTTCAAACCCTAGAAGCCATTGTTGGCTTGTTGAAGGTAATTCCTTCTGTTTTCTTCGAGATTTTCATTACGGTTGATCTTGGTTGTATTCCGCTGCATCATTATATTAAATTAACTAATAATTAAGACGTCATTTACCGAAAATATTTTTTCAAGAAATAAAATAAAAATATTTTTTTTTCATTTAGAACCACTATAAAAAAAGTATAATTTTTAAAAAGAAAAAAGTGTAAAAAAATTATATTAAAAAAAAACCACTTTATTTTTTTTAGAAAAAAGAAAGTGGGGATCTGGATTTTTTTTTGGGTGTTGGTGGCTAGTATTGTTTCATTATTAATATTAGTATTCTAATTATTTTATTTTTTTCATAAAATTATTTTCCCTTGTTTATAACTTCATCTTTTGCGGTTCCAAAAAAAAAACCACTTTAATTTTTTATTTGTTTTTTATTTATTAGTATTTTTTTTTGAATTAATTAAAATTATTCAAAAATAAATAAGAGTAACTGAAAATTTGGGGTCCATTGTATAAGGGGTGTGTGGAATGACACAAAGCCCATGCGAACATCCAAAACAAACTCTTGTTAAGTTCTTCTGTTACTTAACTGGATTTTCTTTGCAACTTAGTCCAAAAACCCTTAATTGACTAATGTTGTTAACTTTGGAACCTAAATTGCCAAAATTGATACATCAAACCCCTATTAGCACACCCCCAAACTTTGGACCCTAAATTGTCGTTACCCCTAAAACAAATGGTTTACATAAGGATTAACTATAGTCCATATATAGCAAATTTTATGTTGAGATGAGATTAGTGACATTGAGAGGTTTAGGTTGAGTGGATAAGCCTGTCCTTGTCATCATATTATTAAATTAAAACCTGATAAACCCACGTCTATTTTTGTAATAATTAAAATAAAAATATTATATTATCCATAACTTTATCCCTTAAGAATGAAGGGAAGAATCTAAAGCAAAATCCTTATGGGACATGGTCAAGTGAAGTTGGTGCCACTTCAATTTGTTTTCCCGGTCCCATTAACAATCCAAATCTCTTATCCCCTCCTCCCTTCCTTTTTTTCCAATTTCCTTTTATTATTCTTTGGTGGACTCTTGTGAGACCGTGTCGCCGAGCCAAGTGGCCGAGCCAGTTAAGCCATTTTTTTTTTGGCTTCCAACTTTTTTTTTTCCCGTCGATTTTTGTTCGCCAGCAAAAGTAACACTTTTTTATAAACAAATGTAACATTTTTTTTCTTCATATGTAACATTTTTTTTTTTCCAAAAAATGTACCACAATTTTGCTTAAATACATTAAAGATAATTGACAATTAAACTAATGTTACATTTTATAATAAATGAATGTAACATTTTTTTTCTCAATTGTAACACTTTTCTAGGGTTTTACATTCAATTGAAATGCAAAACCGATTATATACATGAATTTTAACTTTTTTTTAAAAAAAGAAAAAAAGTAACATTTAACCTATAAATCTGTTACATTCATATATATAGCATATTACAATCATATATGAACTGTGTTACACTTCAATTATTACTTTTTTCTAAACACAAAATCTATTTATTTTTTTTGCGAAACTGCTGTTACATCGTACAATAAAGTATTACTTTTTAATACCAAACTGTTGCTTTTATCAGAACAAAGTGTTACATCTCAAGATACGAGCAGTACAATTTTTTTGTGTGTGTTAAAAAGTATGTTTTTTATTAAGAAAAATCAAACCATATCATGACCTATATAGTTTGATTCGTCTCGTCGAGATGAACACAACGGTATTTTTATATTTTTTTTCGGACTTATAAATCTCAAGATATAGCATTTAATGTTATTGGAGTTTTTTTTTTCTTTTTCAAATACGCGCCACGTGTCGCGATCTGAGAAAAGGGGAGAGGCTGGAGCATGCGGGTCACTGGAGCCGGGGCGGGTTCCGTCTCATGGGAGTGTTTGTCATTATTTCTTTTTTCCTCACACATACATGCACCACATTTATTTTTAGAATTATCTATTGAATTTTAGATTTCAGTATCAATATTCTTTAGAAATTACTTTTAATGTTTAATGCAAATCCGGCACAAGGGTTTGGTTTAACAAATTAATACACGAGGAAGTTTTGTGTGAGACGGTTTCACACATGAGACGATGACAGAGGAAATGAGCTTACCCCGCCCTACCCAAAGGGGACAAAACATTTACTCTAACGAAACTCGTCTTACGTGTGAAATCGTCCTACACTACACAAGTTTTTGTCTTAATACATTAGTAAACAAAAAGCAGATTACAATGTAGTAATATTGAAATTAAATTACACACAGAAGGGATGAATACCGTGTCACGTGCTAAGAGTCAAAGACGCTGTGCATATATTTTCTTTCACTATGAGAACACATTTTTTTTCTCCAGTTTTAGACATGTTAATCGTTATAGAGAGATAAATGAACTTTAATTCGCATGATTCAAAGTTTGAAAGGGTCTTAAAGTTTTGCATAGTTTCCAATTCCTTGAAATTGATTTTTAAAAATATATTAAAAATTAATTTATGAGCTTTACCTAATACGACGTGAGTAGGTCTTGTGAAAAACGTGTTTTAATTTAACCATAGGAAAAACGTGTTTTTCAAAAGACGCTGACTCTTTTTTTTAAAAAACAAGCGGTGACATTTTCGTTAATAACTGGGAGCATCATAAACAACGAGTGTTAATATTACATAGTGCCAGTAATTCAAACTGACGTTTATAAATATTCGAATTAACACTTTTCATAAGTGACAGTGTCAGTGTTTAAAAGTGCCAGATATTACACTGGCACTTATAAACATTGATACTGACACTTATTAAAAGTGCCAGTGGTAGTGTCAATAAGTGCCAGTGTAAATGGCTAACACTTTTTTTACACTACCACTTGCACTTACGATCAGCTAGAGCCGTCAATTCGGGATAACGGGACGGGATGGGACAAAACTATGGTGTCCCACTATCAATACGGGACGGGACGGGCCTAATTTTACGCGGGACGGAAATTCCCCGTCCCATCCCAAATCATCTCGGGACGCGGGACAATACGGGACGAACACGGGATTAGTTGACGCAATCCTGATCACAAAAAAAATAACGATTTTTCAGCAACAACAATGAACACAGTGTTGGTCCCTAAAGGGCAACAAGGGTGTGAAAATCGCTAGAGGGGGGGGGGTGAATAGCGTTTTAAAATTCTTTTCAAACCCTTTTGCAATTCAATGGCAGATGCGCACAACTCTTATTTTGGCTAAGTATAGCGCGCGGTAAGAGTGTGAAATGCATAGCGGAAATTTAAAGCAGCTCTGCGCAGGGTATACTGCGCAGAGATAAAAACGCACGCGCTAAGTATGAGGCTAAAGAGTGGCGCAAAAAGGGATTATAAGGCAAATGAGCAATAACAATTACAACATCAAAGTGTAGCAATCTGAAAGATCAAACAAAGTAGTTCATTAAAGGTTAAGCAGGAAATATGCAATAAGTAATGAACATGCTATTTGGAGAGGTTCGATCGAAGAAAGATCTACATCCTCTACCAAGATGGTTAGTCTTGGATTTCTAATGGAGATCTTATTATATGAGAGAGTATTACAAATTACAACATTTGAGCTCAATACTAACTCAAGATCTATTATCTATGAAGAACAAATCCTAGACTAAACCGGTGTATCTCAAGAAGTTAGATCAAAATGATCAAAGCTTCAAGAGGTGTGTGTGTGACAGAAATTTTGGGCTCTATGAATATGACAGATGAAGAGCACCAAGAATTCTGGTGATATAGGCTTTGTGATATGAGCAGGAGTTTTGAAGGTTTGAAGATCTTGAAGGCTGTTCTAAAGAATCTGGAAATACTAAGCAGCAGTCTTCAGATCTTCATGGTTTTTCAGTGAAGCATGAAACTCGAGCTCTGAAGCATAGTGGCCAACAAGAGGGGCTTGATCAAAGGTGATCAATCAGCGACCGATCAAGGGGCTGATTAAAGGGAAGCTTGGAAATGAAGATGAGCAGGCTATTTATAGCTGAGAGCTTGAATATAGCCGTTGGAGCTCTGAGCTAGGACAATGAGCTGGCACAAGGTGATTGGCGCGCAGCTGTCTTTTATAGCCGTTGGGGCTCTGATCAAAGATGATGACATGGCACAATATGATTGGTGCGCAGGTGATTTTAGAGCCGTTGGAGACTGAGCATGAAGACCAAATTCAAATGCTTCTTCTAGAAGGTTGACAGCTGTCTTCACTTGAGATATTTCTTTGAAGCGTGTCTCCACCAATGGTTTTGCTGAGTGTGCTTATTTTGTCGTTTGTGCACACCTCAGCATTTTAATAAGCGTGCATCTTCTAAGCGTTTTCCAAGCTTTCTAGAATGTGAGATCAGGAGATGAGGAACTTGACCAAGGTTGTGTCCGCGCACAAAGGCATGCGCATTGCCGGCGCGCATGGATTCAGCGCATGAGCAGCATGCGCACCATGTTTGGTCACAAAGAGATCTCTTGAGTGTTTAGGAAGATCTTGAAAATTGAGTAGGGTCAAGGGCTGCACAAGATATCTATGCGCAGTGGCGACCTGCGCAGAGAACATTCTGCGTAGCGAAATGAATCATTGCTTAGGTAATCTTCGATCTTTAAAGCTTCAAGTCCTATCATCTAAGCCTATACTATAAAAAGGACTTAGCTAAAAATTGAAGTTATAAACTTCTTTACATGAGGTCCTAAAGTCCATAAAAATACTTATAGGTGATGGTATCAATCAATTCTAACAAATGTAGGAGGGTTAAGTGATAAGCATACCCAACACACAGCAAGTTTGAAATAAATCACTAACAAGCTAATTAAAACTATTAAAAATTGAAAACCAGTAACATCTAGATTTGAAACATCTAAATTACCAAAGCAACAAGTGAAGAAAGTAATCATTCTTCAAACAAAGCCCTAACAATTAGAGTAGTCAGCCAGCATTGTGACGAAAGTAGAAAATCAATCAGGATTACATGCCTAAGACGGAAAAGGCAGTACAAAATTGCAATTTTTTCAGGAGTGACCGGGTCTAATTAAAACCAAGAGACATTGTAAGGAGAAACTGATTTAGGCGTGTTCATGTACAATCGAAAAAACAAGCTATCAAACAGATATCAATGGAGCGTCTGCATATCAGATACTAAAAACGGAAATGTGATTAAAGAAGAAAGGAGATAGAGAAAGGTTGCGGACTGGAGTATTTATAGACAGTGGATTGACTAGAGAAAACAACCTAAAAAACAACATGGAAATGTTGATCATAAGAAGGAAATTCAACAACCTCAAAATAAGATAGAACCGGTGCCATTTGGAAGATCCAATAGAGTAAGAAGAAAGTGCAAATCCGGATAATTATGAAGTATATATTGCCGAGAATAAAGGACACTTAGGTTTAGTGGGAGATGAGTCTCTCATTTTCCATGAAACCATTAATAGTTCTAATTCTCATATAGTAAATTAATGTCATAAATGAAGGGTTAAAATCTATAAGGATAACAACGTTTGAGATCTTGTCCCATTACCTAAAGATGTGAAACCTATTGGGATTAAATTAATCTTTATGACCAAAAGGATTCACAAGGTAATATGGAAAGATATAAAGCCCATCCAATTGTTAAAGATTTGACTCAAAAGGAAGACATTAATTATAAAGAAAGCACTTTTCCGGTATCTTCTAAAAACACTTTTAGATCATTATGGCACATATAACATATTATGATCTTGAAGTTTATCAAATGGATATAAAGACAACTTTCCTTAATGGAGACATTGAGGAATATATGGTTGATTTGGATCAAACTAAGCAATTAGTTTGTGAATTTAAAGAAATCCATTTGTGGACTCAAGCAAGTTTCTCATCAATGGTACTTAATCAAGTTATTTTTATTTGGTTTTGAAAAGAATCTTGATTAAGATTGTGTATACCATAAGTTCAGTGGGAGTAAATTTATAATTTTGGTCTTATATATGGATGATGATTTTGCTTGCTAGTAATGATATGAACCTTATTAAGGAAACTAAGAAATTTCTTATTTGAAATGAAAGATCTTGGTAAGGCATCTTTGTATTAAGAATCCAAATTCACCGTGATCACTCACGAGATGTTTTAGGATTATCACAAAAGGCCATATGGAAAGGTATTACAAAAGGTTTAGCATTCAAAAATGTAAACCACATGACATCCCTAATTTTAAAGGAGACATTCTTAGTCTCAAACAGTGTCCTAAAAGTAAATTTTGAATCCAAGTATATGGAAAATTCCCTCTTTACATCAGCAGTAGGAAGCTTAATATATATGTATATCTTACATTTAATGTTGGGATGCTTGGTCAATACCAAAGCAATCCGGAAAGAACATTAAGTAGCAGCCAAAGAATGATAGAAGTATTTACAAAACACTAAAGAACTACATGCCTATGTTTTGAAGTCTGATCATCTTGAGATCATTAGGTATTCCGACATTAGTTAAATATATGGCTGCATATGTTTTAATGGACTGTAATTTGTCAAAACAAGTGTCGAAAGACCAATTAAGAAATGACTATCAGGTAGCAGTTCTGTACTCTAACAAGAGTTTATGGATTTAGACATTAATTATCTTGTTATAAAGAAAAGAGTACAACATGAACGAAAGGGATACAACTTATAGAAACAAACTCTATTTAGAGGATCCATTTATGAAAGAGTTATCATCTTCAGTGTTTCACGAGCATGTTGCTCATATTGTGTGTAACAACTTTTGATAACATTTAGTATAGTGGGAGTTTGTGTTGTTTTTTCATTAATTGTTCTATTATTTAAAGTTTTGATCTCATTTGTTTAAGTTTGACTAGTTGGAAGAATATGTATATATTCATTATGATTCCATGCTACACATCTATACTTTTGATCTATGTCATTTAGTTAGATTTGTATACGTGATTATTGTGGGTTTAGTTGCGAATCAATTACAACGACTGCCCTTTTAGTCCTATACTTGTATGGCTAATGGACGAGATTGTTATAAATGACAATAAAGTGCGCACATTAGGGTTGTCATTTGTGTTATATTCATGATTTAAAGGAAGGACTTTGTTTTGCAACCCAAGTGGGAGATTGTAAGGACATGGCTTGCAACACAAGTCATTTAGACTTCCATTTATAAAATTATGATTATAATGTTAATTTATAAAGTATAGTTGATAATAAAATGTGTAGAATTCCTGGATATATAATTACCTAATTGTGATGGGCAAAAGGGTAATATAATATCACTAAGCTTCTTGAAAGGGTGTAGTCCCTAGGTGAAGTGACACAATGTTTTCCTATTTAAAGGCCCTTCCATCAAGCCTAGAAACAACTATTCATTCTTGTTATCTCTCCTAAATTCTCTTCACATTATTGAAGTACTTGAGAGATTAAGAAGTCACTATTACTTAGAAGATCTTCATTCCCTACTTCTTCTTCTTCATCTTATTTCTCCCTACATCATCCATGGATTCAACAGGTATATATTTTATCGCTTCCGCTTCATCTCTTCCTCAATTCTATTCTAAAGTGAGTGTGGCTTTCAGGGATTAAAATTGTTCCAAAAAAGTAATGAAGGTGGTCTCCTGTGCGACAGCTTGCACGGAGCCGACCTGAGTAACTTTTTTTCCCCCCAATTTTTTTCCTCTCTGTTTTTTGCTCGCCAACAAAAATAACACTTTTTATAAATAAATGTAACATTTTTTTTTCAAATATAACATTTTTTTTCAAAATGTACCACAGTTTTGCTGCAATAGATTAAAAATAACATAAGATTGACAACTAAACTAATGTCACATTTTATAATAAATGAATGTAACATTTTTTATAAAAGAGTGTAATGCTGTTTTTTTCAAATGTAACATTTTTTTTTTAAAAAAAAACATAACATGACAAAACTAAACTAATGTTACATTTTTTTAATCAATTGTAACAGTTTATATTCTTAAATGTAACATTATATCTGAAATGTAACAATTTTTATTGAGAAAGTAACAACTGAGATGCAAACCCGATTATATACATGAATTTTTACTTTTTGTTTTAAAAAAGAAAAAAAAGTAACATATACTAAAAAAAATGTTACATTCATCTATATAGAAAATTTAATCATATATGCACTCTGTTACACTTCAAATATTACTTTTTCTAACCACAAAAACTATCAACTATTTAAATTTCTTGCAAAACTGCTGTTACATTTGACAGTAAAAGTGTTACTTTTTGAAGATGAAACTGTTACTTTTATTAGAACAGAGTGTTACATCTCAGGTGAGGAGCAGCTCAATTTTTTTATGTGTTAAAAAGTATATATATATATATATATTTTTTTTTTTAAAAAAAAAATCAAACCATATCATGACCTATCTAGTTTGATTCGTCTCGTTTCAACGAACACAACAGGGTTTTTTTTTTTCGAGTTATAAATCTTAAGATATACTTGCATTTTAAAGTTATTGGAAGTTTTTTTTTTTTTTTTTTTTTTAAAGTTTGCCACGTGTCGCAATCTGGAAGGGGGGAGAGGCTGGAGCAGGCGGGTTTGACCCGCGGGTATAGCCCGTCGCACCATGTGCGGCGGGTGTATACAAGAATTTGTCAAAGTAAAGTAGGAGAAAGTATAAGAGAGAAAGTGGGTATAAAGTTTTTGTTGTGAGAAAGATAAGTGGACCCTATTGTCTATTTAATGTAATAAAACACTAAAAACCGTAATATGAGACAAACTAAAAAGAAAAGCAAAAAAATTATTTTGGGGTTTGGGACGGAGGGAGTAGGGATGGCAATTTTCCCGGACACGATCCAAACCCGAAGGCGATCCGCCCCAAAAAAGTAGGGTTCGGGTTGCAATTTTCATGACCCGAGCGGGATAGGGTCGGGTTTTGATATTGACCCGCCGTGATCCGACCCGCACCCCTATGTACAAAGTTATCATATTATGTTAGTTAACCATATTATAAGTGTTGTGCAATTTATTTTTATAGTTGTTTGTGAGTGAGGTTTGATGATTTAAACCTCACTCACAAAGTTTTGTCTAATCATTTTATGCCAATAGGGCAATGCTAAGCTTACAAAAAAAGTTCACAAAATGAAGGATACAAGATGTGGTGGCGATATTTCATTGGCTATATCGATAGTGAATCAGACACACTCTAATTAAAAACACCAACACAATTATGACACATCATTTTGTAAGCCACATTTTGTAACTTTATTATTTCCCTATGCCAATAACCTTACTTAACTACTTAACTAGTTGAATGTGTAACAAGTTTTCAGTTACAACAACGACAATCAAGTCCTATTAGTAGTAAAACGATTTAAGGTCGGGTAACACACTTTTTAAGTCGTTGATACTTGTATGAAATAATCAATCTCAGTTAATACCTCCCTCTTTAATATTCCAAGAAAATGCGACCCAACTCATTCATTTTTTTTTTGCAGCGAGTGAAAGATACTTACCGCATACTCCATCTGGTCCAAAATAACTATTGTTTTTATCAATTAGATGTAACTTTAACCAATAATTTAAATAAAAAATAATGGTCCTATTAAAAATCTAAAATTTGTCATTGTATTATAATTTATAATAATTTTAATAACAATTTTTAGATTTTTGTTAGGATCATTATTTTTGGTTTAAATTTATCAGTCAAACTTACATCTGTTTGACTAAAAGTGATACAAATTTCCATATCTTTTATATTTGTGTCGCATCCAATCCATTGATTTACATATTTTGGTGTCAAACTAATTTACTAAATGTAAGCCGTTAAATATACAAAATATAATAATTTTACATAAAATTAATGCTATCGCCCTCTTTACAAAGATAAATTTGTGTGAAACGGGTCTTGACGAAAAAGAAAATAGGTTTGCCCCGTCCCGCTCCTAGGAGGCAAACTATTTATTCTCTCATCGAGACTCGTTTTACGAGTGAAACCGTATCAATACGGTTTTTTACAAAATGGGCGAGGGATAGATACAAAAGTAGGGTAGGGTAGGGTGGAGTTTAGTAGGCACACATGGGAATTATTTAAGTGGTCAAAAGGCCGACAAAAGAGGAAATGGGTTCTTGTTTTGGAACTCATCTTTTGGTCTCGGTCTCTTTAGTTTGCTACAAGGGATTAGGACAACATAAAGAAACCATACCTTAAAAGACACAATTCATTCCCCATTCTCAGAACTCAGATATGTCTCCCTCCCTAACAAAAATAATTGTACCACTTTTGTGTATTACGTTTTATTTGTTATATATGTTATTGATGATGTCATAATAATAACATTTGTATTGAACCAAACAACATAAAATATCATGAATGATATGAAATATGATGACACTCCACAACAGTCGGAGGTTCTCTCGAAGTTGAGGATTTTTACATATACTTACAATCATCCACAAACTGTCCGCTAGAATGAAAAAACCTCACTCATTTTGTACATTGAAGCCCAACTTTGAACCAAATTTTCATTGGACGCCCTTACTAACAATGACAAGTGATAAGTGATGCGCAAGTGCTTCTTCAGGCATAACTTGGACACGGCCCTACAATGGCCTTCAGAAAATTCCTATATGGAAATAATTTGGCGTTTGAGACACGACAACACAACGCACTTGGGTTGGCAATAAATTCCCAACTAAGCATCTCAAACATTGAAACAAGAATAAATACAAACCTCAAATATAGGCTCTCAACACAATGGAGAGAATTCAAAGGCTCTTGACAAATGAGAGAAGACAAAAGCTCCCGACCAAAAGGAGAAATCAAAGGCTCCCGACAAAGGGGAGAAAACATGTAATACAACGAAAAGTAAGACAGTTTGATTGTACAAGAGAATAGATAACGGGACAACCTTGATTCCTTGTAGCCGATAAAGTAAATCAATGGAGATTGCGTCATCGCTCCGTCTCTAGTTTGATTTTATTAGAAATCCACAAAATTACAAAGAAAATTGAAATTATAATCAACAACACAATAATTTGTAATCTCAATAAATTGAAAATACAAAGAATTGTGTTGCTGAAAAAAGAAAAGAAGATTGAAGATCAGTAATGGAAAAAGTTGAAGATTCAGATATGCACAGAAGAGTTTGGGAGGAAATTTTAGGGCAGTTGGTGAGAAATACATAATAATAACAGTTTTAATAACTCATATCATTAGATCACTTGTAATATACAAAAGTTATACTGGTGATCCCATCATCCAAATGATTGTTCTATTTATAATTTTGTTAATTCTAAGAAGATAATAAAATTTTAAATTTTTTGAAGTAAAAAATAATAATAACACTATCTCTTAATATACAATATATGTAGTCTTTCGTACGTACTCACTCCATTACATAACAAGTATTACAATCAATTTGTCATTTTCATTAGGGTAAATTGCATTTTAGACCCTGAAGTATAGGGGTTTTTCTTAAGTTGGTTCCCACTGTTTCACCATTTACATGGTAGGGTCCAATGTTGTTATTCTGTTAGCATTTTAGGGTTTTTAACAAATTTCGTCAGCAAACATCTTTAAATGACAACGTGCAACTCACGTGTCTCTTAACGGATGATGTTTTTTGAACAATAAAGCTTTCATTGTACTTTAATGCAAATTGAATGAAAATTAATACTCCCTCCGTCCCATCCGAAATAGGATTCTTGGTCCCGACACGGAGATTAAGGAATAATAATCTTTTATTATAAAAAGTTGTTTGAAAAGTATGTGTTGTGAGTATGAAGGAGAGAGAAAGTGGGTGGGGAAATGAAGGAGAGAGAAAGTGGGTGGGGAAATGAAGGAGAGAGAAAGTGGGTGGGGAATAATAAATAAAAAGTTGTTGTGAGTATGACAAGTGGGTCCTACTAATAAAAAAGTAATAAAAGCTTTCCATTTTGGGATGTCCTATTTCGAGTGGGACACACATTATGGCAAAACGTCCTATTTCGGGTGGGACGGAGGGAGTATATAAATAGAAAATTTTCCATGTAAGGGGGCCAAATGAAATTTTCAAAATTAATTGGATAAAAATAAATTTTATTTAAAATATTAATTTATCAATAAAATAATTATAAAATTTATGAGAAAAAAGGCATTAATTTTTTTCTCATGTATAATTTTCTAAATTAATTGAAAAAAATAATAATTTTTTTCTCATGTATAAAATTTATTTAAAATATTCAAAATGTTTTTTTTCTTATTTTTTTCGTTTTTTATTGAGACTGGCCCACCCAATTAGTTGAAAACCCTAACCCTTTACCCAATCTCTTCACCGCTCTCTCCCTCACACACACAATGTTAGTAAATCAGACCCAAGAGATAAATAATAACGAATACAAAACAACACAGAATATACGTGGTTCACCAAACTCAGTTGGCTACCTCCACAGGCAAAGGGAACACAGATATTATTATGGCGGAGAAACAATTACAAAGAAGATGATGATCACACTAATCTATGCTTACACGAACTTTGATCACAAAGTTCCTAGCTATGCAAGTCCTTAGAACTAGAATTATTGATCTCTCTCTCTCTCTCTTTATGTCTTTGATTACGCTATGAAATAAATACTAAACTATGGCTAGTATTTATAGTATTGTTAGACCTAATTAGAAAGATAGAAGGAGTCCTAAACCAAATCTTTAAACAACTTGATTTACTGTCTTCGCAAGCCAAAACGGTGCAGAATTCCGGAATACCTCGAAGAACAAGGTCCGCCCGGGTAGTGACTTGGGCCCGGCCGGACCTCACCATGTACGACCGGATCCTTCACAACACCCGTCCGGATCTGCATCACTGCTGCTATGCGCCTTTTCTTCTTTTCTTCAAAATCACTCTAACAATCTCCACCTTGATTTTGAATCTCTCCTAATAATTCAGATGCACGAGCTTCCGACATAGCCTCCACCTTGAGCTACATCCCTCATACCAGGTTTTTCAACCTTTGCCTCAGTCTGTCTTTCGTCAAAGACACTCGATTTTGTGCACCATGTATCTTCAAGACACTCAGAATTTGCCTTACCAGACAAACAACCTTGTCCTCTGGACAATCAGATTTTCTGCATGCAATGTATCCTACGGACACTCAGACGTGCACCTACGGGCACTCAGATCTGCACCTACGGGCACTCAGAATCGCCCCAACAGGCGATTAACAGTCATTTAGTTGTGGCCCATCCAGCCGACATTGGATCATGCCAACCATGACTGATAGAACCGGTATGTGTTGATCTTCTAGCCGTGGCTTGCCCAGTTCACTCTGGCCTAGAGTAAAATGATGCTCCACCTGCTCGTCAACACCCTCACCATTCTCAGAACCTTGGAGGATGAACAAGGAACCTTTTCTTTCTCCCTTTAGAATCACATCTGAACCTTTGTAGACATCTAGAACTCCACCTTCACCCTTAAAACTGTATCCCTTCTTGTCCAAGCGACTAAGCGATATCAGATTCTTTGCTACTTGTGGAACGTGTCTTACCTTGTTCAATGTGAGAGTTTTATCACCCGAAGTTCTCACCCTTACGGAACCCATGCCAACTACCTCGCAGTCCGATCCATTAGCCATATAAATACGGTCTCTATCTTTCTGCTCGTACGTTGCAAACTGCTCCTTGCGCGAACACATGTGATAAGACGCTCCCGAATCTAGGAGCCATGCAACTTCCTTGCACGCTACTTCTTCGGTCACCAGGGCATAATCACAATCCTCATCAAGATTGTCACTGCTTGCCGCCACAGCAGTCGACTCAGATTTCTGATGCTCTCTCTTTTTCTTGGGACAATCGGTTTTCCAATGCCCTTTCTCCTTGCAAAAACTATAGATATCTCCAGGTCTCGGACCCCGTCTAGAACCTCCGTTCCTTCGACCATGCCCTCTGCTGCCTTCCGCAACCAAACCTGATGACTGAGATTCTGTACTAGTACCACTCGCCTTTCGGCGCAGTTCTCTAGTCTTCAGACCAGACTTTACTTGCTCTAGAGTTATTGTCTCTTTGTTCAGACATGAATCAACATATGATTCATATCAGGCCCGGCCCTACACATTAGTCCACTACGGCCATGGCCTTAGGCCCCCTAAAAATGGCTGTTTTTTAGGGCCCCCAAATTTTCCCACTATGCATATTTTATTGGCCCACTTTTATTATTTGTAAGCTCAATAATAATGAACCATTAAAATTATAGCCCAGGTTTTGATATGATATCCTCAGCCCACTAGCAAAAGTGGTCCAATTAGATAAAAGAATCCCACATCTTTTCTATTCCTAAATCCTTTAGTAAATAGTAATTGATCAATTATATAATCATAGCCACAACTCTACCCAACGCATACTCTATACGCTCAAAACGAGAAAATAAAATAAAAAAAGGCTGCGATTGACACGACCCAAGTCCCGGGATTCCCTAATAGAACCTCGAACCTGGTGCGCGTAACTAACAAGAAACAAGAAACTAACCGGAAACAGGAACAATACCTGTTAAAAACAAAACTGACATGATATGTATACTCAAGAGTAGGGAGCTAAGATAGCTCACACGAGTTCTAGACCAAGAAATTTAAAACCAAACAAGGTTATATACAGCGGAAGACATGCCTAGCAAATAAGCTGGCATCAAGAACTGTCTAGGGACAACAAATACTACCCCAATACAAGCCCAGAGTTTATTAACTCATACAAGATCGTCCTTACCAAAATATAAAAGGACACTAACTTCGAACAAGAATATCCTGCTGAGTAAGTTCCCAGCTAAGGCGAGCCTCACTGCGTACTATCCCCTGCTTTCCTGGGGGGGGGGGGGGAAACAATTAAACAAATAAAGGGTGAGATAAATCTCAGTAAGCTATTAACATGCAACTATATGTCATGTTATCATGCAATACAAGTAGATACTCAAGTAATCATATATCAAGTATCATAAAGTAACAAGTATAGGAGAGGCTAAGCCAACCCAACAAGTAATCCAGCTCAAGAAATGATCAGGTAACAAGTAGTCAAGTAGTGTGAGAGGCTAAACCAGCTCACCAAGATGCACATAGGCCTATCACGCATTGTACCTGAATCCTTCCTTATTTCTCCCAAGAATACCATTTGTTGTCGATGCTTTTCTAGCCGAGGACAACCAAGAACAGGAACAAGAGACTGCTGTGCAGTATATAAGAAGACCTGGTAACCAGTGTCATCCACAAGATACAAAATCCACGTGGTGAACAAGACGGGAGTTAGCATTCACTTAGGTCAGGCTTATTGCTCCAACCAAGGAAGCTATGTCCTTACTATGGCCGGTAGTAAGGGGTCGGGCGGAAATACATAGGGACCCGATTGTCACTTAAACCCCAGCTCTCGCGACAAGCGTGAACCTATATATTTTCGAACAAGCAAGGAGAACCAGCTGGACTCACACAAGAAGGTACAAGTAGATATTTACTTGAACTACGGGAACAGAACTCAGTCCCTTATTAGTGGACTATTCTTTATGCACCATGTAATTATGTATCATGTGCTCACAAGAATATGCACCATGTAATTATGTATCATGTGCTCACGAGAATATGCACCATGTAATTATGTATCATGTGCTCACAAGAATATAAGTATCCATACGCAATTATTGCGAATACAAACCAAGATAACACTGGCACATAAGGTGTCCATGTAACACGATCAATCCAAGTAAGAGTCCATTTATAACAGACTTCAGTCAAGTAGTAGGGTATATCACTCTGTCACATGCCAAGTTGCACGTACATATTCATATCACGTTTAACACATTAAAGTGTCTATCACGATACCCTTACTATCAAATAGAGCCCAATACCTTAGACTCTAAACACGTAGTAGAATAGCTCACATTGTACCTAGACACAGTCATATCTCACGTATATGTATCCTTATTAATCGAATACATTTTCTAACACATATTGTGTCCTGTAGTTATTCTTATTACTTAAATCGTAATATTCACGATTATATGAATTATCTTCATATTACACTAGTCCCTATTTTCTTTAGGAACCATTTCAAGACAAGATATCTTCTTTATATTTTATATACTTTATTGAGTATATACACGATTAAAACCAATCACTAGCACTTTAGTGTTTGTTCATAACACTTATAATACACATGTATCAAATTCAAGTATATAGTAGAGTTAATCATTCTCTATCTAGTTCCATATCCCAACTCTTTTGGTTATTCATACCATGTATCAAGAAGTAACACTATATAAAGGGAATATATGCAAGATTTGCATATACACATCAAGACTCTTTCAAGTTTATTACCATACACCTATATTGGTGTCAAGGCACGTACAAGATTTTATAATCTTATATTCAAGTCTTAATCCAATTATTTGGATGTTCCAGTCATGTACGAGATTTTATTGTCTTATACTTCAAGTTACTGTCTCATCTTAAGACATTCAAGACATTCAGGACATTCAGGACATTCAAGACATATACAAGATCTTATCATCTTATATCCAAGTTCTCAATCCATTTCTTTGGATGATTAAACATGTACAAGAATTAATTATCTTATACTTCAAGTTCAAGCTAAAATGATGAACTATACATCTTTCACATATTATTTTCCAATCCTTTTCTTAGGACATTCATGACATTAGTTGGTGCCCCTAAAGTACACAAACATTAACTTCAAGACACATAAAAGAGTTACTACTCTTATATTCAAGTTATCATTTAATTATGATTCAAGTCCACATTTCATTTGTTCACAAAGGGACTATTTTCAGTACTAGAGTGTTCTACAACACTCATCTAGGCCATTTAGGGTAGTACCCTAAACCTAGACCAAGAATACTTCAAGTTCAAATTAAGTAAATGAGATATACCACTCATACTTACAAGTTCTTAATCCCCTATATAGGATATTCAATCTTAAGTCATTGTTTGAATGCCCCTAAGGTGCACAATCATTGGCTTCAAGACAAGCAGAACACATAAGTGCTTGTTCATAGCCCTTTCAAGACATATAAAAGAGTTGTTACTCTTATACTTAAGTTCTCATTTTAATTTAATGAGTAATCATGTTCAAGACTCACTTCTGATACCCCTAAGGTGTCACAACACATGCTAGGACATCTTATCTTAAGGCTATATGCCTTAACAAGGGTTATTTCCAACTTATACAATCATTGAACAAGTTTTACAATTTTTCAGGACATATGGGCGGCCGCACAAAATGGTGTGGGCGGTCGCCCAAAATCAGGCTTTCCAAGAACAAAATACTTCAGATAGATGGGCGGTCGCCCAGCCCAAAATGGGCGGTCGCTCAAGGCCCAAAAATGCCAAAATCCGAATTCTTTCCCAGGTTAAATAATTTCCCGTCTCAAGCGTAGGAGTAACTTTTATTAACTCTTAGGCAATACCCAAAACATTATTTCAGGCTCAATTCATTTCTTTTACCGTCCCATAAATAATAGGACAATTTCCTTTTATTCCATTTCAATATTTCACCGACCCCAAAAGTATAAGTACAATTTTATATTATACTAATATACCCATCTAGGGATACTTCCATTCATTTCCCCGTACCACAAATAATGGTACGATTTTTCTAATAATATTTAAATCAAGTTACTATTTTACCGTCTCACGAATATGAGTAATTTTTCTATATTTTTCCAAGTTTCTTCCCAGGACAAGCTATTCCTTCATATTTAGCATACGAATACTCCCTTCGTCCCAATTTTACAAGTATCACAAAAATTGCTCAAAACACAATTTTAACAAGAACAAGTAGCGGGAATAACATATATGCATGTTATTACAAGTAAGGGGGAGTTAATAACTTACCTAGTCAAAATTCAAGTTGACCCAAATTAATTTCTGATCGGTCTGGAACGCTCTATTCAACGCCACGAATATTTATCCGGGACCGGAATCACGAACAAAGGAATAATTAAGCTCGAGGAGTCGAGAATAGGGAGAATCCTAAACCTAGCTTTGAAACAGAGGAAAGAACGAGAAGACTTGAGAGAAAAATGCTTCTCTGAGAAGAAGCAACACTTTATATACATTCAAGTTTCAAAAATTGCCCTTTGGCCCCTCAAGTTCTAACTTTGACAAAAAGGCCCCTAAACTTTTAACTTTGACATTTAACCACCTTAATTTTCTAAAGTAGTTAAATAATTAACTCAAATAAAATAGCATATAAATATGCTAGCCAAGAATTTAACAAGCAAGTCAAAAATTTAACAAATAAGTCAAATATTTAACGGGATTAAGGATGGGCATTACAGCGATTCTACGAATTGTGAAGATCGAAGAACAAGTGCAGAAGTCAGAGAACACTGTCCAAGCCTCCAAGATATGTTTTTCAGTCTTTTTCTTTTCTTTTGTGATTGTAATTGAATGGTATATTCCTCCGTCTCAAAATGATGTTACTATTTTTTCTTTTCGATGATAATATGAAAATTTAAGTTTAAATTAATTATTCGAATGATTATATAAAATTTGTTATTGATCTTTGTTTAATCTAATTTAATTATCATAACTTATAATTTGAAAAAAAAAACATTGATTAATTATTGATATTTAACATATGACTGCATTAACCTTTTGTTGTAGATTTTGACTTTAAAGTTACATATTTTATTTGAAAAATAATATTATATGTATATGTCTAAACTTTTTCTCATTATCAAAAGTTTATTTCTTGTATGATTTACTTAATTGATGTTGTTTTGAAGTTAAAATTGATTAAAAATTATCTTCGAAGCATGATATCTCAAGAATGTCTAAATGGGCTAGCTATAATATCGATTGAGAAGAATATAGTTGATAAAATTGATTATTCAACTTTCATTCATGATTTTGCTTCTAAAAATGCTAGAAAAAAATGTGTTTATATAGTACATTGTAAGAATATATCGTAGTTTTATTTTGAATTATATATTATATATTGTTACACATTATTATTTTCGTATTGATTGTTCATATACTTTGTTTTTGATTTTTTTTTCATAAGCTTTAATTACAAGCCCCAATTAAAATGTTGGCCTTAGGCCCCAAATTTGATAGGACCGGCCCTGATTCATATGATAACGGTAGAGACACCAGAAGAATTAAAGCAACATCCTTATCCTCAATTTTCACCTCTATATTACGCAATTCAAGTAATAAAACAGAAAATCTATCTAGATGATCCTTGATAGGCGTACCTTCAGACATATGGAAAGTGAATAGCTTCTTCTTCATATAAAGCTTGTTGGTTAGAGACTTCGACAAATACATCTTCTCTAACGTTAGCCACAAGCCTCCAGCAGTTTCTTGATCCGCTACTTCCACTAAGATATCATCATCAAGACTCATGATAATCATTGAATGAGCCTTCTCATCCAATACTACCATGTCTGCAGCCTTCTTCGAATCCTCCGCTGTGGGAACGACATCTGCCCTTTACCTTTTGGATCCTTGTGATCCCTGATTGCAGTAGCCACTGGAGCCTACAAACTTTGTCTTTGCAATATGGCTCTCATCTTGATCTGCCATAAACTGAAACTGTTCTTCCCATCAAACTTGTCGATTTTCTGGTCCATCCCGAAATCCATCTCTTTCTATCGCAGTGGAATGCCCTGATCTTCCTTGACTAACCAGGCTCTGGTGCCACTTGTTAGTAAATCAGACCCAAGAGATAAATAATAACGAACACAAATCAACATAGAATATACGTGGTTCACCAAACTCAGTTGGCTACCTCCACAGGCAAAGGGAAACATATATTATTATGGCGGAGAAACAATTACAAAGAAGATGATGATCACACTAATCTATGCTTGCACGAACTTTAATCACAAAGTTCCTAGCTATGCAAGTCCCTAGAACTAGAATTATTGATCTCTCTCTCTCTCTCTCTCTCTCTCTCTCTCTCTCTATGTCTTTGATTACGCTATAAAATAAATACTAAACTATGGCTAGTATTTATAGTATTGTTAGACCTAATTAGGAAGATAGAAGGAGTCCTAAACCAAATCCTTAAACAACTTGATTTACTGTCTTCGCAAGCCAAAACGGTGCAGAATTCCGGAATACCTCGAAGAACAAGGTCCGCCCGGGTAGTGACTTGGGTCCGGCCGGACCTCACCATGTCCGACCGGATCCTTCACAACACCCGCCCGGATCTGCATCACTGCTGCTATGCGCCTTTTCTTCTAAATCACTCTAACACACAAAAACACACAATTCACTGTGAATTCGCTGAGAGCCGAACCAATTTCCAGATTTTTGTTTAGCGTACCATGAATCTGAATTCAATAATTTTACAATGATTTTCTTAGACAAAAAAACACTCATCAAGTTCCTTAATACAAAACAACCCAAGCGAACTCCCTCTCCCTCTGTTTTCATCTATCACCAACATGAATTCCGGCAAGGAATTGCAGAAAGCAAAAACGGGAACGCCACCCAACCTTTTTTCAATAACGTCATTGACATCGCTAGATTGGAACGGCAAGGAGGGTGCCGACCACCACCACCTCTCATATCCCCAATTCGACCCCGGAGGTTATCGTGGGTGGGTGTGCTTCTGATTAATTTGTTGATATGTTTGAGGATTAATGTTTCTGAATCTATGGGTGGGTGTGCTTCTGATTAATTTGATATTTGTTGTCACTTTAAACTCAAATTTGAGATTTGAAAGAGATGTTAATGGTGGGTACGTGGTGTTTGGAAATGGTGGAGGTGGGTGGCAGTTTTAGATGGTAGTGGTGTGGTGGCGGTTTAAGATAGCAGTGGTGAGTGGTGGTTTTAGATGGTGGAGAGTGCAAGTTTTGAAGCTGGCGGTTGGTGGCTATGAGATGGTGGTGATGGTGGTGGTAGGGAAGAGTGAGGTTAGGGAAGATGAAGAAGAAGGTAGGGTTGAGGGGAATGGACATCATCTCCTTCTCTCTACATCTATCCTTTTAATTTAAGAAATTTCATTTAACCCCCTTAAATGACACGCGACTTACAAGTGATCATTTAACGAGATTTATTGACGAAATTCGTTAAAAACCCTAAAATGCTAACATAATAACAATATTGGACCCTACCGTGTAAATAGTGAAACATTAGGGCCCAACTTAAAAAGACCCCATATGCTTGCTTCAAGGCCTAAAATGCAATTTACCCTTTTCATTACTCCTCCTCTTTTCTATTTTCTGTCCCCAAATCCTAAATGAACATCTATTTTTTTAAAAAAAATATTCTTTGTCTTAATATAAATGTTAATAGTGAAAAAAATTTGTCCTTAAATAAATTTTAACCAAATCTTGTTACTAGCTTCTTTATACTTGGAAAACTAATTATTTGATCTTAATATAAATGTTAATAATGAAAAAAAATTGTCCTTAAATAATTTTTAACCAAATCTTGTTAATATATATATATATATATATATATATATATATATATATATATATATATATATATATATACATATATATGAATCTTTGCCAGTAAATTGTATTAAAAATAAGGATTTTCTAAATGTCCTTTGAAATAAAATTTAGACATTCATTTAAAAATGAAAGAAGTATATAAATAAGCTTTATTTGTTTGCTCATTATTTATACTAATGATAAAATTAAACTAAAATAATTTTCTTTATTTTCTTTTTAGCAACTCAGCACTTATTTCAAAAAAGATGAACACTTATTTAAAAGGAATGATATGAGATGGAGTAGTTTCCTAACATTTATCGCACTTTACGTATCAAAAGTGCTAGTGGAATGGCTTTACAATAAGCGTAAGGTACTTGGAACAGAAGGAAACACAATATTGTGTTAATTTTGGCAACAACCGAGGTTGGCTTTATTGCTTTAAGCATTGTACTACAAAACAAATTAAATTAAAGATTACTCTTTTAGTCCCAAAACGATCTTCATATTTTTTTTCGTTGTTATCACGAATGAAATTTGAGTAATAATTTTAAGTTGATTTAATTGTCCTAATGAAAATCCAAGACTTGCTATTAATAATATTGTTGATGGTGTCTTAGTAACAAGTTTTAGATTTTTATTTGTGTAACTAAATCAATCTAAAATATTGTTCAATTTTTTTTTTTTTAATAACAGCAAAAAAAAAAAGTGACAATTATTTTGGGACGGAAGGATAAGATGGAGGAGTAGTCTTTTTCTTTTGTGTTTGCAGAGATTTATATTCAATATTCAATATTCAATATTCAATATTCAATATTCATATATGGCCGACAACCCACAGTTTTAGAGCACAATGTTTCATGTGCACATTAGGATGGGTCTCCAAAATCAACATTTTATTGCATTCTTCTATTATAAAAAAAAACTCAAATGCAATCTTTTCATTCGTTTCGCCTTCAAGACAAATGGAGATTTGGAATTATTTAACGGTGATAGAGTTGTATCACTCATTCATTAATATATTTTTTTTCATTGTTTTAAATTTGAATGGATAATAAACACTAAAAATTACTCTTTAGTTCTATTTATATTGGCTAATTCTTATTTTAAATTGTCCCAATTAAGGAAATCAATGTAATTTACTAAGACACTTTTTCATTGTATCCCTTAAAATAACATTGATATTCTTTTTTAGAATCTACTTATGTAAAACTTGCATTTGAAGTAGGGTATAAATGGAAACGTAAAAATGAAATAAACAAATATGATTATCACTTTATTAATCCTCTCATATAAAAGATTTTTTTTGAAAAAAAAAATAGTTTTTGAGAGAGTAAAAGGGTTTTTATAGATGATAAGAATGCTTAATTCACTATTTAAAAGGACTTCAATTTTTTAACCATTTAAATTACTATTTTTTTTTTAATTTTATATACTACAAAAACTGAAAGACAATGAAAAATGATATTTTCTAAATATTTATATGAAATTTTTATTCTTAAAATTTAAATCATATCTTGAATGTACTTGTTTGATTCATTTTAACTAAACAATTAGCTCGATGGTGTCAAATTATTTTTTCAATTTTTAGATTTTCAAATATAGCATTTTAAAATTATGAGGGAAAACAAGGTATATATATATAGAGAGAGAGAGAGAGAGAGAGAGAGAGAGAGGGGCCATGTGGGCTGTGGGCATAATGTGAGGGAGGGGCAATCTGGTACGTCGAAAATACTAGGGACTTTTTTGATGAGTTTCTTTGACTATGAGACTTATTAGTCAAAGTTTTTTTTTTTTTTTTTTTTTTTTTTTTTTAATAATGCTAGGGGCACAAAATAAGCTCACAAAATCATGCTCACAATGTGAGGTGTCGATTTTTTACTGTTGCATCGATAATGGACCCGCCACACTCTAATTAAAAACACCAATAACATTATTACACGTAAGATTTTGTGAGCAAGTTTTTGTGACTTTTTTATGCCCCTAGTATTTTTTTTTTTTTTTTGAAACAAAAAAAAAACATATTACTTATGATAATAACAAGCGTTTAGAAGTCAACTATCTGTAGAAATCGGAAGTTCGACCTAAATTGTGGGGATCGAAATAAAAAACGTTGCCCTAGATATTACATTTGCCAATGGCATTTTGACTTGTCAATTGCAAAGAAAATTGAATATTCCTACTAAGCCTATCTTTGCAACAAATAATCTTATCAAAACCTGACTTCAAAAGATTCCACCCTTCGAAACACTGGACTTCATGAACATCTTAATGAAGTATTGCGTCCCTATCTCTCTTCTGCTTCTCTAAGTCAGATTCAGACTTTCCTATAATCATAAAAACAACAAAAACATTACACAAAGCCCTCACCAATTGAGGGAAATCACAAGCCCTCAACAATGGAGAGAAATTACAGGCTCTCACATATGGATACAAGGAGAAAAATAACAACACAAATACAACAACGATGAACATTATTAAAAACTAGATTCGAAATGAAAGTTAAAAACCTGATTTCACATTTATTAATTGTAAAACAAGAATTAATAAATGTGAAATTTGCTTAGGCAAATTAATACGGAACGAACAAGATGAACGTATTGAAGATTTCTCGAGACAAGAAAGAAGGCGGACCGAAAGAACAGTGTTAAAGCCTCCTCTGTTAAAAAGCTGTGAATTGACAGAAAAAATAAAAATAATGAGCCCTAATTTGGCTAAAAAAATCAAAAATTGGGATCCATATTAGGAATGCCTTATTGATTTTTCTTTTTATCATAAAACCTCGGCCTTTTTTTTTTTTTTTTTGAAAGTTAAAAACCTCGGCCTTTATGTTTATACTCTCTGTTCTGGCTTAATCATTAAACCATTTATTTATTTATTATTTTTTCTATTTATCCACAGATTTCAAGTAGGGGTGTAAGCGGTTCGGTCCAGATCGCGATTTGGAACTGAACCGAATCAAATTATACGGTTTGGTTTGGTTTTTAAGCACGCGTAGTTCAGTTTGGTCTCAAAAATTGGTAAATCGCGTGGGCCGGTGTGGTTTATGGTCTGGCCCCTCCAGACAAAACCAAACCAAAACCAGATCGCGAGACCAAACCAATAGACTGAACCACCAGATCGAAGTGCCAGACCGCATCTATATTTGTATGTTAAATAATATCTACCTTTGAATTATTAAAAAAATCTAAATTACATTAGACCATTCCTAAGTCTCGTTTTGCATCTTATTCAATATTTATTTCATCGTATGTTATAATCGTTGAGGCACATAGTTAACAAAATTTTGTAGTGTGTTCAATTTCTCCGACTTCCTTATTCGCTAAATATTCATATTCCTCTGAATATTCTCTTTAAACAGACTTTAAAAAATGATTTGAATCGGATATGAACCACGGTCTAAAAACCAGGGCCTAGTGGTGGCGACCGAAGCCCCGATGAACGGCGGCCGTAACTAACGGTCTTAATGTAGCGAAATTCCTTGTCGGGATAGGATACTGCGATACTAAGTTAATAACATATTAATTAGATCTAGAAATAAATCAACAGAATCTTCGTGCTAAAAAACTTAAACATATTTTAGACCACGCACATTACTGAACCACGGTCTGGACCAAACCTAACCAAGCCATTGCAGTTTGGTTTGGTTTAAACTTTTTTGTTGTTTGGTTTAGTCTAGAATTTTTAAAACCGATGACTAGTGGTTCGGTCTCTAAAATAGCCGAGACCAAACCAAACAAACCATTTACAACCCTAATTCCAAGGACACATCAAAGGCTTGTTAAAATTTCGGGCCAGATCCATTGTAATTCTATCATAGGCTGTGCTTTGTTATTTTGTTACATTAGCCATGGTGCTGGTCCAATGAATTAGAAACTAGGTAAAAAGTGGGCTGAACATTAACATAATGGGTTGGGTATTGTAGGCCCAAAATGAACAAATTTTAGGAAGCCCAAAAGTACTGCTTTGGGGCTCAAGCTCTGGGCCAAATTTGAGTCCAATTATTATCAAATTATTACAGAATCGGGCGGATCAATAATAGAAATATACTCTCTCCGTCCTATATTAAGAGTCAAAAAATGGGTGGGTTCAAGAATTAAGGAAAATGCGATGCGTTGTGAGTGTTGATAGTTAGGAAGGAGAGAGAAAGCGGGGTAGAGAAGAGTTAGTGGATAATTGTTGTGAGTATGACATGTGAGACCCACTTTCCATTTTAAGACTTTGACCTTAAAATGAGACGTCTTTTCTTTTTAGGAAATTTTTGACTCTTAAAATGAGACGGAGGAGGTAGTATATTTCTATAAAAGTATAAAAAACAAATTTTGACAATGCATCTAACTTCCAAACCGTCTGTGTCTTATTCTCTCTTCCTCCCATCCTATCCATCTAATTCTTCTAACAATTTAAATTTGATCTTCTTACTTTCCTTTTGATTTCTCATTTTCTTTTTTCTTACTAACATACAAACATTTTCTTAACCACGTTAACTTTCCTGTTTCATAAAAAAACCACGTTAACTTTCCTAAAGTAAAATATTACTCCTTCGGTCCCAATTTAATCTTTATACTTTTTTTTTTTTAACTTTAATTTTTATGAATAGCAACTTCATACTAAATTGCGTGCAAAAGCTAAAATTAGGATGGAAGGAGTACAAACTAGTAATTCATCTGTCTCAAAATAAATGTCATAGTTGACAAGTCAATGTTTTTAAACTTTTAGTTGTGTTTCCTTGATTGCCCCAATCTATTCATAATGGGTAGAGTGACACCTCCTATGACATTAGAATGCTTGTGCCTATTAGAATGAGTAATATAGGTGTTAGAACATGGCTTGCATCACAAGTCATCTAATTTCCATACATGAAATCATACCTATAATATTAATATAAAGTGTAGTGGATCAATAATGTGTAGAATTCCTGAAATGTAATTTATCTATTTATGATAGGCAAAATGGTAAATTAACATTGCTTAGGTTGAATGGGTGTAGTCCCTAAATGAAGTGCCCCTTTGTTTCCTATTTAAAGGCCTTTCCATCAAGCCTAGAAACATACTACATTCTATATTCTCTCCTTCATAATCTTCATTATTGTCTAGAAGTATTAAGAGAGAAAAGGCACTCATCATTTAGAAGATCTTCACCCCCTACATCTTCTTCCTCTTCTTCTTATTTCTCCCTACAACATCTAAAGATAGATTCAACAGGTATTATACGCTTCCGTCTTCATCTCCTTCTCAAACTCATTCTAGAATAGAGTATGGCATTCAGGGATTAAAATTGTTCCATCAATTGGTATCAGAGCCCGCTCATATTCTGGTTTGGTTTGAGTTCTTTTGGAAAGCCTTAAACGCTTTATTCTGATTCATTTTTTCCTATTGAATCATAAAGTTTTTTTGATGTTGTTTAGAGGCTCTAATTATTTAGAGTACTGATATTCATCATCTAAAGTTTTTTAAGAAAAGGTTTTGAAAGTTTTATTCAATGAACACAATGGCTCAAGCTTGACTATCCCTACATAGCATAGTTATGTGTAATGCATAATTATATGGATCTACTTGCTTGATTCCATTGTTTTAAAAACAAGATTATCCCTTAAAATCATGTTTATACATTGTATAATGTATACCCATGTGGATCTACTTGTTGTTCATTCATTTGGGAAGAGTTTTAACAAAATTCAGAAAGTGCAAAAAATCCTTTGCACGGCCGAGTCTTAGGATCTGCTCGGCCGTGCACTTGAACCGGTGCTACCTGGATTGTGATGATCCGGGCGGATGTGTTGTTGGCCGAGTCTTAGGATCTGCTCGGCCGTGCACTTGAACCGGTGCTACCTGGATTGTGATGATCCGGGCGGATGTGTTGTTTGGTCCGGTCGGACCTATTGGGCTGCACGGTCGAGTCCTTGGTTTTGCACGGCCGTGCACTAATTGCCGAGAAAACATAGCTTCTGTAAATTGATGCTCGGCCGTGCACTTCTCTATGCTCGGCCGAGAAAACATTGTTCACAGGATTTGGAATTTTCAAGTTTTCTGCACAATTTTGTTTCCCCTTTTGAACAAAACATACATTTTTTCAAACCTTAAAATCTTGATTAATTATATGCTTAAACAATTTTATTCATTGTTTAAATAATATTATCACCAAAGTGATTAACGTTATTTAAGTCCAAAATTGTTAAAGTGTTGAATGTTTAATGTTAATATGTAAATGACTTGAATTTTCCAAAGAAGATCTTGACATTTGACTAAACTTGACCATTCATATGATAACAAATAAAATAAACATTAAGTTATTTTGTTAAATGCTTAAGACGGCCCAAAGAAAGATTAATCATTTAATCAAATATTGTTCAAATTACTTGTTATCAAAGGCAATTATTTATGAATCAACTCGCAATCCAAAGTTTAGTTTTGATGTCATGTTAATTGTCTTATTGATGGATTTCATTTGATATAATTAATCATTTATTCATAATGTAGTTACTTATAAATGTTTTGTATTCATTCTTGTTCTCGATTCCCAACAGATTTACTTAATGCTTCGTCAATTACTACTGCGATGAGTACTATTCCAATGCTAAATTAGACTAACTTTAAAACTTGGAAAAACAAAATAGTAATGATCTTAGGCTGTATAGACATAGATCTCGCATTAAGGGAGCCGTTTCCGCTTCCTCTCACTGATCAAAGCACTGCTGAAGATCGTTTAAGTGCTGAGAAATGGAAATGCTCAAATCGCGTGAGCCTAATGATTATGAAAAATGTTGTCCCGGAGACCTTTTTTAACACCGTCTCTGAGGACGTTGATGCTAAGAATTTTCTTGAGACCCTTGAAGAACGCTTTGCAAAAAGCGAAAAGTCGGAAACAAGTTCTCCTTTAAGAAAGCTTGTTTCCATGAAGTACAAGGGTACCGGGAATCCAAGGGAGTATATTTTGGAAATGCTTCACCTTTCGACAAAGCTAAAAGCACTTAAGTTAGAGATATCAGAATATCTTCTCGTGCATTTAGTTTTGATCTCTCTTCCTCCTCAGTTTGGTCACTTTGAGGTGACCTATAATTGTCAAAAGGACAAGTGGAACATTAATGAATTGATTTCACATGTGACACAAGAGGAAGATAGGTTAAAGCAAACCAAAATTGAAAGTGCTCATTTAGCATCTACCTCTTCTCATGGACAAAGAGAAGAGGGAAATAAATTGCGGTTACAAGCAACAAGAAGCCTAAGGTATCATCTGATGATCGTAAAGAAAAGATGTGCTTCTTTTGCAAGGACCTTACACACATGAAGTACAACTTCCCTAAGTATCACGCTTGGCGTGCTAAGAAAGGTATGTCATTTGGTCTTGTTTGTACTTAGGCTAATTTAGTTTCAATTCCTACATATACATGGTGGTTGGATTCTGGTGCAACAACTCACATAAGTATGTCTATGCAGGGTTGCCTGAATTACCGAAGACCTAGTGAAGATGTGAGATTCATCTATATGGGAGCTGGGAATCCGGTTGAAGTTATAGGCATAGGGACCTTTAGATTATTGTTAAGTACTGGTTATTATTTTGTATTAAATAATACATTTATTGTACCGTCCTTTAGACGGAATTTGATATCAATCACAGTTTTGGACAAGGAAGGTTATTCTTGTTCGTTTGGAAATAATAAATGTGATCTCTATTTCAATTCCAAAATTGTCGGTACTAGTACTTTGTCAAGTAATGATAATCTTTACTTACTTGACACTATTCAAACAATAAATGAGTCCCATAATAATGAAACCAAAAATAAAAAGCAAAAGTTTTCAAGTAAAAATTCTTATACCTTATGGCATAGGAGTTTGGGTCATATCTCCAAAAGGAGAATTGATAAGCTTGTGTCGGAGGGAATCTTAAATAAACTTGATATTCCGGAAAATGACTTTGGCATTGAATGCCTAAAAGGAAAGTTTACAAACACTAAAAGAAAAGTATCCTCGAGAACTTCAAGCGTCTTAAAACTAATACATACGGATATTTGTGGGCCATTTCCTACTCCTTCTTGGAATGGTCAACAATACTTTATTACGTTCATAGACGACTACTCTCGATATGCGCACATTTATTTACTTCATGAAAAGTCTCAATCTTTGGACGTTTTCAAGTCTTATAAGGCCGAAGTTAAAAATTAACTTGGGAAGACTATTAAGAATGTTAGGTCCGATCGTGGTGGTGAATACTATGGTCGGAATGACAGTTCGGGGGAACAACGTCCGGGTCCTTTTGCTCGCTATCTTGAAGAGTGTGGGATTGTCCCTCACTACACTATGCCGGGTACGCCTAGCATGAATGGTGTAGCTGAGAGACATAATAGAACCCTTAAGGATATGGTAAGAAGTATGGTTTCTTGTACTTCTTTACCTCACTCATTATGGGGCGATGCTTTAAAAACCGCAACTTATCTTCTAATAGAGCTCCCTCTAAGGCTACTAATAATAAAACCCCTTATGAATTATGGACGAATAAGAAACCGTCCTTAAATCATCTTCATGTATGGGGTTGTTGTTGGGTTTTTATGCATCATGCGCAGCGGAATAAACAGATAAAATAAAACACCCAAGAGCCTGGATCCGTGCATGTTGATTAAATTAAATACAAGATGAAAGAAACTAACCCTTGAAGATCGAATCCATGAACACGGACTTTAAGGTGCTAAAGGAAACACCCTCCATCAGTATTCACACGTCGAACGGATATCAAGAACACCTTCTTAATCTGGATTGCTAGACCCAAGTCTTGATGAAGAAACGATTTCTTCGTCAGAATTATTTTGCTTCATTGATTATTGTATTTCGACGATCATGAATCTCAAACTAAATAATCATACCTCTCTATAGTTTATTGTTTCTAAAACAATTGTTTGTGATTTCTCAAATCACTATTAGAGACTGTCAAACCCGGCTGTATATCATATATAAGGGTTTGACCTAATTCCGTTTGGGATCGGGATTCCTTTTCAGTCAAGAAAACTGAACAAACTGGTCTGTTACGGGCAGAGCAGCCGTACGGCTCCTTTGGAACCGTACTCCACCATTGTAGCCGTACGGTGGCCAGTCCAGAAATCCCCGATTTTAGCCTTTTTCAAATCCGCTCTATTGTGTGTGACCCAATAGGATTATACTATGTTGGCAACGAGTCCGAACGAGTCAGAATGCGTAAGTCATAAGCGGACTCTAGCAAGCCATTATGACTACCCAATTAGTATAACTTTGAAAGCCCAAAGTAACCTTATAGAACATATCACAATCCCTTTGTCATGCGATATCATATTGGACATAAGTCATGGTCCACGGCAACTTATGTTGTCCAATGCTTTCTCGATCTCGTGTAGATTGATATGAGCAAATGACATTGAACAATTCAATTCATTTGGGTACGGCCGTACACTATTATCAATCTCACTCATCGAGTGGCCAAGCAGATATCTCTCTTGAGAGAGGGACAAATCCCATCTTGACATATTATTCTTCCCTACAAGAATCCGATTATGCCAATCGTAGCCTTTATAACCACCCGGTTAGGGGTAGCGTTTGAGTACGTCAAACATAATGTTCATCATGTGGAAGACTATAATAATCTCAGGTCTAAGGATAAATGATATAACTATTATGAGATTTAATTATGACATTTGACCATGACATAAATCTCATAACGGGTCTATCCAGTACTTGTTCTCCAACATGTACCCACAAGTTTAATCCGCATCCTATACGCTATAATCATCATATGATTATCCATTAAACTCATGCTAGCCCTTCATAAGTGCTAGGGACAATGATCATTATAATAAACATGCAAAAGATATAATAATCGGGTTTGTTATCTCTATAACAATGAAGCTATGATATAACGCATAGGCCTTTCTCAAGGGCCTAGGGCATAATATCCAATAATCTCCCACTTGCACTAAGCCCAATCAACGCGTATCCAATACCCATTGAGCTTATTATGATCTCCATCATTTTGCAAACGAGCTTATGTAGGATGATTATCCTTGTTATTATCATAAGGTATTTTGTATATTTTGACATCTCCCATCTTTGACGATTTCTCGAATAAGATAGAAACGTCCGAGCATATGTTTAGATAAGATATTAGTCCCTTGACTTGTGTAATAACGATTATTGACACAATGAAGGTACATTAAATAGTGACACTAGAAACGATTTCTAGTTTACTAATTAGAATCTTAATCTTAACATTCTTTCTAGTTACATCTGATGCTACTAAATACTCAACCTTTTGTAGAATAGTAATGGTCCATTTAGAACTCTTCTAACATCATTATTTAAACGTAAACATGTATTCATACTGCAATATTTATCCTTGTTGGTTTGTAAGAATGCATCTATGTAATTATTACAAGATCACCTTTCATTCCATCAAAGATCAAGAATACATCATTTAGTTCTTTACAAGTACATGAGGATGTCTTCTTAACTAGTGACTTTCACTAGGATCCGATCGGTATCATCTCATCATACTCCAAGTATATGAGACATACGGTCTTAGTACATTAATATGGCTTACATGATAGATCCAAATGCTGAAGCATATAGAATCCTAATCTTGTACTCTTGCTCATTAGTCTTCTGATAAGACTAACTCTTGCAAAGATTAATGCCATTAGACATTTGCAAGTAATCTCTTCAAGAGTCTTGCATAGTGAACTTTTCACTATCTTGTCTACATTAGTACTTTGAATTTAACCAATCAACCTTTTAGATTTATCTCCATTAATCAGTCCAAGAATATAAGTGGCTTTATCCAAGTCTTTCATTTAGAAACTCTTTCAAAATGAGTTATATGTCAACCACATATATATGACTAGGAATAATATTATGCTCCCACTAAATTTATTGTAATCACAAGTCTCATATTTGATGGATTCAAACTCTTTGATTACTACATCAAAATGAAATTTCACTCCAAGTAGTTTGTTTCAATCCATCTCATGAATTTCTGCAACTTGCATATTTTATTAGAATTTTATGGATCAATCAAAACTTTTAGGTTGTATCAAACACATCCTAATGTTAGTTCCTGTTAAGGAATATAGTTTTGACATCCATCTGTCATATTACATATTCGAAATATGAAGTCATGACAATTAGAATTCTAATAACATTAAGCATGACTACGGGTGATAAAGTTTCATCACAATCAACATTATGAATTAACTTTACTCAATTAGTCGTGCTTTATCAATATGCACCTTGCGATCCATGTTTGTTTTCTCCAAGAAAACTCATTTTCTATTCTATGGTTTTTAAGCCTTAGGGTAGAACAATCAAGTTCAAAACTTAATTATGATACATGGATTGCACTTTTAGACTTTATGACTCCAAGTCATTGATTTAAATCCGGAGCGGACTTTGCATCTTGATAGGTAATTGGTCAATCATTCGCAATGATATCTTCCCAATTACTTTCTATTACGAGAAATCAAAATTTCTTGTTATAGATAGTATCCTATCAGTTATGCAAATTTCTTGTGTATACTTGAACGAATTTCCACAACTCTTTGTGAAACTTTATTCAACTTCCATCTTAGGTTCCATGTCTTTTTCTGGGTCCCGAACTCTTCGAGATACATTTTACTCCCACAAGTTCTTTAGAGATAAACGATTTATCTAGAAAGTGCTACTTAGAGTAATAAACGATTTGTACTCTTTAAAGGGTGTAAAATCAATATCATTAAGATATCCCATGAAATTACATTTATAAGATTTAGGTGTGATTTTATTCCCAGACAACACTTTTCTCAAAAGCATCACATCACAAATCTTTATGAAAGACAAACCAAGTTTTCTTTCATTCCATATCTCATATGGCATCAGTCGAACCTCCTTAGATGAAACTCAATTTAGTGTAAGTGTAGCTGTTTCCAGCACATAATCCAGAGGGTTAATTAAAGATCGTCTTTGACTTATCATGAGGCGAAAAACAGCAGTTTGCAGACAATCTGCAGGTTTCTGTAAACAGGAGCCGTACGGCTCAGTACTAGGCATGCGCCTAAATTGAAGCCGTACGGATGTTGTTTCCAGATTTTGTTTTTCATATTCTGCAGACTTTATGCGGAATTCTCTTAAAGTCCAGAGCTCAAATATTCATTACTTTGATCAGATCAGAGTATACTAATACTTTGCCATGAGATTTTGAAATCCTTTTCTAAGCATTGTTACTTTAATGAACTACATACATCAGTATGTATTAGTCCAAAAGAGTACTTCATTTTACTACTATTAGTAAGAGGTGTCTTAAACAATTTACAAGATTCACATAAATCACATGATTCGAAATCATGCGAATTTAAAACTCCGTCCCATGTAATTTTAGATATGAGTTTCTTTTCATTTGATATAGACATTAATGCTTTTAATAATGTAACGCTTACATCCTTAGATTCCGATTTCTATTATTTACGTTATACTCATTATTTTATTCTTTCAAGATAAGGATATAAAGTCCCATTTAAATGATTAGCAATACAATAAAGCAAATCATATTTAATGGAACACTTTCTTATTCGGAATAAGAAATATCCATAATCTTCTAATGAAGAAACCAAAATAATATTTCTACTTAAAGTGGGAACATCACAACATTTGTTCAAAACAAATATGAACCCATTGGGTGAAGACACTTCGCAAGTTCCTACGAATAATGTCGCAACTTTTGCATCATTATCAACACATAGGTTAATCTTTACCCTTTTTAGTAGTCTTTCTATTTCTCAAATCTTACACATTTATTCAAATGTGGGATCCATATCCGGTATCCAATATCCAAGAATTTAGATGTAGTAAGATAAACATAAATACTTGAAGTGGTAGTCCTACTACACTTCATTTTGATCTTTTTAATTTAATTTGTAATTCTTCCAATGGTCAATCATATTGACATGGTAGCAATTACATCATTTGGATTTTAGGTTTTAGCCACAAATATTTCTTAAGACTTGACAACTCTTTTCTTGCCCTTTTCTTAAATCCTTTTTCCATATTAACCTTTATAGTTTGAGAAGGTTTCCATTTGATATTAAGACTTAGCATTTTAAACATCAAATGTTACTTATGAATTAATATCAAATCTGTTTGTTAGTTCCAAACTAACTTGATAACCAAGCCAACTAAGGTAATTAATATGTCTCTCCAAGTTCAAAACATGAGAACTTATTAATATACCTTTCATTCATCACATGAATGTCAGGCTCTTAATCAATCTCAAACTTTATTTGCCTTTCTTGCTTGTAGGAACGCTTCCTACATAATTGCTTATCGCATAAGCATTCATATGTTTCAGATACTTCTAAAGTTCCGATCATATGATAGCAAGTCGTAGGACAGTTGACATCTATAGAATCATCCACATGTTTCTAATCAATGTCTTTGTCCACCCTTAAGTTGTAAGGTTTCTTAGTAATAGGATTTATTAAGAATTCATAACTTCCGTTCTTGCTTTAGAAGAATTATTAAGCTCATGACTAGGTCAAGGAAGTTAATCTTATTCTCTTTAAGTGGGGTCAATTGCAATAATTAATCATGATTATAGTTTAAGACATTCTAAAAAATATGCAAATAAATATACACATATATTTCATACAATTATCATTTAGAGACATTTAATGTATTTCATAAATACTCCCACTAAATTATACACCTTCAAATACAACTCTTGTATAATATAATTTAAGTAGGCTAAGATCCAACTTTAATTTAATTTCAAGTACGCTTTGGCGATACTGCTCAAAATTAAATTAATTAGGTAGACAACTCTTTGTCAATCATATCATATATGATTCTTAGATCCTTTATGAGATTTGTTAGACATCTTATGTCAGACATGTTTTAATCTCATCTTGTGCCTTAGGCCCAAAACTTTGTCTTTTGATAGCTTAATTAAGTCAAACCACGTTAAACGCATAGGAAAATCTCATTCCTCATCTTGCTCATACACTGATAGAATTAATGCACTCGCTTTGGCAGATCCCACATAAAAATATCCGGTGTACTCACAAGTGTTTTAATAATGGATTGACACGACTTAAATTTTGAAGAAGGTTCTTTGCATAGAGATATGCATCATATATTTAATTATATCAAACATAATATAATATAGTCTTTTCATAATCAATGTTAACTAATCAAATTAATTAACAGAAGCAAAATCTTGTGATTTAATTATGAAGCAACATTGTGGGGACGGAATCTAAATTATCTGTAAACAATTTACAGATTGGATATTTCATTCGCATTCCCAAAAACAAGGCGTAAGCCTGCCATTGGTCCATGTAATGAATTAATCCAAATTTAGTTTCCTTCTCTTGCAAACAATTTGCACTTTGCTCATAGGGATAAATTCTAAAACTTTGTTTCCGCAGAACATCTATAAATTGAGAGCACAAAACGCATGGTCGAAACTAAGCCAAAAGGCATCCACAATCCCGTACTAAGATCAAGAAATCAAGTAATTTTGTATACGGCCGATACTAAGCCAAAAGGAATCAACAATTCCGTATAGAAAAATAACTTGTTTCAGGATCATTCATTGTCTCAACAATTACATAGACTACAGCAATTCTGAACTCTTCAAAATTCTGATTTTTGCAATTTTTTGGACTAAATCATATTTCAGGAAACACGGTTTCGAAAACCAGCCCTCTGAAATCAGATTCAGTTTCTGATTCGAATTCTGTAAACGATTTACAGAACAATCAGAAAATCCAGAAACAAAACAAAATTGTCCAGAGAAAACAACAGCAACCGTACGGCTGGCACGGAGGCGTACGCCACCCATGCCACCGTACGGTGGTGTTCATCAGTTTCCCCAGATTTCCAGAATTTTAGAAATTCGATCAATCACATTATCGTGTTCATGCATTAATCAGATTAAACCAACACGAATTTGCAGATTACGAATTTAACTAGATCTAATCAATATCATGAATAAACAATTTATAACGTATACAAATTAGATCTAAATTATCAATACACATAATCCAATTATTTATTAATAATCTAAACATGCGATTATACATATGAATCCAATTAATATTAGAATCACATAATCTCCATATATCCATGCTCATAAATTTTATATCTCATATATAAAACTCAAATCACACATTCATCTTATTATCATGTAGATATTATATAATCGAATTAAACAATTTCAACATGATATACTAAAATAATCAACAACGAACGGGGCTCTGATACCACTGTTGGGTTTTAATGCATCATACATAGCGAAATAAACAGATAAAATCAAACACCCAAGAGCCCGGATCCGTGTATGTTGATTAAATTAAATACTAGATGAAAGAAACTAACCCTTGAAGATCGCATCCATGAACACAGACTTTAAGGTGCTAAAGGAAACATCCTCCATCAGTATTCACACGTTGAACGGATATCAAGAACACCTTCTTAATCTGGATTGCTAGACCCAAGGCTTGATGAAGAAACGATTTCTTCGTCGGAATTATTTTGCTTCATTGATTATTGTATTTCGACGATCATGAATCTCAAATTAAATAATCATACCTCTCTATAGTTTATTGTTTCTAAAACAATTGTTTGTGATTTCTCAAATCACCGTTAGAGACTGTCAAACCCGGCTGTATATCATATATAAGGGTTTGACCTAATTCCGTTTGGGATCGGGATTCCTTTTCAGTCAAGAAAACTAAACAAACTGGTCTGTTACGGGCACAGCAGCCGTACGGCTCCTTTGGAGCCGTACTCCACCATTGTAGCCGTATGATGGCCAGTCCAGAAATCCCCGATTTTAGCCTTTTTCAAATCCGCTCTATTGTGTGTGACCCAATAGAATTATACTATGTTGGCAACGAGTCCGAACGAGTCAGAATGCGTAAGTTATAAGCGGACTCTAGAAAGCCATTATGACTACCCAATTAGTATAACTTTGAAATCCCAAAGTAACAATATAGAACATATCACAATCCCTTTGTCACGTGATATCATATTAGACATAAGTTATGGTCCACGTCAACTTATGTTGTCCAATGCTTTCTCGATCTCGAGTAGATTGATATGAGCAAATGACATTGAACAGTTCAATTCATTTGGGTACGGCCGTACACTATTATCAATCTCACTCATCGAGTGGCCAAGCAGATATCTCTCTTGAGATAGGGAAAAATCCCATCTTGACTTATTATTCTTCCCTACAAGAATCCGATTATGCCAATCGTAGCCTTTATAACCACCCGGTTATGGGTAGCGTTTTAGTACATCAAATATAATGTTCATCATGTGGAAGACTATGATAATCTCAGGTCTAAGGATAAATGATATAACTATTATGAGATTTAATTATGACATTTGACCATGACATATATCTCATAACGGGTCTATCCAGTAATTTTTCTCCAACATGTACCCACAAGTTTAATCCGCATCCTGTGCGCTATAATCATCATATGATTATCCATTAAACTCATGCTAGCCCTTCATAAGTGCTAGGGACAATGATCATTATAATAAACATGCAAAAGATATAATAATCGGGCTTGTTATCTCTATAACAATGAAGCTATGATATAACGCATAAGCCTTTCTCAAGAGCCTAGGGCATAATATCCAACAGTTGTCCAGCAGAAGCTAGGCCTTATAGGCCTAATGAGGGCAAACTGGATGCTAAGACTGTTAGTAGTTACTTTGTAGGGTATGCCGAGAGATCTAGGGGCTATAAATTTTACAACCCGAAAACTAGAACCTTTTTTTAAACGGGAAATGCTAGGTTCTTTGAGGATGTTGAATTTAGAGGGGAAATTAGGAATAATTTTGAATTTGAAGAGGAAGAGACATCCATTTCTATATCTCTTCCCATAGTTCTAATTGGAAATCATGTACTTGTACCTGAAATTCAAGAGGAACATACAATTCAAAATAATGACTCCCCTATAAATATTGAACAACATGAAAATGTTGATCATAATGAGGAAATTCAACAACCTCAAAATGAGGAAGAAATGGTGCCCTTAAGAAGATCCAATAGAGTAAGAAGAAGTGCCATTTCGGATGATTATGAAGTGTATCTTACCGAGAATGAAGGACACTTAGGTTTAGTGGGAGATGAGCCACTCACGTTCCATGAAGCCATTAATAGTCCTAATTCTCATAAGTGGATCAATGCCATTAATGAAGAGTTAAAATCTATGAAAGACAACGACATTTGGGATCTTGTTTCATTACCTAAATATGCGAAACCTATTGGTTGTAAATGGATATTTAAAACCAAAAGGTATGGTTCTTTCGGTTCTTGGTTTCGGGATTGACCGGTTCGAGATATAATCGGTTCCTCGATAACGATGCTGAAGTTTGAACTAAAAAGTCTTTAAAAAAGATATCAAGTAATACTAATAAAGTAACATTTAGATAAGTAAACTCTAATTTATGTATTGTGAGGAAACTATGAAGAATTAAGAAATGAAAGCAATGAATCGTGCAGAGAAAAACAAAAGTGAAACGAGATTCACCTACCACATGCGAGAAATCGAGTAAGAGATACAAAATCAATTTGCTACAGCATGTAGGGGTGAGATCGTAGGAGTGAGAAAGGGAGAATCCACCTAAAGATGGGTGGCAGTAAGGCGGAAGTGGATTGGGGGTAGGGTGAGGATCGTCCTCGCACTAGGTATGGTTAAGGAGAGGGAAGTCTAAAGAGCGAATGAGGGTTTGTTGTAATGATATCTTGAAGAAACTGGAAAGTCAATAGGAAGAATAATATTATTTCTCTCTTGAATAATTTGAACTATACACAGACTTGTATATATACATTATCTAAAGTTATGGGATTATAATCCTAAATAAAGGAAATTATGATTACAAAATAATTGATTGAATCAAAGAAGATCAAGAAGATATTTGGAGAGATCGTATCATATCAAATCTCTACACTCCCCCTCAAGTTGGCGCATGAAGATTTCGAATGCCCAACTTGCCGAGAAGAAACTGAAGACGAGAAGTACCCAATGCTTTAGTGAATAAATCTGCAACTTGTTCCTCGGTCGAGATAGCACACGGGTAGATATCTTGAGATTCAACTCACTCTCGTACAAAATAGCAATCCATTTCCACGTGTTTGGTACGCTCGTGAAAAGCCGGATTATTAGCAATGTGTCGAGCTTCTTGGTTGTCACAGAAGAGAGGAGTCGCTTGAGATTGGGCAGCATCATAACCATAAAATTTTGCTAACGGTAGTGGCCATAGTGCGATACTCTGCTTCGCCGGATGACTGTGATACGACGGATTGCTTTTTAGTATGCCAAGATATAGGGGAACCTCCTAATGACAAGAAGTAACATGTTCTATACCTACGCGTCATGTGGCAGCCGCCCCAATCCGCGTCACAGTAAGCTTCGAGTAATAAGTCACAATCGGTTGGTAAGAAAAGTGTTGGGTTTTGGGGCAAAATGCGTAGCAGAAGACGGCAATATAAAATTAACAAAACCCTAAGCCCCAAGATCCATTCATGATGATTAAATTAATAGCAAGATGAATTTATAATACTAACCATGTTGTGCGTTTAAATTTTCCGGATCTTCAAATCTTCAAGTCTTCAAGCTTTAAGATTTGAACTCCTCGTTCTTCGCATTCTTTGAATCAGGATCACAGGAACACGAACTTGAGATTCTAAAGCAAACATCCTCTATGTGTATCCACACGTGAACGGATATCTAGAACCATTCTAGATCTGGATTGCTAGACCCATTAGAAAACACGCTTTTCTAATCTTCAAAGACTATATGAATTTTGGTATTCTTGAGCTTTTGATTCTCAATCTAGGCTCAAGAATATGTTTCTCAAACATTGTATTGCATTAGTTTAATGGCTAGTGAAAGAGGATTATTTATACTCAAAATTCCTTAACCCTTAAGGACTCTTGAGACCTAACCCCGTCACCCAATTAAACTTACCAAAATCTGGCTCCAGGAACTCTGGCACAGTCGTGCTCACCAAATGGCACGGCCGTGCCACTTGGTCCGAGCCTGATTTGCTAAAGTTGATTTCTGGCATGGTCGTGCTTGGCACGGTCGTGCTTTATAACTGGCACGGCCGTGCCCGCCAGAAACTCAGTTTTTGCCTTTTCTTGATTCGTTCTTTTGTGTGTGACCCCATAGTATTATATTAAGTTGGTAATGAGTCCAACCAAGGTCAAACCCATAAGTCATGAGCGGACTCTAGCAAGCCATCATGACTACCTAATTAATATAACTTAAACGAAGTTCGTTATCTTCATAGAACATACCACAATCCTTTTGTCACGCGATATCATATTGGACATAAGTCATGGTCCACGTCAACTTATGTTGTCCAATGATTTCTCTATTTCGAGTAGATTGATATGAGAAAATGACATTGAACACTTCAATTCATTTGGGTACGGCCGTACACCATCATCAATCTCACTCATCGAGAGGCCAAGCAGATATCTCTCTTGAGAGAGGGACAAATCCCATCTTGACTTATCATTCTTCCCTACATGATTCCGATTATGCCAATCGTAGCCTTTATAACTACCTAGTTAGGGGCAGGGTTTGAGTACGTCAAACATAATGTTAATCATGTGGAAGACCATGATAATCTCAGTTCTAAGGATTCAAATGATATAACTATATGAGATTTAATTATGACATCTGACCATGACATAAATCTCATAGGTGGGTCAAGTCCAGTACTTGTTCTCTAACAAGTACCCATATGTTTAATTTGTATCACATACACAAGATCATCATATGATCATTGAGTAAACTTATACTAGTCCTTCATAGAAGTACTAGGGACGGGGATTATTATAATAAACATGTAAAACATATAATAATCTAGGTTTGTTATCTCCATAACAAATGAGAACATGATGCAACATAAGGCCTTTCTTAAGGGCCTAGGGCATAATCTCCAACAAAAAGTCCCTGACCAGCTATTCGTTTAAGATAACGAAGGACTCGAATTGTTGTATCCCAGTGACTACGTCGGGGTGCCGTGAGACACTGACTCAACATGTTGATAGAAAATTGGATGTCAGGTCGTATCATAGTTAGGTAGAGCAGCCGACCAATTAATCTTCGGTAACGAGAAGCGTCGACATGTGGGCTATCATCATCAGCCGTAATACGTAAATTTTGTTCCATAGGGAATGCACTAGTCGACTTCCTTGAACATCACACTCCTCCAAGATATCAAGCGTGTACTTTCTTTGACTAAGTACAATGCCCTGTGGAGATCTAGCTGTTGGAGATTATGCCCTAGGCCCTTGAGAAAGGCCTTGCGTTACATCATGTTCTCATTTGTTATGGAGATAACAACCTTGGGTTATTATATGTTTTACATGTTTATTATAATAATCCCTGTACCTAGTACTTATGAAGGACTAGTATAAGTTTAATTGATGATCATATGATGATCATGTGTATGTGATACAAATTAAGCTTATGGGTACTTGTTGGATAACAAGTACTTGACTTGACCTACCTATGAGATTTATGTCATAGTCAAATATCATAATTAAATCTCATAATAGTCATATCATTTGATATCCTTAGACATGAGATTATCATGGTCTTCCACATGATGAACATTATGTTTGACGTACTCAAACGCTACCCCTAACTGGGTGGTTATAAAGGCTACGATTGGCATAATCAGATTCTTGTAGGGAAGAATGATAAGTCAAGATGGAATTTGTCCCTACTCAAGAGAGATATCTGCTTAGGCCACTCGTAGAGTGAGATTGATGAAATGCGTGGCCGCGCTCAAATGAAATAATGTTATTTGCTCATAATCAATCTACTCAAGATCGAGAAAGCATTGAACAATATAAGTTGACGTGGACCATGACTTATGTTCAATATGATACCGTGTGACAAAAGGATTGTAATATGTTCTATAAGGATGACGAACTTCGTTTAAGTTATATTAATTGGGTAGTCATGATAGCTTGCTAGAGTCCGCTCATGACTTATGGGTTTGACCTTGGTTTGACTCATTGCCAACTTCATATAATCCTATGGGGTCACACACAAAAGAACGAATAAAAAAAAGGCTAAAACTGGAATTGCGTAAAAGAGCGTAAAATCTGATTTAAGGAAAAACAGGAAAAGTGGAAAAGAGGTAAGATCCGGCCGGACCCATGAGGGGACCCGACCGGACCCACATGGTGACCCGGGCGGACCAGTGCAATGCCCCCGGGCGGATCTCTTGTTCCGGATGTCTGATTTTCTGTTCCGAGTTTTGACGAGTTTTGGCATATTTCTCCTAAAGGGTTTAGGTTAAATAAGTATAAAACCTTTCCCTTTGTAGCAGTCCATATGGTATTGAATGGGAAAACCTAATTGATATTGTATCATTATTGGTAGCCTCCATGTGTTTTTGAGAAACATATTCTTGAGTTTAGATTGAGAATCAAAAGCTCAAGAACACCATTAAATTCATATAGCCTTTGAAGATTAGAAAAGCGTGTTTCTAATGGGTCTAGCAATCCAGATCTAGAATGGTTCTAGATATTCGTTTGCGTGTGGATACACATAAAGGATGTTTGCTTTAACATCTCAAGTTCGTGTTCCGGTGATCCTGATCCGAAGAACTTGAAGAACGAGGAGATCAAATCTTAAAGCTTGAAGACTTGAAGATTTGAAGATCCGAAAATTTAAACGCACAACAACGGTTAGTATTCTAAATTCATCTTCCTATTAATTTAATCATCATGAATGGATCTTAGGGCTTAGGGTTTTGTTGATTGTTATCGCTTTCTTCCGCTCCGCATGTTGCCTCAAAACCCAACAGTGGTATCAGAGCCCCGTTTATGTATGATTATTTTAATAATATCATGTTGATAATATAATTAGATTATATGTGTTGACATGCTATTTGAATTTAGATTCATGGTGTTTATGTAGTTTATGCGTTTTATGTGGTTTATTCTTTTGTAACATTAATCGCACTATTAATCGCAATAAAATTATGGTGGATTTAAAATTGTTTGGGTTATCAATTTTTGTTTGGATCAAAGTTTTGATAATATAGAGATTCAAGAATAAATGGTTTATTCAAGGTTTTGATGATCATGATGATTGGATCATAAAGAGCATCAAATCCAAATTGAATCAGGGAAAAACAATTTTGAGACAAAATTTTGAAACTTTAAAAATTGTTCTATTTTTCCAGAGGGTCCGACCGGACCTAGTCGGCGACCTGGCCGGACCTCCGGGTCTGGTGCGGGCAGCGGCTAGGGTCGTGGGGTGGATTTAGGGTTTAACTCTCTTATTTGTTTTGGTCTTGTGATTCTGCGATTGGATCAAGGTTTAGATGGCTAGCCTACGTTCTCGAGACCGTGTTTTCCAAACTTGATCGCATTCAAAGATTCAAAGATAAAACGAAGTTAGAATTATGAAGGGTTCATAATTGCTAAAATTGAGAGACAAAATTCTTGATTCGAAGTTTGGAGATCCATGTGGAATTGTGAATGCAATTGGCCTACGTTCATCGAGACCATCTATTGCTTAGTTTCGGCCACATGGACTACTTTCTTAGTTCTTGAATTATTGCGGAATTGTGTTTGCCTACGGCTTAGTTCGGCCGCACTTCTTGTTGTCTTGATTTGGAGATGATAACCAAAGTTCAAAGAGTCTCGTCCTCACAATTATAGAGAAACTAATGACACATAAATATCATGCTTAAATTAATGGAGATTAATTTAATGACTAATCTTGATGCTTTACATGTTATGTGCTCATAAACGTGTTATATGCTATATGAAAGAACCTTCTTGAAATTTTAAGTCATGTGCCAACCCATGATAGACACTTGTGAGTACACCGGATAGTTTTATGTGGGCTCTGCCAAAGCGAGGTGCATTAATTATATCAGTGTATGAGCAAGATGAGTGAATGAGAGTTTCTTATGCGTTTATCATGGTTTGACTTAATTAGACTATCAAAAGACAAAGTTTTGGGCCTAAGGCACAAGATGAGATTAAAACATGTTTGACATAAGATGTCTACTTAAAATCTCATAAAAGATCTAAGAGTCGCATATGATGTGATTGATAAAAGTTATCTACCTAATTAATTTAATTTTGAGAAGTATCGCGAAAGCGGACTTGAAATTAAATTAAAGTTGGATCTTAGCCCACATGAATTATATTATGCAATTGTTGTATATGAAGGTTATATAATTTAGTGGGAGTATTTATGAAATACAAATAATTTATCTCTTAAATGATTGGTATAAAATATATGTGTATATTTATTTGCATATTTGTGTAGAATATTAACTTAAACTTGAATAAATTGTTTATTCTTGGTTTTTATGATAAATATTTTGAGTTGAATCTAATTATCAGATGGATGGTTTTAAAAACCGTATTTCCTGAAATTAAATGTCATTTCAAAATTAATCTGGGATCGAATCTAGTTTCAGATGACTGATTTTCGAAACTGTGTTTCCTGAAAAGTGATGTCAATTCAGAATTCAGAAAAACTGGAATCAGAATCCTGAATTGTTCTTGATTGCTGAAATCAATTAAATTGATGAGACATGTTTGTGCTCTCAATATCTGGACCATCATGCGGAAAGATGAAGATCTAAGTCGAAAATTTGATTTTTTGACTTAATAAATTTCTAAAATGAAAGAGGATTAAAAGATAAAGGTAAGACAAACGTTGTCAAACCAAAAGGAAATAATTGTGGCTAAAATTATAACTCTAAATGATGCAGTTTGGTAATGTGGCAATTGGATTGACTATTTAAAATTGTAATCAAAATTCTGGATGATCAAAGAAAGTGAATGGTAGTGAGACTACCACTTGGGATATTTATGTTATAAAATTAATCTTTCTACCTCTAATTACTGGGTATTGGATACTGGATGTAGATCCCATATTTGTAAAATGTGCAAGAATTAGTAAATTGAAAGACTACTTAAGATAAAGTTAATCTACGAATGGTAATGATGCAAGAGTTGCAATATTGTTCGTAGAACACTTATGAAGTGACTTTACTCATTAACTAGAAAGTATTATTTTGTTACAAGATAATGAAGGATTTTTTTTTTATTAAGAATAAGAAAAATGCTTTATTTATTATGATTTACTTTATTGTATTGTTAAATCATATAAATAAATTTTATATCCTAAATCTTGAAGAACAAAATAATAAATAAGGCTATAACATAAATAATTAAATTCTTCATGCATTAATTTTTTTGATCAAATAAATGAGAGACGCATATCTAAAATTCCATGGGACGGAGTTTTAAAGTCACATGATTTTGAATCATGTGATATATGCAAATCTTATTTATTTGGACCAAGACATCTTTTACTAGGAGTAGTAAAAAGCTAATATCTTATTGGACCTAATACATGTTGATGTATGTGGTGCATTAAGTAGCAATGCTAAAAGAGGATTTTGGTACTACTTGGCAAAACTATTCAAAGATACCGATTCGATTGTGATGATGAATAATTGAACCAAGAATTTGACAATCATCTTTAAGGTTGTGAAACTGTTTCACAAATTAACTCCACCAAGAACACCATTTGGAATGATGTGTCTACGTGAAGGTATGATGTGTCTACGTGAAGGTGTAGAACCTTATTGGATATGGTTTATTAGATGATAAAATCAAATTAATCTTCCATTATTTATTTTGGGTTTATGTATTGGAAACCGCTATAATTACACTAATTTAAGTTTCATCAAAATAAGTTCAAGGATACCATATGTGATATGGAATGAAAGAAAACTTGTTATGTCTTTCATAAAGATTTAAGAAAGTGGGACTTTTGCGAAAAGACTTGTTTGGAACAAGCTCACACTTAAATCTAATAAATGTATTTTCATGGGATATTCTATGGAAACTTGAGGATATTAATTTTACCCATAAGAAACAAATTGTTTGTTGCTTATGATGGTACTTTTCAAGATAAATTGTTTATCTCTAAAAGAACCAGTGGGAGTAAAATATATCTCGAATGGTTCAAGACCTAGAAAATTACATTGACACTTTTATGGAAGTTGAACAAAGATTCACAAGGAGCTGTGAAAATTCATTCAAGTTACACAAGTTGCTTGCATATATGATAGGATACGATCTTCAACAAGAAATATTGATTTCTTGTAATAGAAAGTATTGAGGTAAAGTTCATTTAGAATGACAGATTTACCACATATCAAAATGCAATGTCCGCTCTATATTTAGATTAATGGCTTGGAGTCACAAAATCTAAAAGGTCAATCCATGTATAATAATCAAGTTTGGAACTTGATCATTCTAACCTAAGGTGTAAAAACCAAATGATGGAATTGAGTTTTCTTGGAGAAAAACTAACATGGATAGCAAAGGAACATACTAATTAAGTAAGACAAAATGTGAAAGGTTGATTCATATTTTGACTATGATAAAACTTTCTCACTCGAAGTCAAGCTTTAAGATATTAGAATTCTCATTGTCATATCTTCATATTTGGAATATGAAATTTGACAAATGAAAAATTCTAATAAAGTATATGAGTTGCGGAAATCCATGTGATGGATTGAAGCAAATTTTTTGGAGTTGAAACAATCATTTTGATAAAATATTCAAATCGTTTGAAATTCATCAAAGATGAGGCTTGTGTTTGCTAGAAAATTAGTGGGAGCATAGTCTAATTCCTAGTCCTGTATATATGTGGTTGACATATAATTCATTTTGAAAGAGTTTCTTAATTAAAGACTTAGGAAGAAGCCGCTTACATCCTTGGAATTAATATCTATTGATATAAATCTTGGAAGTTGATTGGTTTGTGTCAAAGTACTTATAAAGAAAAAGTACTGAATTGTTCAGTATGCAAGATTCTTGGAGAAGAAATTGCAAGGTTATCTAATGACAATGTTCTTGGCAAGACTTAGTCTTAGTGGAAGACTAATGAACAAGAATACATGATTGGGATTCCATATGCTTCGACAATTGGATCTATCATGTATGTCATATTATGTACTTAGACGGGATAACTCGTATACTTGGAGTATGATGAGAACAAACTAATCATATCCTAGTGAAAGGCACTAGATAGTGGTCAAGAATATCCTTATGTACTTGAGAAGAACTAAGGATACATTCTTGATGGTTGTTGACATGGGAGATGATCTAGTAAATGGTTACATAGATGCATGCTTCCACATCGACAAGGGTAATTTAAATCACAATATAAACATATGTTTAAACTAAGTGCTATTAGTTGGAATAGTTCCAAGCAAATACACTATAAATCATTCTACAAATAAAATTGAGTCTTTAGTTACAAGAGTTTTAACTAAGGGAGTTGTTTGAATATAGATGTTATTAGTAAAACTATAAATAGTTTCTAGTACTACTAATCCTATGGACTTTTATTGTGAAATAATGGTTATTCCACAAGCTAAAGTATCAAAGGCTCATCTATGATCCAAACAAACACTCAGACATTTCCATCTCTACGAGAAATCATTGACATGGGAGATGTCAAAATATGCAAAATACCTTATGGTGATAACAAGGACAATATTCCTACATAAGATTCTCTACATGCCGTTATGATAGTCATAAGCTAAGATCAATGGTATTGGATACGCATCGATTGGGCCTAGTGCAAGTGGGAGATTGTTGGAGATTATGCCCTAGTCCCTTGAGAAAGGCCTTGCGTTACATCATGTTCTCATTTGTTATGGAGATAACAACCTTGGGTTATTATATGTTTTACATGTTTATTATAATAATCCCCGTCCCTAGTACTTATGAAGGACTATTATAAGTTTAATTGATGATCATATGATGATCATGTGTATGTGATACAAATTAAGCTTATGGGTACTTGTTCGAGAACAAGTACTTGACTTGACCCACCTATGAGATTTATGTCATAGTCAAATGTCATAATTAAATCTCATAATAGTCATATCATTTGATATCCTTAGACATGAGATTATCATGGTCTTCCACATGATGAACATTATGTTTGACGTACTCAAACGCTACCCCTAACCGGGTGGTTATAAAGGCTACGATTGGCATAATCAGATTCTTGTATGGAAGAATGATAAGTCAAGATGGAATTTGTCCCTACTCAAGAGACATATCTGCTTAGGCAACTCGTAGAGTGAGATTGATGAAATGCGTGGCCGCGCTCAAATGAATTGAAGTGATCAATGTCATTTGCTCATAATCAATCTACTCAAGATCGAGAAAGCATTGAACAATATAAGTTAACGTGGACCATGACTTATGTTCAATATGATATCGTGTGATAAAAGGATTGTAATATGTTCTATAAGGATAACGAACTTCGTTTAAGTTATATTAATTGGGTAGTCATGATGGCTTGCTAGAGTCCGCTCATGACTTATGAGTTTGACCTTGGTTTGACTCATTTCCAACTTAATATAATCCTATGGGGTCACACATAAAAGAACGAATCAAAGAAAATGCTAAAATTGGAATTGCGTATAAGAGCGTAAAATCGGATTTAAGGAAAAACAGGAAAAGTAGAAAAGAGGTAAGATCCGACCGGACCAATGTGGGGACCCAACCGGACCCACATGGTGACCCGGGTGGACCAGTGCAATGCCCCGGGCGGATCTCATGTTCTGGATGTCTGATTTTCTGTTCCGAGTTTTGACGGGTTTTTGGCATATTTCTCCTAAAGGGTTTAGGTTAAATAAGTATAAAACCTCTCTCTTTGTAGCAGTCCATATGGTATTGAATGGGAAAACCTAATTGATATTGTATCATTATTAGTAGCCTTCATGTGTTTTTGAGAAACATATTCTTGAGTTTAGATTGAGAATCAAAAGCTCAAGAACACCATTAAATTCATATAGCCTTTCAAGATTAGAAAAGCGTGTTTCTAATGTGTCTAGCAATCCAGATCTAGAATGGTTCTAGATAATCGTTCACGTGTGGATAAACATAAAGGATGTTTGCTTTAACATCTCAAGTTCGTGTTCCAATGATCCTGATCCGAAGAACTTGAAGAACGAGGAGATCAAATGTTAAAGCTTGAAGACTTGAAGATTTGGAGATCCGAAAATTTAAACGCACAACAACGGTTAGTATTCTAAATTCATCTTCCTATTAATTTATTCATCATGAATGGATCTTGGGGCTTAGGGTTTTGTTGATTGTTATCGCTTTCTTCCGCTGCGCATGTTGCCTCAAAACCCAACACTAGCCACTTCTATGCCAAGAAAGTATTTGAGATGCCCAAGATCCTTGATGCTGAACTGGTTATGTAAATAGGACTTTACACTGTCAATCTTGGCACTATCATTGCCAACTAGTATGAAATCATCCACGTAAATAAGAGCAGCCACATATGCAACACCGTGCCTAAAAATGAATAGTGAATGGTCCGCACGCGATTGACGGAACCCAACATCAAGTAAGGCCTGAGTAAATTTGTGATACCAATTGCGAGATGCTTGTCAAAGGCCGTAGAGAGACTTCTTTAACTTGCATACTCGGGTATCTCCACTCTTGGCAAAGCCGTGAGGTAGTTTCATGTACACATCTTCCTTTAGGTCACCATGGAGGAAAGCATTATTAACATCGAGTTGATGAATAATCCATCTCTTCTTTTCTGCCACTGCCAAAAGACTCCGCATGGTTACTAGCTTGGCAACAGGTGCGAAGGTTTCATGATAGTTGATGCCTTCGATTTGAGTAAAACCCTTTGCCACCAAACGGGCCTTGTAACGTTCGATATCCCCATTCGGCTTGTATTTTATTTTATAAACCCACTTTGAGTCGATCGCCTTTTTACCCGGTGGTAAGTTCTCAAGTGTCCATGTCTCATTTTCTTCTAAGGCTTATAACTCTTGTTTCATTGCCTCACGCCATTGTTCATGTTTGACAGCCTGATGATAGAACTTAGGCTCATCATGGGAAGTGATGGCCGCAAGGAATGCCTTGTGATTAGAAGAAAATCTTTTATAAGAAACAAAGTTAGAGATAGGATGTACCGTCGAGGTCTCTAGGATGGGAGCAGGCTGTGCATGGTCTATAGATTGTGGCAAATCGAGAACGTAGGACTCAAAATGCTTGAGCGGTCGGAGAGCTCGATCACTCTTGCTCACTTCTGGATGAACATTAGGCTGTGCAACCTGATTTGTTTGCTCCTCCTGTCTTTCTTGTGAATCTGCTTGAATATCTTCTTGCGAATCTGCTTGCAAATCACCTGGTACTTGATTTGTGTTCAACTGATCTACCTCAACAAGGGGAGTTTTGAATTGCATTAAATGTTATATGTACATTCTTCCCTAGAACTATCAGAAATTGTGATTTCCCTTTGAATGGTAGGGTTTATCTTCTTGAACGGAAAAACCGTTTCAACGAACTTTACATCCCGAGAGGTAAAAACATGTCTTGTTTCCAAGTCATAAAGTCTATACCCCTTTTGGGAATGAGGGTATCCCAAGAAGACACAAGGTCTTCCTCGTTCGTAAAATTTGTCTTTGCCTTTCCTATTATCTTTGGCATAGGCAAGACAACCAAAAGTGCGAAGGTGGTGATAGCTAGCAGGCATTTTTAGCAAAAATTCGTAAGGAGTTTTTTTTTTTTTTAATATCTTGGAGGGTAACCTATTTATGATGTATGTAGCCGTGAGGACACATTCCCCCCAAAAAATTTTTGGTAACCCCGCCTTAAAACGTAAAGCCCTAGCTACCTCCAAAATGTGCCTATGTTTACGTTCAACCACACCATTTTGTTGAGGAGTGTCAGCACAAGAGGTCTCGAGTATCATCCTGTGTTCAATGTAGTAATCTACCATTTGTGTAGATTGAAATTCAAGACCATTGTCACTCCGAACACGTTTAACCCTTTTTCCTAACTGAGTGTGTATCATATATTACAAAACATAGTGAGGTAACCACGCACTTCAGATTTATGTTTCATCAAGAATACCCACACACCTCGACTAAAATCATCAACCACAGATAACAAATAATGTGCACCAGAAAGTGAGGGTGTTTTATATCCTCCCCAAATATCACAATGAATAAGATCAAAACAAGTATTTGTTTGTATGCTACCACGCGGAAAAGGAAGTCTAGTTAACTTGGCCTTAAAACAAGAATCACAATATTCTTCATCCTTTTTAGTTCTACTATAAGGATTATCAAAAGACTTCAAAACTGATGTATGCCCTAACCTCTTGTGCCAAATCCTTGAATTAACAACTGCGGTCAAAGCCATACATTCTCTTGCCACCGGTTCCATGTAGTACAGACCATCGCAGCATCTACCCATCCCAATCAGAGTCCACGAAGCTAAGTCTTGCATTACACAGAAATCCGGAAAAAATATAAGTGCACAATTCAAATTTTTGGTTAACTTGCTAACTGAAAGCAAATTGCACTTGAAAGCTGGTATTCTTAAAACGTGATCAATCTTCAATCCATTCGGAAGGCTAGTTTTACCGATTCCTTTGACTGGGATTGGATCACCATTTGGAATTCTAACCGGCATCTCCGACTCGGATTGTTGCAGTTTTTCCAAGATTGCTTCATCGCATGTAATATGCTCACTTGCACCGGAGTCTATGACCCAAGGATTTTTGAAAGATTCTTACCAGCCATGTTTGCGGTTGGGAGATCCTCTCTCTGTTCACCATTTTTTTTGTCAGAGTTGTTTGTGAAGTACTGCACCAATTTTGCATAGCTGCTCGCTGAAAGTCCCGGTATTAGGCTCTCTTCGCCGGAAACAAAATGTGCAACCCTTCTCTAGTCCTGGTCAGTTCATTTATATTTACCATTATTTCCGGTGACGCGATTCGGGTTGCATCTGAGGATATTGCCTCTCAGGTATGTGTTTATACAAGCACGTCTCAATAACTTTAGGGGCCCAGTGCCAAAACGAATATGGGGTCTTTTAAATTTAAAAAAAAAAACATTAAAAAACATATACTCCCTCCGTCCCAAATTAACGCTTCTACTCTGACTTTGGACATAGATCAAGAAAAAGGTTAATAACGTGAGTATGAAAAATAAAATAGAGCCCAGCTAAAAAGGGCCCAATTGCACTAATAACCAGGCCTATTTGTGAATTTTTGGCCATTTAACCCCAAGTCCAAATGCATCTTATGATAGTTTCACAAAATTCAAACATTCTAAATATAACAGTTATATTTTCAGGTTGGCTCGGTTGGGCTCAAACAAATGAAAAAATCACGTTTGTATGCTTATGGATCCGTCGTAGCCTTTCTCATTCCCATAATTTTTGAACACATTTACGTGTACAAAATTATTGGGGTTAGAGTTATCTTCACGTGGCGTTATCGGCCTCATATTGATTGGATGTGCTGCTTTCAGATATTGCTGTTTTTTTATTGGAAAGCGTTATATACAAAGTACATTTTTTGTTTATACTCTTGCCTCAAGTAGTTCATTATTACAAAGGTATTCATTATTATTTTAAAATTCATTATTTAAACAAAAAAGGTATAACGGTGGGAAACCATTAACCTTCCTGTTAAACGCTTCTTAAAAGCCTGGGATAACTTATGGTGTAACAAAGCCACGTACCTAATTTTCAAATAACAAATTTACTATCCAAAAGTTACTGTTCATTATATATATATATATATAACTGACATTTTGTATGATGCGATTTTGTTTCCATGTTTGAAATTTCAGGGCCTCTATTGTTACGGAGGCGATATCTTTAGGTATCGCAATAATTTTTATTCACCATAGAGAGTCCCCCCACATAGCGGTTTCTTTGGTTTTGGACTATTTTATTAACGGATTAGTAATTTGTTTACATTTGATGGCGGTCCAATTTCAATCAACCGTTTTGGCCCGTAGTTGGCTTACTGCGTTGCCACAAATGGTGATTAAGGTAATTATTACTAGTTTTATAAGATTAGATTGAAAATGATTTTAAAGGTTAAAAAAAACTGTTATTGAGTTGGATATAGGATACTACTGAAAGAAAACAATTTTTAGAGATAAAATCATAAAAATAAAATAAAATTAGAGGGTCGAAAATGATATTCTTCCGTTAAGTATCAACGGTTGTTATGAATTCGGTTGATTTTTTCTATTAAATCACTAACAAAGGTCACATTTGTATATTTAAAAGTTTGGTGGTCAAATTGATGAACACCAAATAGTTTGATGGTTAAAATACAAATCACTCTATAACAATAATACTAAAGGTACTTGATACATGGTTTTCTCTCTCTTTCATTGGGTACTTTTAGGCCTATTTAGTGCTTTAATCTTATGCTTTTGTTAATTGGTTTGGTGTGCATTCGTGGTTTTTATGTTAAAGAGTCGGTCTTATGAAAAACTTGGTTTATACTAAGAGATGTGTAAAACTTGTTTTACATTAAGAAATTTTATTTTACATTAAGGGATAGAAACAAGTTTTACACTAAAGTGAATTTAAAACAAGTTTTTCTTGAGATTTTTACTATGTTAAAAGTGGCAACGTTCTAGATCTAAAATAGCAAGGGAATAGAAAAAGAACTTAAAGGAGTAATGTTGTAATTTATATGCATTTTTTATGCTCTCAATTCGCTTATTATATGCATTTTTTTGCTCTCAATTCTCTTATTATATGCACTTTTTTTGCTCTTAATTTGCTTATTATATGCACTTTTTTTTCCTCATGTTATAGTCATATCTCATATAATAATATAATTATATATTATCATTTAGTTTTTATTATTTATAATAACATAAATGCAAATATTTTTCCCATAATTTTTGAAATTTTTCTTGCCAAGTCTTTTCTTTAAAATTTTCCTTTTGACGTGCCATAAGAAATAAACTGTTAGGCAGAGAGATAATCACATAACACAAAAGGGATATCATACGGAAGGGAGGCGGGACTGGGATAAGTTCGTGCAACATGCAGTTACTTTTTTGTTTAAGTTTACTTAAACCATGCATTATTATTCCTAGATGGTTGGAAAAGATTCCTCTTCTTTTTCACAACTATTCTAGAACCTGGACCAGTGGAAGACATCACTACATAAGTAACACATTTTTTACATTTAGTTATTAGCGACTCGTAAATGCTGTAAAGAGTTTTACTTCAGAGACTAATATTAGTACTATCGTGTTGCAAATACAGATGAGATGCACCACCATCTGTTTCCACGTATGGGAGGTGTAGCCGGGATGTTGGTTTTACTTATTCGATGGTTTTTACCATCGTTTCAGCGGCTGCTATGTGGTATGCAACTCATGATGTTGACTCTCTGGTATGTCATTGATCATCACGCTGTCTCAAATTGATGGTTTCGTTTGGTTTACATTGGCATACTAATTTTTGATGATTATGTAATTTTGAAGTCTTAATTTTAAAAATGTGATTAATTTTTTTAGACAAAAAAAATAAATGGAAAATGAGTATCATTTTGAAACGGAAGGAGTAACATGTTAACATGTGTTTATGCCTCGGTTGCAATGATCATTTTTCTTTCTTTTTCGATTGCTAGAATATCTAATAATCAAATCACTTAGACCTTTTGTTTTCTTTTTATATTACTACGTTGTTACCTTTTTTCTTTTTTTTTTTGTTGGTACTTGGTATTAAGTATTCCTTTTATAAACAATGCATTATACTAATTTGATAATATAATTGTCTAAGAAAGTAGAATTTTTAAGCAAAAAATGTAAATATAACTAGACCCAAGTCCGATCATTGAAATACTTTTAAATTTTATTGATTCAGTCCTAGTTTCTAAGACCCATGAGATTTTAGCTCGGGTGGCATGAGTTTTAGGACTCCCTTCAGGAGGTCCCGAGTTCGAAACTGTCCGCCCCATTGTATCTTAAAAATATTTTAGCTGACAAAAAAAGTCGTGGTTTCTAAGGTTTTATAAAACCACAATATAATTGACTGACTTTCGATATCATTAAAGCATAAATGAGTATTTCACAATATTAGAATCTAAATATAAATTATTTTCAGGTGTTCTGGTTTGGGTTCAAATACATGAAACACTCAATTGTATATGCATACGGTTCGCTCGCTGCACTTATCGTTCCCATAATTTTTTAACACATTAATGTGTACAAAATTATTGGGAATGCAGTTATTTTTTCACGACACGTTCGACCACGAATAAGATGGAGAAGGTGCTTTCAAATTCTGTTGCCGTTTTATTGGTAAGCCACAATATAATTATTTATTATGTCTACACATTTTGTGTATATAAAAATGTTTTATATGATGTGAAACTTTAGGGCTTTTGTTATTACTGATGTCACATGTTTAGTATCGCGACCTACTGCAGACATCATTCAGAGTCTCCGCACGTAGCGGTTGACCTCTCATTGGCATTTGACTATGCGATTTTCGCATTGGTCATATGCTTGCATTTGATGGCAATCCAAATCCAGTCGATCATTTTGTCCTGTTATTGGATGGATGCACTGCCGCAATCGGTTGTGGAGATAATGATTATTACTCTTGCATGATAAGATTTAGTTGTTTCCTACTGGATATGTTGTTTTATACACATTTTTTTTAATGTAGTCCAAACAGTATGAAAATTGTGTCATATGCGTCGAGACCCCGACGGTTGGGGAAATCGTTCGCCAGTTACTATGTCGTCACACCTTCCACAAACATGTATGAATCTTTTCTTCTCTTCTTTTTGTTTATCGATATATATATATATATATATATATATATATATATATTACCTTACATATTACATAGTAGGTGTTGAGTATGCCTATTATAAACCACTCATATTACCTTAATTTGATTGATCCCGTAACCTAATTTTACTCTTTGTGGACTTCAGGCTATATTGTAAGAAGTACAGTACTTCATTTAGAATAGTCCACTTTTTAGTTTGATAGGCTTAGTAATTTAGGACCCTCATTTTTTATAAGTCTGGAGACATGTGGCAAGGCACCATCTACCGCATGAAATGCTTGCCGCATATCATTGTTTGCCGCATGACTTAACATGCCACATACTATCAAGTCTTCCGCATTTATCAAGCCGGCCGCATGGTTCATCCTACCGCATGTAACCTTGGTTGAAGAAACTCAAGTTTGGTTCAAACTTAACCATGGTCACACTAGTGTCCAAAATCTTGGTTAGTTTAGAACGTTGCAAATTCAAATTTCAAATTTTAATACAACTGTCATCATAGTACATTTGGACCACCATGACTCTGCAACAAAAGGACACCTCAGACTGATCTCCAATAAGAATTCAACAGCTCATTGTCCTTCAACTTGGTCCCCAAGTATTTCAAACGGCTAGTTTCTCATTCAAGGCTATAAATAGTCCTTGAGTTCTTCATTGAACATTGCTGAGATTCTGTTGGGTATGCTTATTTCTTAACCCTCCCAATTATGTTAGAATTGATTGATACCATCACCTAAGTATTTTGTGGACTTTAGGATCCTATGTAAGAAGTTTTATAACTTCTATTTTTAGCTAAGTCCAATTTTATAGAATAGGCTTAGCGGTTAGGGCTTGCTCGGAATTGAGGTTTCATTTACTGAAGACCAAGTATAATGCGCAGGACATTTCGTGCGCAGCACATTTCATGCGCAGAGCATTACCTGCTTATTCTCCGCGCGCATAGCATCACTTGCTCATTCTCCATACGCATGGCTTTTATGAGCAGAGCAGATTAACTTGGTCCTTATGCTTATCTTTCAAACCTCATACTCTTGAAGCTTGGAGCGAAAAGAAATGATCTAAGCAAGACTGTGGTTACTGCGCAGGACTCTCTGCGCAGGACATCACTGCGGAGGTCTCCTCTGCGCAGCATGCATCCTTGCACAGTTTTCAATGCATTCAGATCACCTAACTTGGAAAGCGCTTAGAAGATGCACGCTTATTAAAAGTGCTGAGGTATGCAGAAACGACAAAGCAAACACACTCAGCAGATCCAACGGTGGAGACGCGCTCAAGAGAAATATTTCAAATGAAGACAGCTGTCATCCTTCTAGAAGAAGCTTTTGAATTTGGTCTTCATGCTCAGTCTCCAACGGCTCTAAATCACCTGCGCACCAATCATATTGTGCCAGGTCATCATCTTTGATCAGAGCCCCAACGGCTATAAAGGACACCTGCACACCAATCATATTGTGCCAGCTCATCGTCCTTGCTCAAAGCACCAACGGCTAGTTTAAAGCTCTCTGCTATAAATAGCCTGTTCATCTTCATTTCCAAGTTGCTAGAGTTTGTGCTTTCATAAGTATCACTGAAGCTCTGAAGATTGCTGCTTATATTCCCAGATTCAAGATCAACCTTCAACCTTCATACCTTCAAACTCCAAGCCCAGATCCTAAGCCTTATATCACCAGAATTCTTCGTGCTCTTCATCTCATAGATTCATAGAGCCCAGAATTTCTGAACACACACACACCTCTTGAAGCTTTGATTATTTCGATCATACTTCTTGAGATACACCGGTTTAGTCTAGGATTTGTTCTTCATAGATTATAGATCTTTGAGATAGTTGTGTTTCATTGTTGTATCTTGTAACTCTCTCATATAATAAGATCTCCATTAGAAAATCCAAGACTAACCATCTTGGTAGAGGACGTAGATCGTTCATTGATCGAACCTCTCCAAATATCTTGTTCTTTAATCTCGCTATTTACTTCCTGCTTAATTATTTCTGAATTACTGCTTTGTTTGATCTTTCAGATTGCTATACTTTGCTGCTGTGCTTGTTATTGCTTATTGCCTTAGAACATTTTATCCAACTCTTTAAGCCAAAACTTAGCGCGTGCGTTTTTATCCTTGCGCAGCTTTTTACTGCGCAGGTGCTGCTTAAAACTTCCGCTGTGCATTTCACACTCTCACTGCGCGCTATACTTAGCTTATTTGAGAACTGTGCGCATAAGCCATTGATTTGCAAAAGGGTTTGAAAAGAATTTTAAAAACGCTATTCACCCCCCTCTAGCATTTTTCATACCCTTGTTGCCCCTCAGGGACCAACAAGTGGTATCAGAGCAAACACCTTCATAAAACTTGTTTTGTTTTTCAAGCTTAACAGCTTGGGTGCCGATTCAAGATGGCTTCAAAATCTTGGGCAATGGCTAACTATTCACATGTTCCAGTGCTGAATGAAGATCACTTCGAAATCTGGAAGCACTGCATGCTCACTCATTTTTCTTCTATCGACGAGATCCTCCACGACATAGTTCTTGAAGGACCCTACATTCCAATGAAGGCCAATCCAGATGCTGCTACCAACAAGGATAATCCTACAATCAAGAAGGATAAAGGGGAATGGACCGATGAAGAAAAGAAATGGGTTGGTTACGATGGAAGAGCTAGAAACATCATTCTCAGCACTCTAGACCTCTCCACGCACAATCAAATTGTGAGCGGTGGAACTGCAAAGGATCTGTCACGACCCGAAACCCCGTCTCTATTTTCTTAGTAATAAATAATTATTTAATTATTTACTTGCTTCATTATTTAATTGATTATTTATTATGTGTGCAATTTATGTGTTATAATATTTTGTCTAGCATTGTATTAGAATTATTTGGGGTAGTATGGAAGTGTTAGGTCTTAATTGTTAGTAGGGAGTGTAGTTTGTGTGTAGTGTGAGAGAGGGGGCCTAAGAGTAACATTTTGAATTATTTCCCTTCTCCCCTCACCTCCCTCACCATCTCCCTCACTCTCCCCACTCCATCTTCCAGCCATCACTCTCTCTCTCTCTAAGATTTGGGTAAGTTTTATTTCTCCTCCTTCTCTCTTCATTTTCTTCATCTTCTCCTTGAAATCTCTCATTTCTTAAAACGTAAACATTGTTTAGATCGTCGATAGGATCGCGTAGAGCCAAAAAGATTTGAATTCCGTCAACTTTGAGATTTTGCAGGTAAGTTACTTTTCCCCCATTTTATGCCAAAATGCTCATATTATGTTCATATAATGCCATTGTTGTTATAGTTGAAGTTTGGATGAGTTTAGATGTTGTTTGGGGTTCATTTGGGTTTTTGTCTAAAAATGGTGATTGATGTTGATGTTGAGTTTGATCCTTGGTTTGGGGTCATTTATGGTGTTCTTAAGGTCCCCTTTTGTGTTAGATGTTGTTTGGGTACCTTAGAATGACTATTGAAAGCATTTGGTTTGAGTTATGTTGTTTGGGTGGAAAATTTGGGAGAAACCCAGTTGGTTTTGGCCGTTTTCCGGCGACCTGGGTGCGTGGGCGACCGCCCATGATGGGTTTGGGCGACCGCCCATGAGATCAGTTGATCCGGAGGATTTGACCAAAGTGAGTAGGCGACCGCCCACTTTTGGGTTGGGCGACCGCCCAGGAAGTCAGTGAGTTTTGGGCTTGGGATTGGGTTTTGGGCGACCGCCCAGACTGGCTATGGGCGACCGCCCATACCAGCTGTTCTGAGCCTCTTTGTTATTGAATTGTTTTAAAAGTCCAAGCCCGATCTAGGCTCGAAGTATCACCCTAGTTGACTTAAGTTAATGTTGTGGAACACTTTATTGTTCGAGAATGATCCCCTTGTGATCGATCGTGATATGTGATTTATTTAAGTATCATTTTGAGAACGTGATTCATCTTTGATGTGCGGTTTATATTGGTTTGCCTTTGTGGTGATCTATTTGGCTTGGTTCCCTACTTTGGAATCAATGCCCCGTTGTTGTTTCAAGCGAGTATTTATTACCTTGTGCTTGTATAGAGTCCAGCTGGCATTGTTGTGTTTGTTTTGGGCAGTGATGTATATTATAATGGCACGAGCCGAGTCCAGTATAATGTACTTCACTGGTAACCCAGTTTCCCCATGTTCAGTGGCCTTGAGTGGGATGCCCCTTCCCGTGATCGTGGTTGGGATGAGCTAGCTCCTATGGTGAGTATTCTAGCTATACGCTTGGGGGTATGACTTTGTGTTATTTCCCCCACCTCTGGTTGTTGTTGTTACTTGGTTCCGGAACCGGCTTCAGCTCGTTCATGCTGCTCAACGGACTCTTCTCAAAGGATGGTGTTCCGTTTATAGAACCTTGGCTCAGTATCCACATATGAGTGTTTATTTCCGCATTATGTGTTATGTTATGAGGGGACTGTATGTTTATGTTATATGCATATGTGACTGTCTATTGATTGTTCCTTTGTGATTATCATGTTGGCATGAAATGTAGTTGCATATTAGTAGCTTACTGAGATTTTATCTCACCCCTTATTTGTTTACTGTTTTAGATAAGGGCGTGCATCCGGGATAGGTCACTTATCACAAGGAAGGCGTCGAGGTGGTAAATTTCTTTTGGGGTATGTTTGTAAAGGCTACATTATGTAAATGTATAACCTTAATGGGTAGTGTATCCGTGACTTGATCTTGTAACACCTATTTTGGATAATGTTGGTGTTTACTCTTTTGTATAAGTTAATGAAGGCCTTCGTGCCAAGTATTTTAGTTGTGAAAGTTAATTGAAAGTTAAGTTGAGGCTTTGCACTCCAAAATGGATTTCGTTTATCTTTATGATGGTTTTCGAAAAGTTTTTGTTAAATGTGAATTATGACGTCTTCCGTGCGCGTCCCGAGCGTGGGGCCATGTAGGACCACGGGTACGGGGCGCGACAGTTGGTATCAGAGCTAGGTTGTAGATAGTCTAGAGTGACTAAATGACCTAGGAGGGTAATCGAGTATGGAGTGAGTAACGATGAGTGTCTTATGCAGGTACTCGGTAATCATGGTCGGGTCTGATAATGAACAGGGTGGACCTGCCGAGCAGGGAAATGCAAGAGAAGAAGCCCTAGCAATGTTTCAAGGGATATTCGAGGCGGCATTGAAAACCATGAATGATAACAATCGTAGAGAGGCACCATTGGCTCCGAGGACTGGACTGGAACAATTTCTGAGGATGAAACCGACAGAGTTTGATGGAGGATCAGATGTGGCTACAGCAGAAAGGTGGGTTGAGTCTATGGAAAAGATCTTTGAGGTCTTACAAAGCTCCGATGAGGATAGGGTAAGATTTGCGACCTACAAGCTAGTTGGAGGCGCAGAGTATTGGTGGAAATCGTTGAAGGCTAGTTGGGAGGAGGCACGGGTACCCCATGTTTGGGAGACGTTCAAGAAAAAGTTCAAAGAGCATTTCATTCCTAAGGTGGACCAAGATAGGAAGGAGTCCGAGTTTCTTAGCTTGGAACAAAACTTGTTGACGGTGGCCGAGTATGTCGCCAAATTCACGGAATTGGCTCGCTATTGCAATTACATGGTTTCGACGGAAGAAAGGAAGACCTCGAGGTTTGTCAAAGGGTTGAAGACCGTGATCAGAACCCAACTCACTTCCCACAAATTTCAAGACCTTCAAGATGCCATTGATCGTGCCTACCAGGTGGAGCAGGACATAGTAGAGCATAAGAAGAGGACGGAATCGACAAGTGTAGCGAAACAGGGAGGTCAAGGAAAGCCACAACCTCATCGTGGTGACTCTAGAGGATCGCAGAACATGTATTCACTTTTCAGGGGAACATCTCAAGGGCAACAGGGCAATAGGAATCAAGGTAACACCTCGGGGAGTCAGAATAATCGGGTTTGCAATTATTGTCAAAGGGGAGGGCACTCCGAGGAGAAGTGTTGGAAAAAGCAGGGAAAGTGCTTGAATTGCGGCCAGTTGGGTCACTTTCAATTTAGTTGTCCTAAACCGAAGAATCAGTCAGTTGGGAGTGGTACCGGGTCGTCTTCGGGTCAGAAGAGGGATGCCTCGGGCAAGCCCAAGGTGCAAGGTCGTGTCTTCGCCATCAACCAACAGCAGGCCTCGAATGCTTCTGACGTGATTGGAGGTATTATTTCTATGTCTAATAGGAGGGCACGTGCACTAATAGACCCCGGTTCTTCGCATTCTTATGTGTCTGTGCATTTTGCATCTCAGTTGTCTTCTTTGCCTGAGTCTCTACCTTTTGTGTTAGAGGTGTCTACCCCTATGGGTAAGAGTTTGGTGACTGATAAAGTATTGCGTGATTGTGATGTGCATATACGTGAGCATGTTTTACTTGCTGATTTGATTATATTGCCATTGCAAGATTTTGATATCATTCTGGGTATGGATTGGTTGAGTCGATACCATGCTACTGTTGATTGTTTTAAAAAGGTGGTTACTTTTTCTGCCCCTAATGCCCCTGAATTTTCTTTTGAGGCGATTCCTTTGAGTAAAAAGGTTCATGTCATTTCGTATGTGAAGGCTAGAAAGTTGTTGAGCTGTGGTTGTGTTGGGTTTCTGGCCAGCGTTCTGGATACTACGAAAAAGGTTTCTAGTGTGGAAGAGGTAAGTATTGTTAGGGAGTTTCCGGATGTGTTTTCTACGGAGTACTCTATGCCTCCCGATAGAGAGATCGAATTTTGTATAGACTTGCTTCCAGGTACAACTCCTATATCGGCGGCACCGTATAGAATGGCTCCGGCTGAATTGAAAGAATTGAAGAAGCAGTTGTTTGCAAAGTTCAGTAAGTGTGCCTTTTGGCTTGAAGAAGTTTCTTTTCTGGGGCACGTGGTTTCTAATGGAGGGATATCCGTAGATCCTTCAAAGATTGAAGCTATTGTGGATTGGAAGAGGCCAGAATCAGTTACGGAGATTCGGAGTTTCTTGGGCTTAGCCGGGTACTATAGAAGATTTATTGAGGGATTTTCCAAAATTGCCACCCCGTTGACTCAGTTGACCAGAAAGAATGTGCCGTTTGTGTGGGAAGAAAAATGTCAATTGAGTTTCGATGAGTTGAAAAGGAGGTTGACCACCGCTCCTATACTTGTGTTACCAAATGGGAAAGATGAACTGGTTATTTATAGTGATGCTTCTAAAGAAGGCCTCGGGTGCGTTTTAATGCAAAATGGGAAAGTGATTGCGTATGCTTCAAGAAAGTTGACTCCGAGTGAGCAGAATTATCCTACCCATGACATGGAACTTGCGGCTATTGTCTTTGCGTTGCACAAGTGGAAGCATTATTTATATGGGACAAGGTTTGAGATTTTTACCGATCACCAAAGTCTGAAGTATCTTTTCTCGCAAAAGGAGTTGAACAATAGACAGCGCAGATGGATGGAATTGTTGAAGGATTTTGATTGCACCATTTCTTATCATCCGGGTAAAGCAAATGTGGTCGCTGATGCCATTAGTCGGAAATCCTATGTAGCTTCATTGATGGTGCGTGAATGGAAAATGTTGGAAGATGTTCGAGATTGTGATCCTTATGAGTCCAAGCATGGGGCTATCTTTGCGAACATTAGGGTATTACCTGCCTTAATTCAACAAATTAGGGATGCTCAGAAGGATGATTCCGAGTTGATGAAGATTTTGAGTAAGATTGGGGACAAAAAGTTTGAAGAGTTCTCTCTTAGTTCTGAAGGGGTTTTGAATTATAGAGGTCGTTTGTGTGTACCTAGTGTGGAAGGTGTGAAGCGCCAAGTTCTGAATGAGGGCCACAAGTCGAAGTATACTATTCACCCTGGGAGTACCAAAATGTATCGGGATTTGAAACAGCATTTCTGGTGGAGTGGCATGAAGCGGGAAATAGCGGATTATGTATCGAAGTGTTTGACTTGCCAACAGGTGAAAGCGGAACATCAAAGACCCGCGGGGTTACTTCAACCTCTTGAGATACCGGAATGGAAATGGGAACATGTGACGATGGATTTTGTGTCCGGATTACCGCGTTCGAGGAGAAAGCATGATGCAGTTTGGGTGGTCGTAGATAGATTGACAAAGTCTTCTCATTTTCTACCTATCGAGATTAGCTATTCAATGGAAAGGCTTGCGACTTTGTATATCAACGAGATCGTGAGATTGCATGGGGTTCCAGTTAGTATCGTTTCTGATCGGGATCCTAGATTTACATCTCGGTTTTGGCAAGCATTTCAGAAGGCTTTGGGTTCCGAATTGAGGTTTAGCACGGCTTTTCATCCACAAACCGATGGTCAATCGGAGAGAACGATTCAGATTCTTGAAGACATGTTACGGGCTTGTTCGATCGACTTCGATGATTCTTGGGATACTCATTTACCTTTAGTGGAGTTTGCTTATAACAACAGTTTTCAATCGAGTATCGAGATGGCTCCTTATGAAGCTTTGTATGGTAGGAAGTGTCGATCTCCCGTTTGTTGGGACGAAGTCGGGGAAGCTAAGATTTGGGGTGTCGATTTGGTTAATGATTCGGTTGAAAATGTAAAGCTTATTCGAAATCGTCTAATCACCGCTCAGTCTAGGCAAAAGAACTATTCCGACCACCGGAGGCGAGATCTCGAGTTTCAGTCGGGTGACTTCGTGTTTTTGAAAGTGTCTCCGAAGGTGGGAATCCGAAGGTTTGGTAAGAAGGGAAAGCTTGCTCCAAGGTTTATTGGGCCTTTCGAGATATTAGATAGAGTTGGGAATCTTGCTTATCGTCTTGCGTTACCGCCTTCTTTAAGCCGATTTCATAATGTGTTTCATGTTTCAGCGCTTCGTAAATATATGTATGATCCGTCTCATGTGTTGTCAGAAGTACCGGAAGATATTGAACCGAATATGTCTTATGAGGAGAAACCAATTCGAGTGATTGATACCAAGGTGCAAGAGTTGAGGAACAAGAGCATTGCCCTAGTTAGAGTGGTATGGAGGAATCACGAAGTTGAGGAGTCGACTTGGGAATTGCGGGATGAGATGGAACGGAAGTATCCGTGGTTATTCGAAAATCTTGGTAAGTGTTAAAATTCGGGTCGAATTTTCTTTTAGGGGGAGTGATTGTCACGACCCGAAACCCCGTCTCTATTTTCTTAGTAATAAATAATTATTTAATTATTTACTTGCTTCGTTATTTAATTGATTATTTATTATGTGTGCAATTTATGTGTTATAATATTTTGTCTAGCATTGTATTAGAATTATTTGGGGTAGTATGGAAGTGTTAGGTCTTAATTGTTAGTAGGGAGTGTAGTTTGTGTGTAGTGTGAGAGAGGGGGCCTAAGAGTAACATTTTGAATTATTTCCCTTCTCCCCTCACCTCCCTCACCATCTCCCTCACTCTCCCCACTCCATCTTCCAGCCATCACTCTCCCTCTCTCTAAGATTTGGGTAAGTTTTATTTCTCCTCCTTCTCTCTTCATTTTCTTCATCTTCTCCTTGAAATCTCTCATTTCTTAAAACGTAAACATTGTTTAGATCGTCGATAGGATCGCGTAGAGCCAAAAAGATTTGAATTCCGTCAACTTTGAGATTTTGCAGGTAAGTTACTTTTCCCCCATTTTATGCCAAAATGCTCATATTATGTTCATATAATGCCATTGTTGTTATAGTTGAAGTTTGGATGAGTTTAGATGTTGTTTGGGGTTCATTTGGGTTTTTGTCTAAAAATGGTGATTGATGTTGATGTTGAGTTTGATCCTTGGTTTGGGGTCATTTATGGTGTTCTTAAGGTCCCCTTTTGTGTTAGATGTTGTTTGGGTACCTTAGAATGACTATTGAAAGCATTTGGTTTGAGTTATGTTGTTTGGGTGGAAAATTTGGGAGAAACCCAGTTGGTTTTGGCCGTTTTCCGGCGACCTGGGTGCGTGGGCGACCGCCCATGATGGGTTTGGGCGACCGCCCATGAGATCAGTTGATCCGGAGGATTTGACCAAAGTGAGTAGGCGACCGCCCACTTTTGGGTTGGGCGACCGCCCAGGAAGTCAGTGAGTTTTGGGCTTGGGATTGGGTTTTGGGCGACCGCCCAGACTGGCTATGGGCGACCGCCCATACCAGCTGTTCTGAGCCTCTTTGTTATTGAATTGTTTTAAAAGTCCAAGCCCGATCTAGGCTCGAAGTATCACCCTAGTTGACTTAAGTTAATGTTGTGGAACACTTTATTGTTCGAGAATGATCCCCTTGTGATCGATCGTGATATGTGATTTATTTAAGTATCATTTTGAGAACGTGATTCATCTTTGATGTGCGGTTTATATTGGTTTGCCTTTGTGGTGATCTATTTGGCTTGGTTCCCTACTTTGGAATCAATGCCCCGTTGTTGTTTCAAGCGAGTATTTATTACCTTGTGCTTGTATAGAGTCCAGCTGGCATTGTTGTGTTTGTTTTGGGCAGTGATGTATATTATAATGGCACGAGCCGAGTCCAGTATAATGTACTTCACTGGTAACCCAGTTTCCCCATGTTCAGTGGCCTTGAGTGGGATGCCCCTTCCCGTGATCGTGGTTGGGATGAGCTAGCTCCTATGGTGAGTATTCTAGCTACACGCTTGGGGGTATGACTTTGTGTTATTTCCCCCACCTCTGGTTGTTGTTGTTACTTGGTTCCGGAACCGGCTTCAGCTCGTTCATGCTGCTCAACGGACTCTTCTCAAAGGATGGTGTTCCGTTTATAGAACCTTGGCTCAGTATCCACATATGAGTGTTTATTTCCGCATTATGTGTTATGTGATGAGGGGACTGTATCTTTATGTTATATGCATATGTGACTGTCTATTGATTGTTCCTTTGTGATTATCATGTTGGCATGAAATGTAGTTGCATATTAGTAGCTTACTGAGATTTTATCTCACCCCTTATTTGTTTACTGTTTTAGATAAGGGCGTGCATCCGGGATAGGTCACTTATCACAAGGAAGGCGTCGAGGTGGTAAATTTCTTTTGGGGTATGTTTGTAAAGGCTACATTATGTAAATGTATAACCTTAATGGGTAGTGTATCCGTGACTTGATCTTGTAACACCTATTTTGGATAATGTTGGTGTTCACTCTTTTGTATAAGTTAATGAAGGCCTTTGTGCCAAGTATTTTAGTTGTGAAAGTTAATTGAAAGTTAAGTTGAGGCTTTGCACTCCAAAATGGATTTCGTTTATCTTTATGATGGTTTTCGAAAAGTTTTTGTTAAATGTGAATTATGACGTCTTCCGTGCGCGTCCCGAGCGTGGGGCCATGTAGGACCACGGGTACGGGGCGCGACAGGATCTATGGGATGCTATTGAAGGCTATGTGAATGGTGACAAAGTAAGCAAGGAAAACAAAAGATTTGTGGTGCAAAGAAAATTCAACTGCTTCATGAGAAAGGATGGTGAAACCTTGAGACAAACTTATGATCGCTTCTGTGCTGTTGTAAACTCTTGTAAATCTCTTGGAACTACCTTCACCAACAAAGAAGTAAATTCTCAATTCTTAGATGCGCTAGGTTCCAGATATGTGCACAAGGCAAGTCATCTGGAAGATTCTGGATTTTTAGATACTTGGCCTCTGCGCAGCTTATACGCAAACTTAAAAGTGTATGAGCTAAAGCTTGATCGAATCGACGAAACTGAAGGCAAAGGAAAGCTTGTTTCCTATGTTGTGAAAAAGGAACCTGCGCCTGCTCAAACCTCAGACAAAGTCTCCACTTCTTCTCTGCTTGAAATGGATGATGATGATTTCGCTATGTTTGTTAAGCGATTCCAAAAATTCAGGAAATTCTCAAAACCTGAATCCTCAAGTAAAGCTCCAGCTAAATTCTCTCGTGGCAGAGACTTAAAGGAAGAAGATGACTTGGTTTGCTACAACTGTAGAAAGCCTGGTCATTTTGCATCAAAATGCCCTACGTCAAGATTTGAGTACATAAAGAAGAATACTGCGTAGAGATTTTCAAAGCAGCGCGGAATGGTTGCTGAAGAAGACCCTGCTGAGAAGCAACTCAAGACCTAGATAGAGACTGACACTGAAGACAGTGATGATGATGACTCTGAGGATGGACTGCTCTGCTTGATGGCCAATGCCGATGCTGATAGCGATTCAGACAATGATCCCAAAATGGACACAAAGGCTGCGCCAAGTACTATTCAGAAGAAAGGTCCCACCATCATAGAACTGGCAGAAATGGGACATCTAACTCCAACCAGACAGAATGGCAAGTACTTATTTGCCAGAGCAGACCTAACGAAGAAATTTGTTGCTGCGCCAATACGCAAAGAATCTCTTGAAATTCCTGCTGAAATTGCAATAGAAAAGGATGACTCTGCTGCTGAGCGCGAGTCTATTTTTCAGCAAGCTGAAAAGGTAATCAAAAGATTCAATTCTATGAAAGAAGCAGTGGACTTATCAATTGGAGAAATTTCACAGCTTAAGACAGAGAAAACTCTTTTAAAATCTGAGATCACCCTCCTTAAGGAGCAGATTAAGAGCATGACTCCTCTTACTGAAAAGAACCGTTTTCTTACAGATCAAAATGCGCTATATAAAGTAAGAAACGAAGAATTGGCTGCTCAAGTAGCTGATCTCACAAAGATCACTGATGAGTGGACCAAATCTCGTGTCACTATGGATCAAATTCTAGAATCCCAAAAAGCTAGTGGAGATAAGGAAGGCTTGGGATTCTCAACTAGTGACAACTTTAAATGCGCCGTTTGCTCTGAAAGAGAAAAGGATTTTACACCCCAACAAACTATTGAAATTCCTAAAGCAAATCATTCTGCTTCAATGGGTAAAGGACAGGAGAAAGTCTAGAGACAAAATTTCCATTATGTCTACCCAAAGAAGCAAACTGGAAAAGCCAAGGGTAAGGCTAAAGTTGAACCTGCGCATGACAACTCATATTCTGACTATGGTTGCGCTTCAACTTCAAATGTCAAATCTGCGCACAAGAGCCATGCGCATAAAAGCCATGCGCCTAAACGCCAGATGTGCATTCTTAAGAAAAGCGCACCCAAACCTCAGAAAATGATATTTGTCAAAGCAAGTTCATCTGCTCCAGTAAAGAATGCTGCGCCAAAGAAAAGTAAAGAGTTTGTAAAAACCCAATCTATAAGTGGCTTTCATCATTGTGTTGTGTGTGATGGTTTAGGTCACAAGGCTGCAGAATGCCTTTTGCGATTTGCTCCTAATGCCAAGGGACGAAAAAATCCTAAGGTCAGACAGGAGTGGGTTGTCAAAAGTTGCTAACCCTAGGACCCAAGAATAAAGGGGACCTGCGTTCTTAATGTCTATCTTTCAGGTCTCCTGCTTCACTGCGCACTCTTCACAAGCTAAAGCGCATATATGGTACCTCGACAGTGGATGTTCTAGACACATGACTGGAAATGCTACCGCTCTTGAAGAAGTGCATGAAGGAAGAGGTCCCTCTGTAACTTTTGGAGACAACAACAAAGGGCACATAGTTGGATATGGAAAAATCAGAAAAGATAAAGTGTGCATTGAGAAAGTTGCGCTCGTTGAAGGTCTCAAGCACAACCTGCTCTCCATATCACAATTCTGCGATAAAGGTTTGAAATGTCACTTCACTGCAACGCACTGCTACATCAAAGATGGCATATCCGGACTAACTTTGCTCACAGGGACTCGTAAGACTAATGTTTACATTATTGATCTTACTTCTATAGATTCCATCACTAATCTCTGTTTTGTAGCAAAGAATGTAAGTGAAAGCAGCTGGCTATGGCATAAGCGCTTAAGTCATTTGAACTTCAAGTATTTGGCTAAGGTAGGAAGGGAAAATCTTGTCAAAGGACTTCCCAAAGTAGCTGACCATCATGACAGAAAATGCGCAGCATGCCAGATCGGTAAACAACCTAAGCAGTCTTTCTCCAGCAAGATTGCTTCCTCAACTTCCAAATGTTTACAACTGCTTCACATGGATTTGTTTGGACCGGTCACCACCGCAAGCATTGGAGGAAACAAATATACCTTAGTCGTGGTGGATGACTACTCAAGATACACATGGGTCGAAATGATGATATCCAAAGATGACTGCTATGATATATTGACTGCTCTCTTTCGAAGGCTCCAAACTCAAAAGGAAGACGACATCGTTAGTGTTAGATCAGACAATGGAACTGAATTAAAAAATAACGATGTTGCGCAATACTGCGATGACCATGGAATTGATCACAATTTCTCCGCTGCTGGAGTTCCTCAACAAAATGGGGTTGTGGAAAGGAAAAATCGCACGTTGATTGAGGCTGGGAAAACAATGATCGCAGAAGCTAAGCTTCCAAAGTATTTCTGGGGAGAAGCTGTCAACACTGCTTGCTTCACTCAGAATAGATCCCTCATCAACAAACCCTACAACAAAACTCCATATGAGCTATGGAGAGGAAGAGCGCCCAACATTGCTTTCTTCAAGATTTTTGGCTGCAAATGCTATATCCTCTACAATGGCAAATATCATAGAGGTAAATTCGACGCCAAAGCAGATGAAGGTATTTTCGTTGGGTATGCCAAACATTCTAAAGCTTTTCGTGTTTTTAATAGAACTACTCTAGTAATTGTAGAATCTGTACATGTTACTTTTGATGAGCATTCTCTCCTTGAGCCACATTTAGCTCCAAATGATTCTGATGATTCTGCTGAGAATGTTGAGACAGGTACGCAGCCTCAAACTGTACCTGCGCAGAATGTTAATCAAGAAGATCAAAACCAGAATCAAGCAAGTCCATCGCATGCGCATACACCCGATGCTGCGCCAGAAGTGACGACTCCTGATGCGCAAACTCCTCCTCCTGCGCATGATTTTTCTCCACTTCAGCAAATCACTTTTGATGATCTTGATGCTGGAACAAATGAAGTACCCATTGAAGATCTTCGTATTCCTACCACTCAACCTAACTTACCTCCCGAGGTTCGTGAAGTTAGAGATCATCCAACTTCAAACATCATTGGTGATCTCAATGTAGGGGTTCGTACTAGGAGAGCATCAAACTTTGATGATGAATATCACTCTTTTATCTCTCAAATCGAACCAAAGAAGATTGATGAAGCGCTCCAAGATTCAAGCTGGGTTACTGCTATGCATGAAGAGCTAAATCAATTTGAGCGCTGCAAGGTTTGGACCTTAGTACCCAGACCTCATGATCAAGGCGTGATTGGTACAAAATGGGTATTCAGAAACAAGATGGATGAGAATGGAAGCATCACAAGAAACAAAGCAAGGTTGGTTGCGCAAGGCTATAGGCAAGAGGAAGGAATCAACTACGATGAAACATTTGCGCCTGTAGCAAGACTTGAAGCTATAAGAATTTTCTTAGCTTATGCCTCTCACAAGAAATTCAAGCTTTATCAAATGGATGTGAAGAGCGCATTTCTCAACGGTGAACTCCAAGAGACGGTCTACGTAGCACAACCACCTGGATTTGAAGATAGCAGATTTCCAAATCATGTCTTCAAGCTTCAAAAAGCTTTGTATGGACTTAAGCAAGCTCCAAGAGCATGGTACGATACCCTATCAAAATTCCTGCTAGAGAAAGTCTTTAAGCGCGGTAAAATCGACACAACTCTTTTTATTGCTAAGTATAATGATCATTCTTTACTTGTTCAAATTTATGTCGATGATATTATATTTGGTTCTACTAATGAGTTACTTTGTAAGCGCTTTGAGAAGCTCATGAAAAGCAAGTTTGAGATGAGCATGATGGGAGAACTCACATTCTTCCTCGGGCTTCAAATCAAGCAATTGAATGATGGTATCTTCATAAATCAAGCCAAGTACACAAGGGACTTAATCAAGAAATTTGGACTTGAAAATGCTAAAGCATACGATACTCCAATGGCCACTGGCAATAAGCTTGACAAAGACTTAAAAGGTAAGAAAGTTGATCAAACTTTATATCGAGGTATGATTGGCTCTCTCCTTTATCTTACTGCAAGTAGGCCAGATATTATGTTTAGTGTTTGTGTCTGTGCGCGCTATCAAGCGGACCCTAGAGAAGCGCACTTAGCTGCTGTTAAACGCATTATTCGTTATCTTTCTGGAACTGTTAACCTTGGACTTTGGTACACCAAAGATTCGAATTTCGATTTGCTAGGTTATTCAGACGCAGACTACGCAGCATGCACTATTGACACGAAGAGCACAAGTGGCACTTGTCATTTCCTTGGAAATCGATTTGTTGCATGGGCAAGCAAGAAACAAGCTGCTGTGTCCATCTCCACTACAGAAGCTGAATACATTGCTGCTGGGAGCTGCTGCTGCCAAATCCTATGGGTGAAGCAACAATTAGTGGACTATGGAATTAATGAAGGAAATTGCCCAATTTTATGCGATAATATGTCCACCATAGCAGTTTCCAACAATCCTGTCATGCATTCAAAGACAAAGCACATCGACATCAAATATCACTTTCTCAAGGACCACGTGGAAAAAGGAAACATTCATTTAGAGCACGTGGGCACAGATAATCAAATTGCTGATATCCTCACAAAGGCTCTTGACGCAAAGAGATTTGCTTTCTTGAGAGGAGAAATGGGTATGCTTGAACTTAGCTAATTGTCCATATGATTTGTCAATACTAATGATCTTGTGTTTACTTGAAAATTCTCTAAGATAGGAAATGCCTCATGCGCCTGCGCATATAAAGCGCACAAGATGTTGCGCACAAGGCAAAATATTTATGAGTTTTCAAAGAAACTCTGCACATTATATTGATGCGCATGACCCTCACGCGCATACCCCGTGGACCTCAGTATATCATTCTTCTGGTGTCTGCTCCCTTAGATCCCTCAAGTAGTCACTGTGCAGGCAAAGATTCAAGAGCAACTGGATGCGCAAGATGCTAGGCTCGATGCGCAGGCCAGTATGCTATAAGGCATTGATTGTGCCATTAAGGGGGAGAGTTATCTAACAAAGGCAAATAGGGAGAGATCAAATGCATTAAGGGGGAGAGAGATTAAGGGGGAGAGTAATCTATCAAAGGCAAAAAGTTTCGATTTGATGCTCCCGCTTCAAATAATTGAAGCTCTGTGCAAAGCAATTTGGGAATCTACAAGATGAAGTGCGCAGATCTCTCTCAAAGGTGAGATCTTATAATGCATCATTGCTTTTCCCAAAACCTTGTTCAATTCAAACTTTCTGTTTGTGGAACAACGAACGCATTATTTCAAACTTCATGCGCATATACTTAACTGCTCATATTTTCGGTGCATGATGTTTTAAACATTCAGTTTAAACGCATACTCAAACTAAAATCACATTATTTGTATGCGCTGCATGTTATTTCTGTCTTTCCCATATTGTAAGTTATATCTTTTGGTTAGACTAGAAATCTATAACATTGGCTAGTGTGTGCATTGACTTGAGGCATGATTTACCATTTTTATTTCTATGGACATGTTATTATCAAGTACAATGAATTGCCTTTGTTATAGTAGGTAATGGCATCAATCATTTAGGGGGAGATTGTTGGGTATGCTTATTTCTTAACCCTCCCAATTATGTTAGAATTGATTGATACCATCACCTAAGTATTTTGTGGACTTTAGGATCCTATGTAAGAAGTTTTATAACTTCTATTTTTAGCTAAGTCCAATTTTATAGAATAGGCTTAGCGGTTAGGGCTTGCTCGGAATTGAAGTTTCATTTACTGAAGACCAAGTATAATGCGCAGGACATTTCGTGCGCAGCACATTTCATGCGCAAAGCATTACCTGCTTATTCTCCGCGCGCATAGCATCACTTGCTCATTCTCCATACGCATGGCTTTTATGAGCAGAGCAGATTAACTTGGTCCTTATGCTTATCTTTCAAACCTCATACTCTTGAAGCTTGGAGCGAAAAGAAATGATCTAAGCAAGACTGTGGTTACTGCGCAGGACTCTCTGTGCAGGACATCACTGCGCAGGTCTCCTCTGCGCAGCATGCATCCTTGCACAGTTTTCAATGCATTCAGATCACCTAACGGCTAGTTTTAAGCTCTCTGCTATAAATAGCCTGTTCATCTTCATTTTCAAGTTGCTAGAGTTTGTGCTTTCATAAGTATCACTGAAGCTCTGAAGATTGCTGCTTATATTCCCAGATTCAAGATCAACCTTCAACCTTCATACCTTCAAACTCCAAGCCCAGATCCTAAGCCTTATATCACCAGAATTCTTCGTGCTCTTCATCTCATAGATTCATAGAGCCCAGAATTTCTGAACACACACACACCTCTTGAAGCTTTGATTATTTCGATCATACTTCTTGAGATACACCGGTTTAGTCTAGGATTTGTTCTTCATAGATTATAGATCTTTGAGATAGTTGTGTTTTATTGTTGTATCTTGTAACTCTCTCATATAATAAGATCTCCATTAGAAAATCCAAGACTAACCATCTTGGTAGAGGACGTAGATCTTTCATTGATCGAACCTCTCCAAATATCTTGTTCTTTAATCTCGCTATTTACTTCCTGCTTAATTATTTCTGAATTACTGCTTTGTTTGATCTTTCAGATTGCTATACTTTGCTGCTGTGCTTGTTATTGCTTATTGCCTTAGAACATTTTATCCAACTCTTTAAGCCAAAACTTAGCGCGTGCGTTTTTATCCTTGCGCAGCTTTTTACTGCGCAGGTGCTGCTTAAAACTTCCGCTGTGCATTTCACACTCTCACTGCGCGCTATACTTAGCTTATTTGAGAACTGTGCGCATAAGCCATTGATTTGCAAAAGGGTTTGAAAAGAATTTTAAAAACGCTATTCACCCCCCTCTAGCATTTTTCATACCCTTGTTGCCCCTCTGGGACCAACAGATTCCAAGAGAGAAATTGTTGTTGAAATTCTTGGTGATTGAAGATCATATGCAAGATTTCCAGAATCCTTCGAATCTTCAAGCACAAATCTTCAAAGTTTTCAACAACTCCAGAAACATTCATCTACAAATCTCAAGCCTTGTAACACACAAGATTCATTAGGTTCTAAAATCATAAAGATTCCAATGAGCTTTTGATTCTTACACACACACACACTCACCCCGATTGATCAATCACATAGATTGAATCAATAGGAATACATTGGTCTAAGTCTAGGATTGTTCTTCATAGAAAATAGGTGTTGATTCAATACTTCATCTCTGTAATCTGTACTCAAGCGGGTCAATATATACCTCATTCAAAATCCAAGACTGACCATCTTGCTAAAGGACGTAGATCTTTTAACAGATCAAACATTTCCAAATCATTGTGTCATTTACATTTCTTCTCTTTACCTTCTGCACTTTACATTCAAGTATTTTTCTTATTGTTCTTTATTGTTCATATTAATCTTGTTTGTTGTTTAGTGTTTTGATCTTTTCAGATTTTCAAATTATTGTGAATTGTGTTTGTATGTTTCTCAATTGCCTAAGCTAAAATCTGACTAACTTATCATTTGCCAAAACTTCTAAGACACAAACTTTCAATCTCTCAACCTACCGCACTCCAACCTACCGCACTCCAACTTACCGCACTATAACCTACCGCATTCTAACCTACCGCATTAACTTATTCAAAAACAACTCTTAACTTGTTTCATAAAAAACTTCCGCTGTTCATTTTACACTTGACCGCGTGGTTTATCATATACCGCAAAATTCAAAGTGTAAGCATAAGGTTGAATTTTGAAAAAGGGTTGAAATTTTAAATAGGCTATTTACCCCCCCCCCCTCTAGCCTCTTTTCATACCCTTGTTGTGTCTCTGGGACCAACAAGTTGTACAGAGCATCCACCTTTACAAAACTTCTGTTTTTCAAGCTTAACAGCTTGGGTGCCGATTCAATATGGCAAGTCAGAAAGCTATGGCAACGGTTAACTACACGCACGTTCCAATGTTTGACGAAGATTACTTTGACGTATGAAAACACAGCATTCTAACCCATTTCTACTCTATGGATGAGCAACTTGGTGATTGTCTTACCATTGGACCATACTTCCTAATGAAAGCTAATCTGGACCCTGAAACCAATGGTGCCACACCTTCAATCAAGAAACCAAAAGCTGAATGGACCGATGAAAAAAAGAGATTGGTTGGAATGGATGTGAAAGCAAAAATCATACTCTTAAGTACCTTGAGTACGTCTCAGCGTCGACAGATCATGGAATGTTCTACCGCTAAAGATCTTTGGGATGCAATTTAAGATTACATCGAAGGAGATCAAGCTTGCAAGAAAAGCAAAAGATTTGCAATTCAAAGAAGATTCAATAACTTTGCTAAGATCCCCGGTGAATCACTTAGAGCCACTTATGATCGTTACTGTGAGATCGTGAGTACTTATACAGCACTTGGAAAGAAGCTTACCAAGAAAGAAATCAATATGATTTTTCTATCTGCCCTTGGTTCTCTATATCTTCACAAAGGAAATACTCTTGAAGATACCAAGCTTCTAGATGATATGTCATTCAGAAGCCTGTATGCCAACCTCAAAGTTTTTGATATCAAGCTCCATAGCATTGAAGAGATGGAAGGAAAAACAAAAAGCTTATCGTTGGTCGCTCAAAAGGAAGAAGTGATCGAGGAAGAAGATCCAAAAATCTCCACTTCATAGTTACTTGATATGGATGATGCTGATTTTGCTATGTTCGTGAAAAGATTCCAAAAGTTCAGAAAGACAGCAAGACCCGGATCATCAAGCAAGGCTCCAGCAAGGTTTTCAAGGAGCAGCTCCTCAAAGAAGAAAGAGAACTTCAACTTCTCCAAGAAGAAAGAAGATCTTGTTTGTTTTAATTGCAGGAAACCAGGTCATTTCGCACCAGAATGTCCAATTCCTAAGTATGAGTATATGAAGAAGAAAAACAACTTCACTCCAAGGTATTCAAAGCAAAAGGGAATGATGGCTGAAGAAGACTCTACCACAAAAGAGTTAGCTACATGGATAGAGTCAGATTCTGATAAAAGCGATGAGGATTCTGAAGAAGGTCACATTTGTTTGGTCGTTCGTTCCGATGATGAGGATGATCATGAAAATCAAATGTAAAACCCAAACGGAAAAGTTATACGGCTGATGAACTTGTTGATAAAGGATTCCTAACTCCAGTTCAAAAGAATGGTGATCTTCTATTTTCACTACAACATTTAAAGTCTAATGCAACATTAAAATTTGTTGCGATAGGGGTCATTTCATTTTGCATTAGCTCTAATGCAACGTCAACCAACCATTGCATACTCTTGCCTTGCATTAGGTCTAGTTAGGGATGGCAACGGGTCGAATACGGTCCGGATATTTCAAAACACGTATCCGACCCCAGGCTACCCCGTATCCGAACACGTCCGTATCCGACGATGGGAAAATCCGAATCCGACCGTATTCGCCCGGCTGCCCAGTTTTTTTTTGGCCTGGCCCATCTTTTTCATTGCTTTGGGTTTTAGGCCAACCTATATTTCCACAGTTCATAAATCACATGTTCAAGGTTAGGGGAGTAATAATGGTAGAAAGTAAAGGTAAAATAGTAAATAGCCTAATATAAATACTATTCGGGTCGGATACGGGCGGATCTCATGAAGCTACCGAACCCGTATCCGAACCCGCTGGGTTTAGGAAAGTTGTTATCAAACCCACCCGTCCCGGGCCGGATTGTCTCGAATACGGATCGGATTCGGTATAATTGCCATCCCTAGGTCTAGTGCAACAATAAACTAATTTCATGTAACGCCTCTACTTTGCCGTTGCATTAGATTGACATCTAATGCAACGGTCACTTTGGCAACAGTGTGGTAAAATAAAGCAATGGTCCTTTTCTAATGGAACGCCACCGGAAAAAATAATATGAACACCTGATGCAACGGCTACATAATAATAATAATAATAATAATAATAATAATAATAATATATTAGTGCTACTAAAAAGTAATAATTAATCAATTTAATAAACACTTTTAAAACAAATTAAATTTAAAACTATCATATATTGAAAATTGTCAAAGTACATTAACTAAAAATATCAAAATATTACTACTGCTAGAATGAGATCACAACTACTGTTTATATTACAAACTAAAAGTCAAAACAACAAAGAGGGTTGGGGTTAACCCAAAAACGTCATTGAAGTTTGAGATGTCTCTTTTAGCCCCTTGTATTTTCTAAAGCCAACGCTTTATTCCCCCTCCGCTTCACTTATATTGAAAAACTGTCCTTGAAGTTTGAGAAACAGCCATCACCAAACACTGCACCACTAATCACCACCAAAAGCCACCACTAACAGCCACCACCAATAAGCTCTCACATATGTCCGAAAATATGAAGTTCATAAAAATATATACATGCACAACTATAATGCCACTGGAACCACCAAAACGTCTTCACTGATCCACCTGCTCCCTTTACTCTAGTATTCAAATTCTCCTTGGGCTTCTCCTTTCTATGCTTGCACAATCAGATTTTTTTTTTTTTTTTTTTTTTTTTGATAAAAGAGGAATAGATATTAGGAGGAAAAAAAAGTAGATGACAAGGTGTCCTCTTAAAAACAAAATACATGATAATGAAAAAAAACAAGGAAAAATCATTAGGGAAATTCATTAAGAAAAATACAATCCAAGCTATGAAAAATGCTAGCAGCAGGGCATGCCACTAAGAGTGCCATTTCATTGGGGTGAAGTTACCTTCCAAACACAAGTTGTTATCTTGTTTGTTTTTTGAAGAAGTAGATTCAGACTATAGTTAAAGAGTAAAAGACTAAACATTAGAAAAAAAATTAAACAACTTAGAAAAAAGGCAGATGAAGGGGAAGGGGAGTAGTTAGAAAAAAGCTGATAGATGTTGGATTAAGGCTCGGCTTGTTCTCGATATACTTTAGTAGCAAACTCGATCGACATTCCAACCTGATAACAGAATATTAAAGTTGCTTAAAATTAGAGTTTGAGAGCAATCAGAATGCTAGAAGAAGATGAAAAATGTAAACCATCTAACTAAATTTGAACTTACAGTTTGTGGATGACACTACATCATTATTTTCCTTCTGATGTTTGTTTGTTACAAAGAGGATGCCACTACATCAAAATACAATCATCATAAATAAATCCCAAAAGAGACAAGTGAAAAATTGCAACAATATTAATAATAAACCACAGCCATAATTAATTAATATATAAATGTAAGAGAGGGTATAGGAAAGGAATTATTCGTTGATGAGATTAATTACCTGGTCATGTCAAACAAATTTTGAAACAAGAAATTGGCTCACTGAATCTCGTAGAAGACCAAGTGGTTAGTGCTCACTGGAGAGAGAGAGTGCGAGAGGGGAAGACAAGCTACGGCGGTGAGATGTAGACCGCAGTAGGCGAAAGGGGTGGATGGAGAGGCAGTGGAGGCGGCGAGGCACACGCGACGTGCGGCGGGGCAAACCCGACCCGACCCATCCGACCCGGCCCGTAAATACTCCCAAACCGAATGGAGTGAGAATATTTGAGGCATGTTCTTCGATGGGCATACATGTTTTAAGGATCGAATTGTGAACCTTTTGGTGCATAGTAGCTTCCTCCCCAGCTCTATTTCTTGAGCTAACAGCTACCCCAACCTACAATAATATAATATATCATTTTATTAATTCACAAAAAATGGCGTCATGTTGTAACCATATAACTTAACGAGAAAAATATTTTAGAATATCGAGTAATACCTGCTCTACAAAATCTTTCAGAGAAGTTCTTGAATTCAGAAATTTCTTTAGAAATGAGTTAATGGATTCTGAACGCCCTGTTGTCGTCATTCCAGCAAAAAAGAAGTCACGTAAAAATGGTAAAGCCCAAGATGCATGGTGAGTGAACAACAACCCAATGTGTCTATCCATGTGAAGATCAAACCGAGACACCATATCACTCCATTCCTGCTCAAATGTAATAATGAGTTGTGGTTTGAATCGTGATTTAAACCATAGTCTAAACTATGGTTTGAACCGTGGTTTGAACCATGATAATTAAATACCCAATATCTTCACCTTTTTGTTGACAACGCATATACTGAGGTAAGGTGTTATTGTGAAGGTTATCCCATATAGCTACACTCCAGTAATACGCTGCTTGTGTTGTAGTGATAAAAATATATATCTGAAATAAAAATAAAAATCGAAGGAAATTTATCATTGTATAAATTTTCGTTACCATGATGAAAAACTCTTAACTTTCTCCTCTTATATATATAGGATTCGCTAGTATGATTGCATGCTTTACTAGGAAACACTACATCTTTTAAATCATTCCAAAAGATTTGGACATAAATTGGTGAATTTTCACATGATTCTTGACGTAATAAAGTATAACGCAACATTGAAAACATCACTATAAAAGTTATATTAATCATCGTTTACTTACTTTGACTAGAGGGTAAGAATCTCCAAATTATGAAGAAGATAAAAATATTTTTAGGATCGTTATTACCACCGTCACTTTTCACATTAGTGTGATATTATTAACTTCGAGCGGGCCTATCCCAAAATTTGTTTTTGGCATCTCCCAAAAATCAAAATACTAATGAATTAAGTGTGCTTTCTTATACTCCCTCCGTCCCAAAATGATTTTCACGTTTGACTATTCAAACTTTTTAAGGATATGAACACTTGCTTCAATAGACATGTTGTGTTTATGCACATTTAAGCCTAAATTCTAGAAATGAGAAGAATATTTTGCGACAATGAAATATAGCAAATGGGAATATAATTTCGGGATGGAGGGAGTATACTGTACTAGAGTTTTTTTTTTTTTTTTTTTTTCTCGTTTGTCTAGAAAGAATTGTCACGACCCGAAACCCCGTCTCTATTTTCTTAGTAATAAATAATTATTTAATTATTTACTTGCTTCGTTATTTAATTGATTATTTATTATGTGTGCAATTTATGTGTTATAATATTTTGTCTAGCATTGTATTAGAATTATTTGGGGTAGTATGGAAGTGTTAGGTCTTAATTGTTAGTAGGGAGTGTAGTTTGTGTGTAGTGTGAGAGAGGGGGCCTAAGAGTAACATTTTGAATTATTTCCCTTCTCCCCTCACCTCCCTCACCATCTCCCTCACTCTCCCCACTCCATCTTCCAGCCATCACTCTCCCTCTCTCTAAGATTTGGGTAAGTTTTATTTCTCCTCCTTCTCTCTTCATTTTCTTCATCTTCTCCTTGAAATCTCTCATTTCTTAAAACGTAAACATTGTTTAGATCGTCGATAGGATCGCGTAGAGCCAAAAAGATTTGAATTCCGTCAACTTTGAGATTTTGCAGGTAAGTTACTTTTCCCCCATTTTATGCCAAAATGCTCATATTATGTTCATATAATGCCATTGTTGTTATAGTTGAAGTTTGGATGAGTTTAGATGTTGTTTGGGGTTCATTTGGGTTTTTGTCTAAAAATGGTGATTGATGTTGATGTTGAGTTTGATCCTTGGTTTGGGGTCATTTATGGTGTTCTTAAGGTCCCCTTTTGTGTTAGATGTTGTTTGGGTACCTTAGAATGACTATTGAAAGCATTTGGTTTGAGTTATGTTGTTTGGGTGGAAAATTTGGGAGAAACCCAGTTGGTTTTGGCCGTTTTCCGGCGACCTGGGTGCGTGGGCGACCGCCCATGATGGGTTTGGGCGACCGCCCATGAGATCAGTTGATCCGGAGGATTTGACCAAAGTGAGTAGGCGACCGCCCACTTTTGGGTTGGGCGACCGCCCAGGAAGTCAGTGAGTTTTGGGCTTGGGATTGGGTTTTGGGCGACCGCCCAGACTGGCTATGGGCGACCGCCCATACCAGCTGTTCTGAGCCTCTTTGTTATTGAATTGTTTTAAAGGTCCAAGCCCGATCTAGGCTCGAAGTATCACCCTAGTTGACTTAAGTTAATGTTGTGGAACACTTTATTGTTCGAGAATGATCCCCTTGTGATCGATCGTGATATGTGATTTATTTAAGTATCATTTTGAGAACGTGATTCATCTTTGATGTGCGGTTTATATTGGTTTGCCTTTGTGGTGATCTATTTGGCTTGGTTCCCTACTTTGGAATCAATGCCCCGTTGTTGTTTCAAGCGAGTATTTATTACCTTGTGCTTGTATAGAGTCCAGCTGGCATTGTTGTGTTTGTTTTGGGCAGTGATGTATATTATAATGGCACGAGCCGAGTCCAGTATAATGTACTTCACTGGTAACCCAGTTTCCCCATGTTCAGTGGCCTTGAGTGGGATGCCCCTTCCCGTGATCGTGGTTGGGATGAGCTAGCTCCTATGGTGAGTATTCTAGCTACACGCTTGGGGGTATGACTTTGTGTTATTTCCCCCACCTCTGGTTGTTGTTGTTACTTGGTTCCGGAACCGGCTTCAGCTCGTTCATGCTGCTCAACGGACTCTTCTCAAAGGATGGTGTTCCGTTTATAGAACCTTGGCTCAGTATCCACATATGAGTGTTTATTTCCGCATTATGTGTTATGTGATGAGGGGACTGTATCTTTATGTTATATGCATATGTGACTGTCTATTGATTGTTCCTTTGTGATTATCATGTTGGCATGAAATGTAGTTGCATATTAGTAGCTTACTGAGATTTTATCTCACCCCTTATTTGTTTACTGTTTTAGATAAGGGCGTGCATCCGGGATAGGTCACTTATCACAAGGAAGGCGTCGAGGTGGTAAATTTCTTTTGGGGTATGTTTGTAAAGGCTACATTATGTAAATGTATAACCTTAATGGGTAGTGTATCCGTGACTTGATCTTGTAACACCTATTTTGGATAATGTTGGTGTTCACTCTTTTGTATAAGTTAATGAAGGCCTTCGTGCCAAGTATTTTAGTTGTGAAAGTTAATTGAAAGTTAAGTTGAGGCTTTGCACTCCAAAATGGATTTCGTTTATCTTTATGATAGTTTTCGAAAAGTTTTTGTTAAATGTGAATTATGACGTCTTCCGTGCGCGTCCCGAGCGTGGGGCCATGTAGGACCACGGGTACGGGGCGCGACAAGAATAGCGTTCTAAAATGACTGCATTTCAAAGATTGTTTTGTTATCAAAATGCCATAATCTAAAAGTGTCAAGTTTAGCAGATAGTTTTTTCCTCATCATCTTCTTCAAAACTTCCTTGATCTAAACCAATTTCTTCTTCTTTGATTTGATCAAGATCTTCTTTCTTCAATTCTTTTTATTTTGATTTGCTTATTCAATAAAATCCCAAATTTTGCATTTATTATGTTGGTGATTTTAGTGTCATCATCTATTTTGTGTAATTGTGATTTACTAGAGACCAATGCGATTTCATATTAGGCTCGGATACTACCAGTTTTTCCCGCCAAAACCAAAAGACACAACATTTGGCTAACAATTGTGACTGTTAGATGCCAACCGTCTTACCTGCCATCTGTTTATAAACAGATTCTGGTCTCATTTGAAGGTACGGAAAATTCCAAACAATTCTCTAGTTTTCGTTCTGTCTTCTTTGCCTAGAAACAAAAAGTTTGATTGTCTTATCCCAATAGAGATTTTGTGTAACTCAGGCAATAAGGGTCGAAATACTTTATTCGGAAAGTGGATTAAACACGATTCAGTCAAATATCCAGGATTATCATCTCACCAAAACCCTAGTTCTAACATATTATTTGACAATTTGTCAATTAGTAAATGCAAAATTAGAGATTAATTTCCAGTTTTTTTGTGCTTTCTTTTTAGTTTGATGTTTAATAAATTTCTCTCTTTTATGAGAGCCGTTGCTTTCTCTCCTTTTTGAGAGCCGTTGATTTCTCTCCGTAGTTGAGAGCCTGTGTTTGTTGTTTTGTTTTTTGTTTTTGTACCGTACAATTGCAATCCAATTTTCAATTACGCATCTCGCATCATCTCAACACAAAAATGTTGCCACTATTCTTCCTGCACAAAGATGTTTCGAGGGTTTTGGAATGTTTGGTGGACGATTATTCGCCGACCCGGATTCTGCATATCAAGTACTCAACGCCAAATATTATCCGACGAGGGATTTGTTGAATGCCGACTTGAGGCAGTTTCCATGTTTTTCTTGAAGTAGGATCTGTATGTTTCAAGATTTAATTCGAAATTATCATTGTTGTAGGTTAAGAAATGTGTATATTATGAATATTTGGGGTGAGCCTCCGGCCTTTGTGAAGTGTCGTCTCTATTTTTATTATTAATGCAATTGAAGTGGTGTCTTGTTTCAAAAAAAAAATAAAAAATGTTTTGTTCAAAGTGAATCTCAATTTTGGAAACATTTACTACAATTACCTTTAGTCATTTACTCTCATATTATAACTTAAACGGAGATTTAAGCATCCTTCAATTTGAGCGTCGTCAGTTAGACCACAAAACTCTTTAAGTTTTCAAATGTGACATTTGTGTTAATGATTTAATAGCAAATGTCACCCAAAATAATAATGGCCGTTAACATTTAACCAAAAAAAATATCATTTTCATCCATAGCGTTTATTATCTTTTATTCTCATCCCTAAACATTTTTTTACCTTTCAATATCGTCCTATATTAAACCAAAAAATGGAAAAGTGCTTCCATAGCCACGGTTGCCGTCGTCAACAACCCCTCCTCCAACACCACCAAAATCATGTTTCCTTCCAAACAACTAATTTTATAAGCATTTTCAGTTAATAAAAAAAATGTTAATCGCCCGAAAGTGTGTGTGTGGCTGTGTTTTGGGAGGCATTGTGCAGGAAGGAAATGGAGGGGATAATTGGTAAAGGTTGATTTTGGTGCGAAAATAGTAGGGGAAAGGGGAAGGACAACAGAGGGTTGAAATGATTTGGGTAGGGGTGGCTTGGTTGGTATTGTTAGAACATAGATCGCATAACAAGATATTTATACCATGTACCAACTTTCAGTATACCAAATATGTTTGGTCCGATTGGTACGTGGTTGGTTGGTTTAGATTTGTACCATTGGTCACCCCTAGATTTGGGTATGGGAATTGGGATGGGTGGGGAAGGGCTAATTATTTATTTATTTAGGGATAAAAAGATAATCTTTTATGTTTATGAAAATGATTTTAAAGGTTAAAAAAAAAACTGTTATTGAGTTGGATATAGGATACTACTGAAAGAAAACAATTTTTAGAGATAAAATCATAAAAATAAAATAAAATTAGAGGGTCGAAAATGATATTCTTCCGTTAGGTATCAACGGTTGTTATGAATTCGGTTGATTTTTGCTATTAAATCACTAATAAAGGTCACATTTGTATATTTAAAAGTTTGGTGGTCAAATTGATGAACACCAAATAGTTCGATGGTTAAAATACAAATCACTCTTTAACAATAATACTAAAGGTACTTGATAAATGGTTTTTTCTCTCTTTCATTGGGTACTTTTAGGCCTATTTATAATCTCATGCTTTTGTTAATTGGTTTGGTGTGCATTCGCTGGTTTTCTGTTAAAGAGTCAGTCTTATGAAAAACTTGGTTTATACTAAGAGATGTGTAAAACTTCTTTTACATTAAGAAATTTTATTTTACATTAAGGGAAACAAGTTTTACACTAAAATAAATGTAAAACAAGTTTTTCTTGAGATTTTCACTATGTTCAAAGTAGCAACGTTCTAGATCTAAAATAGCGAGGGAATAGAAAAAGAACTTAAAAGGAGTAATGTTGTAAAGCTGAAGGACTACTATTGTTTGTTTGTTGCATTTTTTTGTAACCCAATTTACTTTTTTAATGGTTTCAGGTTTATTCCCCAATTTACTACAAAATACAAAATTTGGAATTGCTCCTTTCACTATTTGTTGTTTTGTTGTTGTTGAGAGTAGGTAAAATTCACACTCTTATCTTAATATATGTAGTCTTGAATATTGATTAATTAAGTGCTAATTGCAATTTAGTTACTTGAGTTTTACAACAAATTGCAACCGGTTATTCAATTTGTCAAGGTTGCGATCCGACTCCTTAACTTGCTGAATCAGAGCAATCAAGTATAAAACTCGTTGGCCAGTTAAGAAACTAACGAAGTAGACATCATATACGAAACACGTTGCTTTTAATGAGGGCAAATATTTCGTTTCCCCTCGAAAAGGAATCTCACTTTTAATCTAAAAAAGTTGTTTTTTTATAATATTAAACTAGAAAAGGGCTTAGAAAAAATTACCCAACCCAACCCAACCCCACCCCATCCCTTCATATCACACTCCTTAACTTTCTTGTTCTGTACCTAGGCTTGTCTTCCAATGGAACCATACACTTTATGTATGTCCCGTCTAAAGCTCCTAGGCAATTCTAGCACCAAAAAACATAAACGCAAAAAAAGAAGAAAGAATAATCATTATATATGTTCATAAAAAATTATATAAACTATGAACGATTTATTTAAATTATGTAAAATATACCTTAAACCATTTCCATCTACTATCTGTAGAGTCTTCGGGCACAGGTTCAGGTTTCTTAAGCAATATTGGATGCAATCTTAAAACCGCATTGCAAACCCGAGTGAAGTGTCTACTAATGGTTTCTCCCGAACGATAAAATTTATATATTATGACCCGATTTTTTATGTTATGAGCAGTAATGTGAAGAATATAGCAACTTGTTCCTCAATTTTCATGTTCCTAGTAGCTTTTAATCCTCCTAACGTTTCAAGCATGTCGCACAACTTGAAGAAGCACCTTCGAGTCATCCTTAGTTGGGATAGGCAAAGAGTGTCACTGTTGGTCCCAGAGGGCAACAAGGGTATAGAACCGCTAGAGGGGGGGTGAATAGCGGTCCAAAACTTTTTCGAAAATACCCTTAAAATCAACCGAGTACTTATCAATTTGGCCCACTGCGGTTCAAATCACAAGAACCGAACTGATAAAATGCACAGCGGAGTTTGCGGTTTGGCCAAATAGGTTAGTTAAATAGTTGGGAGGTTTGACTCAGGTTGAGAAAACACTATGATGCAACTGAATAGTTAAACTTGAAGTTCAAAGGAAAACACAATTCATCTTTCAAGTCATTTCGTATATGGAAACAAGTTCAAGACCACAAACAAGAAAGATAAATATCAAGACAGAAAATAAAGATCAAACACACAAATTGAAGAGGTTCGTTCTTAAATGAACTACGTCCTCTACCTAGATGGTTAGTCTAGGATTTTCTAATAGCTATAAGACTTGTATTAATTTAGAGGAGGTTTTACAAGATGAATCTAAACTCTAAACAATAAGTCTAACCTAAGCTATAATAACAACCGGTGTTTTCGAAGTATATAATCTATGTGATCATATAAATCGGGTGTGTGTGTGAAAAGAAATCAAATGCTCTAAGTATCTAAATGATGGTTGAGCAAATGGAAGTCTTTTGGTGTGAAGGCTAAGTATGAAAGGTTGTTAGGCTTGAAGCTTTGATGAAGAACTGGGTTTGCTATGGAGATGGTTTGAAGATATGAATATCTGGGTTTGAATCTTCAAAGCAAACTTGAACACTTGGGAATGAATCTCTTGAAGCTCAGCAACCTTCATTGTTGAATAATGGAGGCTATTTATAGGTAGAGCACCCTTGTGACCGTTGGGTAGAGATTTGAATCAAATCTGAAGGGTACAGTGCTGTCGAAATCCCATTGGTTGAGCTGTCATTTTCGTCCTTGGTTTTGTCTTGTAGTCCTAAATAGTTGTTGCACCACTACCTGACATTTGTCCTTTGTTGCAGAAATGACTAACGGTAAACAATTCAAACTGATAGACAAACCGACATTCCTTGCAGAAACTCCAAGTTAACTTAGAGTTATTTTGACATGACATAACAACATCCTTTTACGGTCAAAAAGGGAATGTTTATCTAAGGAATAAATGACATATCTTTAATTCTTCAATAACTGCTCTACGGTTTCACCAAGCATAGGGGCGGTTTGAAGAATGATCTTGATGGGCGGTTTCATCAAGCATGCAAACTGCAGTTTGATGAAAACTGAAGGGCTCCATGCTGGCGGTCTCAAGATGACGGCTTGAAGCACTAAACCGCTAATGATACAACCGAACTATACTTAGCCTAGACAATCAAAAATCTAGAAATGGACTTATCTAAAAATTAAAGTAGAACTTCATTACATGCGGTCCTAAAGTCCATAAAAAGACACGTGGCATGGATCAATCAAATTAAGGTGGGTGTACTAACAATGAATCCTAACAATATCCCCTTATTTGATTGATGCCATTACCACACTATGATAATAGCAAAACATTGTACTTGGTAAGAACATGTCCGAAATAAATTTCATGAAATTGCATGTCCCAAGTCAATGCACACACTATGCTAGATCATAGATTTCTAATCTATCAAAAACAAAGGAAATGAAGAAAAAATAGAAAAGAAATACATTCAGATGCATGTAGAATGATATGATTTTGAGAATCAATATGCATGTTTAAACTGAATGTTTAAAACACAATGCACTTAAAAGTATTTTCATGATGAATGTAGTGCATGAGGTTTTAAGAAATGCAAGCATTGTTTCACAAACAAGCAGTTTGAATAAACAAAGTTTTGGAAACAGAATGCTGTGCAGTCATTCTTATTATAATTCAATCATAAAGGATAGTGGCTTACAATGTATGAATTACAAGAGACATCAAAAAGAAAGACTAAGAAATGAAATTTAGTCTACTTCATCTGCAACAGAACCCCTTGCAGCAGCAGCATCATCTGCGGTTTGATTCTGATCGGTTTGAGCGTCTTGAGCAGCTTGTTCTTCTGCGGCTTGAGCATTAACAGCAGGGGCGGTTTGATCATCATTCCTAAAACTGGAGACACGAGCGGCTTCAAAAACAAAGTCAGCTGCACGAAGCCGAACTTCAGTCGGTTCATCAATTTTTAATTCAATTGCAGCGGCTTGCTTGACAAGTTTCCCGGTTCTATGCAGGATAAGCTCAGAAGAATCAAACGCAAGCTGGGCCAAAATGTAAAGTTTCTCAACAACAGATTTCAGTGATGCATCAACGGCTTGAAACTTTAAGTTGCAAAGATCATTGTTGGTTCTGACAAGATCTTGAAGAGCCAGTTGATTTTCCAGAATGAAGTTCAATCTCTCATCAAGTTGTCGTTGTCTTGATCTATCATAAAATTTCTCATTCACTCTCTCCCCCTTAATGGCATTAAGATCAGTTTGTATAGTGAGGAGATGAGTGTCAAATCGAGAAGTGGCGGTTTGCTGATGAACTTGAATATTCCTAACCGCATCTATTAAATCGGCGGTTGTAGCATGAAGAGGTAGAATTGGATAGGAAGGAATTGAAGAGGGCGGTTCATCGGAAGGAGTGTAGTCAGGGATGTGCTCATCACTAGCAGTATTATCATTAGAAATTGGGATGGCATCATCAGACTGATGGGATGAAGAAGGCATTTTGGCTTTGCCTTTCAAGAGAATGTGTGCCTCTTCTAAAGTTTCACCCATAGACACCCTAATGGCGGTTTCAAATTCTATGGGATCAAAGGGAAGGGGAAAATAAGAAGGAATAATTTCGGTTTGAGGAGGAGGAGGAACATCATATCTCATATAGTCATCATAGAGAAAGATGAAACGAGAAGGCACAAGGAATATTCTATAGAGATTGGGAATGCAAAGACAATTAAAGAATAGAAAGAATTGGGAGGCAAGGGTGGGATCCATGAGTACCTGATAGGCAATCTCTCCCATCAACTGTTCTGCAACTGAAAGAATTATCTTCTCAACTACTAATTCCATCTCATCCTTGGGAAAAATGGCATAAGGATTAGGGCGGCCAGCCTTCAAGAATCTGTCTTCAGCTTTGGCGGCGGCACGAGCATGGGCTCCAGCCTTTCTTTCCCTAGAGGTTTCAGTCTTGAACCGCTTCAGATATCTTGCTAAGTCAGCAGCATTCCTTCTTTTCTTTGTCTTCGGTTTTATGATTGAAACTGATGTCTGTGGAGATAGCTGAACTGGCGGCTGAGAGAGAGGTTGAGCTTGAGTAATAGCCAGCGGTTGAACTAAAGGAAGAGGCAGTGGTTGAACCGACAAAGAAGTAGATGGCAAAACCGGAGTTGGAGCATATGGTAAATCAGGAGATGAAGATGGAGTATGTTCTGGTGAATCAAAGTCCAGTTTTCTTTTAAGTGAAGGAGGGGAGACATCAACCATCATTGGGTCAATACCTGCCTTTCTCATCTCAGCTCTTTCTCTTAATTCTTTTGCAAATGGACCTTCAAGAGGTGAATGATCCCTTTTGTCATGAGCCTCACTGAAGTCAACTGCACCCGGTGGCCTAGACTGCCAATGTTCCACAAACTCATATTTCTTTATCAACTTTCTTTTCTTCTTTGGCGGTTGAACCTCAAGAATTTCAACATCTTGCTCAGGTTCACCAAGTGCCTCAGACGCATCAGTCTGCTCAGGCAATACTGCAGCCTCAAACTCATCGGTTTGCTCAGGCTGAACCTCAATTGTAGATACATCGGTTTGTTCAACTAGAACCGCAGCCTCAGACACTTCGGTCTGCTCAGGCTCGGTTTGAGTGGAGGGTTTGAGGTTTGGGAAGGCTTTATAAATTTCAGCCAACTGTTCTTCAGAGAATTGAACAAAGGACGGTTTAGAAGTTGAAGGTTTAGGAGGAGAGGAGATAGGAAGGAAAAGATGAGGTGAAGGAATGAGTTCAGGAATGGATTTGGCTTTGGCAGCTTTAAGAGAGGAGGCATCCATGGCAAAGTTAATGGATTTCTCCACATTTTGATGTAATGGAGAGAGAGGTTTAATTTGAGGTTTGGGAATTGAGGGTTTAGAAGTGATAGGTTTGGAGAGAGTAGGTGATAGTCTGATGGGGGGAAATGAGGTTGAAGAAGATGAAGTTTTTATGACGGTTTGGATGAGGGTTTAGGAGGCGGTTTGGATAAGTCTGTCTTAGTAATAATTGAAGGGATTTGAGCGGTTCCCTTTCTCTTCCTTGGAGCAGCGGTTTCCTTGGGACGAGCCGCAGGTTTAGACCGAACTGCGGGCTCCCCCTCAACCGCAGACTCCCCCTCAGCCTGTACAACGGTCTGAGCTAACTGACTTAACCCCAAACGGTTTAAAGTAGCAGTTTGACCTTCATTCCTTAGCATCGTAGCATGGGCCTGATCAGCAATGGCACCAGCATACGGTTTCCCAGATTTGTTGAGCCGAGCCTCAGGAAATGGTCCACGTTCGGCTTCAGGAAGAGGGTCCTCATTCCAAACTGCTTGAGCATACCGCCATCCAAATGCGGTTCTGAAGGCATCAAGTTTTGATAATCCAAAGATAGATTTCTCAATTGGATCCAACCAATAGTCCTTGTTGTCAGCAGAGAACTTGAAAATGTCAGTATCTTTGTAACACCCATCCTAATTCTTGTTAAATATTTGACATACTTGTTAAATACTTGAACTTGCATATTATGTGTTAGTTTTACTTGGGTTAATTTATTAACTGCTTTAAATAGTTAAGGTGGTTAAATGTCTAGTTTTGACTTTTGGGTCATTTGTGAAAATTTGACTTTAGGGGTCTTTTTGTTAAAAGTGAAACTTGAGGGGCCTAAGTGTCATTTTTGAAACTTCCAAGTATAAACTTGTTTGGTTTCCTTCTCTGGGTATTTCTTCCCCAAAATTGCATTACGTTGCTCTCCCTCTGTTCTAAAATCTAGGTTAAAAGTTTTGCCTATTCCCGACTCCTCGAGTTTAATTATCCCTCCGTTCTTGATTCTGATCCCGGATTAATATTCGTGGCGTTGAATAAAGCGTTCCAGGCCGAACAGAAATAAGTTTGGGTCGACTTGAATTTTGACTAGGTAAGTTATTAGCTCCCCCTTACTTGTAATAACATGCATAAATGTTATTCTCGATACTTGTGATTGTTAATTTTGTGTTTGGGGCGATTTTTGTGGTACTTGTAATTATGGGACAAAGGGAGTAAAACCCTATTGTGAAAAATAGTGAAAGAAAATGAAAGTATAGGTTTTGAACTTGTTAAAGCATTTTGGGAGTGTTAAAAATGTTAGTAAAAGTTACTCCTACGCTTGGGACGGAGAATTCTAAGTCTGGGAAGAAATTTGGGTTTTGCTGAATTTGGCCTTGGGCGACCGCCCATGGGGCTTTGGGCGACCGCCCACTAAGGCAGGGAGTTTGGTTCTGGAATTGTGATCTTGGGCGACCGCCCAGGATGGGGGTGGGCGACCGCCCAAAACCCCTGTTGCACAATAGTTGTTCAAACCAAATGGAGATGAAACCTTACCTCTCCTAAGGCATATAGCCTTAGTATAAGATGTCCTAGCAAGTATAATTGTACCTTTTGAGGGCATTAGAACTTAGTCTTGAACATTAATACTTATAGAACTCAAGTGAGAACATAAGTATAAGAGTAGTATCTCTTCTTTATGTCTTGAAGTGCTATGAACAAGCACTAATGTGTTATACTTGTTGTGAATCCAATGATTGTGCACCTTAGGGGCATTAGCATAAGGTCTTAGACTTGAACATCCTAAGAATAGGATTGAGATTTGGTAAGAGTAAATGTATAACTCTTATACTTGTTTGAATGTCCAAATATTGGAAGTTATAACTTGAAGTATAAGACATTAAAAGCTTGTACATGACTTGAACATCCATAGAAATGGATTAAGACTTGAATATAAGATAATAAAATCTTGTACATGGCTTGACACCAATACATATGTATGGTAGTGAACTGGAAAGTGCTATGAACAAGCACTAACGTGTATGAGACATGTTTTTGTTGTGTATGTGCAAACATTGCATACATTTGCTTGATATAAGGTGACTTCTTGATTACTTGAAGCATGTTCCTTGTTGAGCTAGTCCACTACTTTTGGATTAGTTCTTCTCCCGTTGTTCAAGTAAATATCTACTTGTACCTTCTTGTGTGAGTCCAGCTGGTTCTCCTTGCTTGTTCGAAAATATATAGGTTCACGCTTGTCGCGAGAGCTGGGGTTTAAGTGACAATCGGGTCCCTATGTATTTCCGCGTGACCCCTTACTACCGGCCATAGTAAGGGCATAGCTTCCTTAGTTGGAGCAATAAGCCTGACTTAAGTGAATGCTAAACTCTTGTCTTGATCACCTCGTGAATATTCATGAGTCGTGATATTGGGAATGACACTGGTTACCGGGTCTTCTGATATACTGAATAATCAGTTCCTGTTATTGATCGTGATTGTCAAAGTAATACAAGCTACGACAACAATGGTATTCTTGGGAGGAATAAGGAAGGAAGGAATATCCTTATAACTTGCTTGGTTAGCTTTATGTGCTATTTGATGAGTGGATTATCCTCTCATATACTTGTTACTTGATGATACTTGATATATAATTACTTGAGTATCTACTTGAATTGCATGATAACATGTCATGTAGTTGCATCTAATAGCTTACTGAGATTTATCTCACCCTTTATTTGCTCCCCCCCCAGGTAAAGAAGGATAGTGCGCAGTGAGGCTCGACATAGTTGGGAGCTTGATTCGCAGGTCGTGATTATTTTGGGGCTTGTGTCCTTTTACACTTGGTGAGGACGATGTATTATGGGTTTTGTAACTCCTTATTTTGGGGTAGACAGTCTTGTTCAGTTCTTGTTGTCCCTAGACATCTTGTATAGTACTCTTAATGCCAGCTTATGTGCTAGGCATGTTTCCGCTGTGTATGTATTAAGTTTGGTTTTAAATTTTCTTGTCTAGAACTCGCGTTGTGAGCTAGTATAGCTCATTACTCTAGAATATATATATAATGTCAGTTTGTTAAACAAATGTCATTAAGTTTCTTGTTTCTCGTTAGGCACTCCCATCCAGGTTCGAGGTTCTATTAGGGGATCCCAGTACCTGGGGGCGTGTCAGGTTGGTATCAGAGCTAGCCTGGTTTAGCTACCCTGTTTAGCTACCTTGGTTTGCTCTAAGTCTGGATAGGGTCTATGGCCTAGGTATGGGTGAGTCTTGGGGTGTTATTAATAACGCTGAGTGTTTACCTACAGGTACAATGAGTTCTGAAGGTACTAGTGGTAGTAATCAGCTGAGATCTATAACTCCTCAAGAAGAAATGGTTGATAATGTTGACTGGGATTATCCTAATCGCCTTACAAGGTTCTTGAAGCTGAAACCTCGCAGTTTTGACGGGGAATTTGATGCTAAAAAGGCAGAGGAGTGGATTGAAAGCATTGAGAAGATCTTTACAGCTTGAGATGTGCGGGTGGTGATAAGGTAACTTTTACAACCTTTAAACTTGAGAAAGCCGCTGAACATTGGTGGCAAGTGTTGAGTAAAAGCTGGGAACTGGAAGGTATACCTCAGACATGGGAGAATTTTCTTAAGGCATTCAAGTCACAGTTTATTCCAACAGTAGTCCAAGACAGAAAGGAAATGGAATTTCTTAATCTGGAGCAGGGAAGTCTGACTGTGGGGCAATACTCAACCAAGTTCACAGAATTGGCGAGGTATTGTGATCACTTAGTTCCAAATGAAGCTAAGAAGGCCCAGAGGTTTGTTAAAGGGTTAAGGACTGAGTATAGGAAGCAACTTCTTTCTTTACAACTCACTAGCTATCAGCAAGCAGTGGAGAAGGCTTATACTATTGAAAATGATATCGAAGAACACAAGGTGAAGTTGGGAACAACCATGACTGGTCGTGTATCAGAGAGAACTCAGGGATCTGGTTCTAAAGGTGGTAAATCTGGCCGCCAAGATCGTCGATTCCGACAGCCAACTGAAAGTAAAGGTAGTGTATCAACGGGGTCGAGGACAACAGTCCAAGGTTCCAGGAGAGTATGTGGCTATTGTTCAAAAGAAGGCCATTCTGAAGACAAGTGTTGGCTAAAACAAGGAAAGTGTTTATTGTGTGGTGAAGTGGGGCATTTTGCTAAGAATTGTCCTAAAAATAGAGGAAATCAAGCTGGGGTTACAAGTCAGCAGGCTTCAGGTTCCAAGAGAGATAGTGGTGGTCGACCAAAAGTTCAGGGTCGAGTGTTTGCTTTAGATCAGCAAGGGGTAGCTGAGTCTTCTGCGGTCATAGGAGGTATTATATTACTTTCTAGTACGAGAGCGCGAGTCTTGATAGATCCAGGCTCATCTCATTCTTATGTGGCATCTCATTTTGTGTCGCATTTGCATGTTCTTCCTGATTCTATGCCTTATGTGCTAGAAGTATCTTCCCCTATGGGAGATTGCATGTTTACTTCTGAGGTTTACAAGAAATGTGAGGTTCTTGTGGGTGATCATGCCCTTCTTGCTGACCTAGTCGTGTTACCTATAAGGGACTTTGACGTGATTCTTGGCATGGATTGGCTATATGTGCATCATGCATCTGTTGATTGTTATAGAAAAGTAGTAACTTTTTCTATTCCTGGTTTGCCTGATTTTACCTTTGAAGGTGATAGGCCTTTATGTGCTATAAATGTTATTTCTGCTTTAAAAGCTAGAAAACTTTTATCTCGTGGTTGTGCCGGGTATCTCGCATGTGTACTTGATCAGAGTTTATCTGTTCCCAAGATGGAGGATATTCCTGTTGTGTCTGAATTTTCAGATGTGTTCTCTTCTGAGTATAGCATGCCACCTGATCGAGAGCTTGAGTTCTGTATTGAGTTATTACCAGGTACAGCACCAATCTCTAAAGCACCTTATAGAATGGCTCCAGCTGAGTTAAGAGAGTTGAAAACACAGCTTGAGGAATTGCTTGAAAGGGGTTTCATCAGACCTAGTGTATCACCGTGGGGTGCACCAGTGCTGTTTGTCAGAAAGAAAGATGGGACTCTGCGATTGTGTATTGATTACAGAGATCTTAATCAGGTAACTATCAAGAACAAATATCCGTTACCACATATTGATGACTTGTTTGATCAGCTTCAGGGTTCAGTAGTGTATTCGAAGCTTGACTTGAGAAGTGGTTATCATCAGTTGAAAATCAGATCTGAGGATATACCAAAGACAGCTTTCCGTACCAGGTATGGGCATTATGAATTTATTGTTATGCCATTCGGTTTGACAAATGCTCCAGCTGTATTTATGGATTTGATGAACCGTATATTCAAGCCATATCTTGATTATTTCGTGGTGGTATTCATTGATGACATTCTTGTGTATTGTAAATCGCGGGCTGAGCATGAACAACATCTCAGATTGGTATTACAAGTTCTTCGTGAGAAACAATTATTTGCAAAATTCAGCAAATGTGCTTTCTGGTTAGAAGAGGTTTCATTCTTGGGGCATGTTGTGTCTGCTACTGGTATTGCAGTAGATCCTTCCAAAGTTGAAGCAGTTGTTAACTGGAAAAGGCCAACTACAGTAACTGAAATCCGTAGTTTCTTGGGCTTGGCTAGTTATTATCGGAGGTTCATTGAGGGATTCTCCAAGATTGCTACTCCATTGACTAATATGACTCGAAAAGCTATTTCTTTTGAGTGGAATGACAAATGTGAAGCAAGTTTTCAGGAGTTGAAAAGGCGTTTGACTACAGCTCCAGTCTTGGCTTTGCCTAATGGTTCTGAGCATTTCATGGTTTATACGGATGCTTCTAAAGAAGGATTGGGTTGCGTTCTGATGCAAGATGGAAAGGTAATAGCTTATGCTTCTCGAAAATTATCTCCTTATGAAAAGAATTATCCTACTCATGATTTAGAGTTGGCTGCGATTATTTTTGCTTTGCATAAATGGAGGCATTACTTGTATGGAACCAAATTTGAAGTCTTTACCGATCATAAGAGCTTGAAGTACTTGTTTTCTCAGAAAGAGCTTAATATGAGACAACGTACATGGATGGAGAAATTGAAGGATCATGATTGCACTATCCTTTATCATCCAGGAAAAGCAAATGTTGTAGCAGATGCACTGAGCAGAAAGACTTATATTTCTTTCTTGATGATTCGTGAATGGAAGATGTTTGAAGACTTGTGTGATTGGAATCCTTGTGAATCAAATCATGGAGTTATTTTTGCTAATATAAAGGCTACTTCAGATTTACTCCAACAGATCAAAGAAGCACAGGTAATTGATTCTGAATTGCAGAAAATCATTAGTGGAATGAATGAAGGAAAGCAACCAGATTTTTCTTTTAATAGTGATGGAATTCTTACCTTCCGAGGTCGAGTTTGTATTCCAGTTGATCCTGAGATAAAGAAGAAAGTTCTTGAAGAGGCTCACAAAGCCAAGTATACTATTCATCCTGGAAGCACTAAAATGTACCAAGACTTGAAGAAACATTTCTGGTGGAACAATATGAAAAGAGACATTGCTGAGTATGTATCCAAATGTTTGACTTGTCAACAAGTAAAGGTGGAACATCAACGTCCAGCAGGTTTGTTGCAACCATTAGAAATTCCAGAGTGGAAATGGGAGCATATTACTATGGATTTTGTGACTGGTTTGCCACGTACCAGACGAGGCCATGATGCTGTTTGGGTTATAGTGGACAGATTGACTAAATCAGCTCACTTCTTGTCTGTTTCCATGGGATATTCATTGTCTCAATTGGCATCTTTATATGTTCAGGAGATAGTCCGACTGCATGGGGTTCCTGTAAGTATTGTATCTGACAGAGATCCTCGTTTTACTTCTCGATTCTGGCAGGCTCTTCAGGGTGCCATGGGTACTAAATTGAATTTCAGTACTGCTTTTCATCCTCAATCTGATGGGCAATCTGAGAGACTTATACAGATTCTTGAGGATATGTTACGTGCTTGTGTTATTGATTTCAAAGGCAGTTGGGATACTCATCTTCCTTTGGCTGAGTTTGCTTATAATAACAGTTATCAGTCTAGCATTGAAATGGCTCCATATGAGGCTCTTTATGGCAGAAAATGTCGATCTCCTATATGCTGGGATGAAGTGGGAGAAGCTAGACTCTTGGGTCCTGAAATGGTTCAACAATTAGTGGAAAGTGTGAAACTCATTCGAGATAGATTGCGCACAGCTCAGAGTAGACAAAAGAGTTATGCAGATCATCGTAGAAGGGATCTTGAATTTCAGGTAGGTGACTTTGTATTCTTGAAGGTCTCTCCTCGTAGAGGTATAAAGAGATTTGGGAAGAAAGGAAAGTTATCTCCTCGTTATATCGGTCCATTTGAGATTCTTGAAAGAGTTGGTAAGTTGGCTTATAAAGTGGCTTTACCTCCTTCTTTATCTGGTATTCATGATGTATTCCATGTATCTATGCTTCGCAAGTATATGGCAGATGAATCACATGTTCTTGAGTATGAGGCTATTCCATTTCAGCCTGATTTGTCTTATGAAGAACAACCTGTTGAAATTCTTGACTGGAAAGAGCAAGTATTGCGTACCAAAAGGATTCCTATTGTGAAGGTCCTTTGGAGAAATCATGAAATTGAAGAGGCTACTTGGGAAACTGAGAAAGAGATGCGAGATAAATACCCGAGCCTATTTGAAAACTTTGGTAAGTAAAATTCGTGGGCGAATTTTCTTTAAGGTGGGGAGGATGTAACACCCATCCTAGAAGTTCTCAAGACCAGCTAGAACTGCGATCTTGGAAGCGGTTAGGACCACAGACTTGCCACAAACCGTGGACTTGATAGCATCTTCAAATTTCACTTCTCCGGTTTCCAGATCCCTTATCGGTTCTCCTCTTACATCCAGTAAGGCAGCATTTGTGGAGATCCCATTCTCAAAAAATTCAGCGCAGATGATTGTAACAAACTGCGGTTCATCCATAAGGAATAGAGGGAGAAGCTTTGCATCACTTAGCAGTTTGAGAAGCTTCCTTCCAACTGCATCTTGTTTAATTTCCTCTTCTAGTATCCTCGAGCCGGGTACAAAGTTTGATGGATCCTGAAAAATATTCTAAGTTAGAAATAGCTTAAAGAATGATAGTTTGAATTCTTAAGCAAACCGCGGTTTGATTAAGTCTTACAAACTATAACAAGGAATCCTAATAATGAAAACATGCAGTTCAAGGAGAGTAAGGGTAAAAATGTAAAAACAAAAAAAATGAGTGTACAGTGAAGATAAAACGGATCAAAGAAGGAAAATTTTGAAAAAGAGTTTGAATGCACGAAGAACACGAAGAACAGAGTATGAATATGCAAAACAAAATATTAACCAAAATATGGAAAAATTATACCAAAATGATCACAAAGGGCAGATTCTAACAAAGTTCTAAATAAGCTAAGGCAAATAACAACATTAGAACCCAGAATCTGCAAAATTTCGCAAGAACACCAAATAACCCCAAAATCTATTTTTCTCAAAATAGAACACAAATCTCAAAACAAAGTAATTAACAAGTATATATATAACAATGCGAGCACAAACCAACCAAGAAATTGAAGAAAAAGCATAAAATGATCAAAGGAAGATGAACAAGCTTTTAAGCTTCAACAATGGCGGACAAATGAAATAAACTGAGTTAGGGTTCAGAAATTCATACCATATCAGGCTTCGAAGGTTTGGAAGATGTAGAAGTGGAAGCAAGATCAATGGATTTCTTTGGTGCCATTTCAAGAATTGTTTTAAGTAAGAAATATTATAGAGAGAACAGAGAGTGCGCAGAGACGGTGCAGAGGAGAGAGAGAGAGATTTTGCTAAAAGGAGTAAGAAGTTAAAAAGTTAAATTGAAAAATGGTTTGTCTTTTATACTCAATTAACCACCTCGGGTAGTGGAGTGGGCATGACGGCTGAAGGAAACTCAACCGTCAGTGTACCTGTCAATTTGCATTTAATGCGGCAGAGATAATTGCAAAAAGGTCCTTAAAGAATGAAGTGACATAAAGTAGGGACTAAAATGCAATTTCATACCTGAGCGGTTTGAGTAAACCGACTTACCTTTTCCTCATTATCGGTTTTGATAAAACCGATATCTCTCAGATCTGTCTTCGGTTTCAGTAGAGAAAACCGAATCCTTGCTTTGACAACTCGGTTTGGAACAAACTGAAGTTGTTCTTCTTGACTCTTCGGTTTGAGTGGAATCTTTAGCCGAACCATTATTGTTGCGGTTTCGTCGATCGAACCGCAAGCTATTTGCATTTTCTTAATAGAGCCAAAATACTTAACAAAAAATATTAGAACAAAAATAAATAGGCATGAATTATATTAAGTAAGTTCCAGCATACCCATTTCTCCTCGTAAATGAAAGAACCTAGAATTTTCAAGCGGTTTGGTGAGAATATCTGCAATTTGATCATCGGTTCCCACCTTTGCTAGAAAAATGTTCTTCTTTTCAACATGATCTTTGAGGAAATGATATCTTATGTCAATGTGCTTGGTTTTTGAATGTTGTACTGGATTGTTGGAGATTGATATTGCTGCGGTACTATCACAGTAGATAGGGCAGTTTTTTCTCAAATACTTCATAGTCTTCCAACTGCTGTTTCATCCAGAGAATTTGTGAGCAACAGCTTCCAGCTGCTATGTATTCAGCTTCAGCGGTTGAGACTGAAACCGATGCTTGTTTCTTGCTGGACCATGACACAAGCCGCGTTCCAAGGAACTGACAAGTGCCACTTGTGCTCTTTCTGCTTATCTTACATGCTGCAAAGTCAGCATCTGAATAACCTAATAGATCAAATGAAGATTCTTTGGAGTACCAAAGTCTAAGGTTAACAGATCCACATAAATATCTAATAATTCTTTTAACAGCAATAAGATGAGATTCTCTAGGGTCAGCTTAAAATCTAGCACAAACACAAACACTAAACATGATATCTGGCCTACTAGCAGTTAAGTAAAGTAGAGAGCCAATCATACCTCGGTAGAGAGTCTGATCAACTTTCTTACCTCCTTCATCTTGATCCAAACTACAGGCCTTTTGCATTGGGGTATCAACTGGCTTAGCGGTTTCAAGCCCAAATTTCTTGATCAAATCTTTGGTATATTTGGCTTGATTGATAAAGATTCCATCATGACATTGCTTGATTTGGAGTCCAAGAAAGAATGTCAACTCTCCCATCATACTCATCTCAAATTTACCTTTCATAAGCTTCTCAAACTTAACACACATAGTTTCATTAGTAGAACCGAAAATAATATCATCAACATATATTTGAACTAATAATGAATGACCTTTGTGTTTAGCAATAAATAGGGTTGTGTCAATTTTACCTCTAGAGAAGCCTTGTTCAATAAGAAATTTAGATAGAGTGTCATACCATGCTCTTGGAGCTTGTTTGAGTCCGTACAGGGCCTTCTTGAGCTTGAAGACATGATTAGGATATTTGTTGTCTTCAAATCCTGGCGGTTGAGCTACATAAACTTATTCTTGTAGTTCACCATTCAGAAATGCACTCTTCACATCCATTTGATATAACTTGAATTTCTTGAAGGATGCATAGGCCAGGAACAATCTTATGGCTTCAAGTCTGGCTACAGGGGCAAAGGTTTCATCATAATCAATCCCTTCTTCTTGCCTATAACCTTGAGCAACCAACCTTGCTTTGTTTCATGTTATAGTACCATTTTCATCCATCTTATTTCTGTATACCCATTTTGTTCCAATTACAGTGTGATCTCTGGGCCTTGGAACTAGAGTCCAAACTCTGCATCTTTCAAACTGATTAAGTTCTTCTTGCATTGCAGCTACCCAACTTGGATCACTTAGAGCTTCATCTACCTTCTTCGGTTCCATCTGAGATAACAGTGCGGTTGACAACAAACTGTGGTTATCTCTATGAGTTAAGCTTCCTCTTGTTTGAACACCAGAACTGATAGGACCTATAACATTGGTTGTTGGATGGTCTCTATGCTCATTGATTTCTGGAGGGAGGTCTTCATGAACCACTATTTCTTAAAGATTTTCAAGAGGAGGCTCTTCTTGATATTCATTGAAATCTTCATTGAAGGTGATGTTTGGAACTGGATCAACGGTTTGAATGGGATCAGAAGAGTGTGGTTCTACAGCAACACCTTTGGTTTGATTTGGAGCGGCTGGAGAACCTGATGGAGCGGTTTGAGTAGGTTGTTCATTTGCGGTTGCATGATTAGGGTAAGATGTACCTGTCTCAAAACCACTAAAATCATCAGCAACATTTGGAGCCATATGTGGCTCAAGAAGATCATGTTCATCAAATGTAACATGGACTGACTCTACAATTTTTAATGAAGTTTTATTGAAACAACGAAAAGCTTTAGAGTGTTTTGAATAACCAACAAAAATACCTTCATCGGCTTTAGCATCAAATTTACCTCGATGCTCTTTGCCATTGTACAAGATATAGCACTTGCATCCAAATATCTTGAAGAAGGCAATGTTGGGTGATCTGCCTCTCCATAATTCATAAGGAGTCTTGTTGTGGACTTTGATGATTAGGGAGCAGTTCTGGGTGAAACATGCGGTATTGACAGCTTCGGCCCAGAAGTATTTGGGAAGCTTTGCTTCTGCAATCATGGTCTTTCCGGCTTCAATCAAAGTCCTGTTCTTTCTTTCTACAACTCCATTCTGTTGTGGAACCCCAGCGGCAGAGAAGTTATGATCAATTCCATGATCATCACAATATTGGGCAACACCATTGTTTGTAAATTCGGTTCCATTATCTGAATGCACAGCAACAATGTCATCCAATTTTTGAGTTTGGAGCTGTCTAAATAGAGCGGTTACGATGCCATAAGTATCATATTTTGAGGCCATCATTTCCACCAATGTTTATCTTGAAAAGTCATTAACAACCACCAAGGTATAGCGGTTTCCTCTTATACTGGCGGTTGGGACAGGTCCAAATAAGTCCATGTGCAGTTGCAAACAGCGGTTCGTTGATGGCGCGGTTTTACTAGGAAATGACTGTTTGGGCTGCTTTCCAAGCTGGCATGCTTTACATTTCTTATCATGATGATCAGCCACTTTGGGTAGTCCTTTGACAAGACCATCCCTTTGCAGTTTTGCTAGATACTTGAAGTTCAAGTGGCTGAGCCGCTTATGCCATAACCAGCTGCTTTCACTAATATTTTTTGCTACAAAACAGAGGTCAGCAATAGAAACAACATTACTCAAATCTATCATATATACATCACCTATTCTGTTGCCAGTCAGTAGAGTAACTCCGGAAGATGCATCTTTGATGAAAAAATTAGTTGAAGTAAAGTTGCAGTTCATTCCTTTGTCACAAAACTGAGATATGGAGAGAAGGTTGTGCTTGAGTCCTTTTACTAGTGACACATTTTCAATGGTCACTTTTCCTCGTTTGATTGCTCCATATCCTACTGTTTCTCCTTTCTTGTTGTTACCAAACACTACTGGGGGACCTTTTATTTGGATGAAACTGCAGAGTAGTTCAGAATCTCCAGTCATGTGTCGTGAGCATCCACTATCCAAATACCAGAGATCCTTCTTCTTCTTAGCGGTTCCAGCCATAAAACATGAAATCTGAAAAATAAACATGAAAGGTTTTGGTCCCCCTTATTCCTTGGGTCCTAGGGTTAGCAGCTTTTTGGGACCCACACTTGTTTGACCTTAGGATTTTTACGTCCCTTGGCATTGGGTGTGAATCTTAAAAGACAATGACCAGCACTATGACCAAAATCAGCACAAATAGCACAATGAATAAATCCAGGTTTTAGTTGCGGTTTTACAAACCCTTTACTGACCTTCGGTTTCTCATGTTTTACCGAGTCAGCGGTTTTGGCTTTAACAAAGATTACCTTCTTGAGCTCAACCTTCCTCTTAGGTGCGGCTTTAGGGAAAATGATAGGAATTTCCTTAAACCGACTAGGAGCGGTTTCATCACTCAATACTTCTTTGGTTGCCTCAGCCGCTATGGATTTCTCTTTCCACTTTGAATCTCTCCCAGTCTGATTTTTAGGGTACTCAAAGAAATAATTTTGCCTTTTAATTTCTTGTTTTGAGCCCTTTTTACCGGCATGATTAAACTTAGGAATTTCTTTGGTTTGTTCAGTAGGTTTCACACCACCTTCAGCACAGAGACAAGGACACTTACACCCATCATCGGTTTTAAACCCCAATCCACTTTTATCCGAAGTAGGAATTTGTGAATTTAGGATTTGTTCCACGGTGACACCAGACTTAGTCCATCCATCGGTCACTTTTTGAAGGTCATCCCTTTGTATGGTAAGCTCATGGATTTGGGTGAGAAGTACCTCGGTTCTGTCCTTCAGATAGCGGTTTTCATCCACAATAGTAGATATCCCAGCAATTTGGAGCTTGAGGTTTTCAATTTCCTCCTTGTGGGATTTACATACACGTTGGGATTCTTCAAGTTCCGCAGCCATTAGTTTATATGCCTTTTTAAGCACAGTGTGTTGTTGACATATAATATTAGCACGTTCTAGTACCTGGTCATCATGACTTTGGTCTGCTTGAACCTCAGGAGTGTAGTTTGGTGTTGTAGGAGCTTTGCTTAATCTAGCCTCAGGAGTCTTAGGTGAAACTGACTTCATTTGTTGATTTGGCAGTGGAAGGCTTTCGTCAATTTCAATTCTTTATTCAAATCCCATGAGGCAGAGATTTGCAGTTTCTTCATCATCACTTTCATCTGAGTCTGAACCCATCCATGTCAGCGGTTGATCTCCTTGGTCAGCTACCATTCCTCTTCTTTTCACGAACTTCTTGTTGAATGGTTTCTTTGCTAGCGCGGCTTCATAACACGGTTTGGGACAACTTGAAGCAAAGTGACCTGGCTGTCTGCAGTTATAACAAACCAAGTCATCCCTTGTCTTGGGATCTGCAGTTTTGTTGAATCTGGTTGGAGGGACAAACTTTGCTGGGCCTTTGGATGGAAATTGAGATCTATTGTTTTTCCTGAACTTGGTGTATTTCTTCACATACAAAGAAAATTCTTCATCATCTATTTCATCAAAATCAACTTGATTAGAACTTGAGGATTGTGATCCTACACTCTGAGCATAAGAACTTTGAGGAGGAGTGTAGGGTTGATGAGACTGCTGATAAGATTGATAAGGTTGAGGATATGGTTGATGGGATTGAGGATAGGATTGGTGAGACTGCTGGTAATACTCAGGAGGTGCAGTTTGAGAATTGTATCTAGGAACATTTTGGTCAGGAGGAGCGGTTTGCAAGTGGAGGTGAGGAGCGGTTTGATGATGGTCTGGATTGTAGACAGGAGATGCGGTATTGTTTAATGCAGCTAGAGAGAGTGTCTTAAATCTGCTTTCGGTTTCATGGACCTCTTCAAGCTTAAATTCAAAAACCTTCAGTGACACGCCCCCAGGTCCCGGGATCCCCTAATAGAACCTCGAACCTGGATGGGAGTGCCTAACGAGAAACAAGAAACTTAACAAGAACTTAATGACATTTGTTTAACAAACTGACATGATATATATATATACTCTAGAGTAAGGAGCTATACTAGCTCACAACGCGAGTTCTAGACAAGAAAATTTAAAACCAAACTTAATACATACACAGCGGAAACATGCCTAGCACATAAGCTGGCATTAAGAGTACTATACAAGATGTCTAGGGACAACAAGAACTGAACAAGACTGTCTACCCCAAAATAAGGAGTTACAAAACCCATAATACATCGTCCTCACCAAGTGTAAAAGGACACAAGCCCCAAAATAATCACGACCTGCGAAGCAAGCTCCCAACTATGTCGAGCCTCACTGCGCACTATCCTTCCTTTCCTGGGGGGGAAACAAATAAAGGGTGAGATAAATCTCAGTAAGCTATTAGATGCAACTACATGACATGTTATCATGCAATTCAAGTAGATACTCAAGTAATCATATATCAAGTATCATCAAGTAACAAGTATATGAGAGGATAATCCACTCATCCAGTAGCACATAAAGCTAATCAAGCAAGTTATAAGGATATTGCTTCCTTCCTTATTCCTCCCAAGAATACCATTGTTGTTGTAGCTTGTATTACTTTGACAATCACGATCAATAACAGGAACAGATTATTCAGTATGTATCAGAAGACCCGGTAACCAGTGTCATTCCCAATATCACGACTCATGAATATTCACGAGGTGATCAAGACAAGAGTTTAGCATTCACTTAAGTCAGGCTTATTGCTCCAACTAAGGAAGCTATGCCCTTACTATGGCCGGTAGTAAGGGGTCACGCGGAAATACATAGGGACCCGATTGTCACTTAAGCCCCAGCTCTCGCGACAAGCGTGAACCTATATATTTTCGAACAAGCAAGGAGAACCAGCTGGACTCACACAAGAATGTACAAGTAGATATTTACTTGAACTACGGGAGAGAAACTAATCCAAAAGTAGTGGACTAGCTCAACAAGGAACATGCTTCAACTAATCAAGAAGTCACCTTGTTATCAAGCAACTATATGCAATATTTGCACGTACACAACAAGAACTTGTCTCATACAAGTTAGTGCTTACTTATAGCACTTTCAAGTTCACTACCATACATATGTATTGGTGTCAAGTCAAGTACAAGATTTTATTATCTTATATTCAAGTCTTAATCCATTTCTATGGATGTTCAAGTCACGTACAAGATTTTAAATGTCTTATACTTCAAGTTATAATTCCAATCTTTGGACATTCAAGCATGTATAAGAGTTATACATTTACTCTTACAAAATCCCAATCCTATTCTTAGGAGGTTCAAGTCTAAGACCTTGTTCTAATGCCCCTAAGGTGCACAATCATTGGATTCACAACAAGTATAACACATTAGTGCTTGTTCATAGCACTTCAAGACATAAAGAAGAGATACTACTCTTATACTTATGTTCTCACTTGAGTTCTATAAGTATTAATGTTCAAGACTAAGTTCTAATGCCCTCAAAAGGTACAATTATACTTGCTAGGACATCTTATACTAAGGCTATATGCCTTAGGAGAGGTAAGGTTTCATCTCCATTTGGTTTGAACAACTATTGTGCAACAGGGGTTTTGGGCGGTCGCCCACCCCCATCCTGGGCGGTCGCCCAAGATCACAATTCCAGAACCAAACTCCCTGCCTTAGTGGGCGGTCGCCCAAAGCCCCATGGGCGGTCGCCCAAGGCCAAATTCAGCAAAACCCAAATTTCTTCCCAGACTTAGAATTCTCCGCCCCAAGCGTAGGAGTAACTTTTACTAACATTTTTTACATTCCCAAAATGCTTTAACAAGTTCAAAAACTATACTTTCATTTTCTTTCACTATTTTTCACAGTAGGGTTTTACTCCCTTTGTCCCATAATTACAAGTACCACAAAAATCGCCCCAAACACAAAATTAACAATCACAAGTATCGAGAATAACATTTATGCATGTTATTACAAGTAAGGGGGGAGCTAATAACTTACCTAGTCAAAATTCAAGTCGACCCAAACTTATTTCTGTTCGGCCTGGAACGCTTTATTCAACGCCACGAATATTAATCCGGGATCAGAATCAAGAACGGAGGGATAATTAAACTCGAGGAGTCGGGAATAGGCAAAACTTTTAACCTAGGTTTTAGAACAGAGGGAGAGCAACGTAATGCAATTTTGGGGAAGAAATACTCAGAGAAGGAAACCAAACAAGTTTATACTTGGAAGTTTCAAAAATGACACTTAGGCCCCTCAAGTTTCACTTTTAACAAAAAGACCCCTAAAGTCAAATTTTCACAAATGACCCAAAAGTCAAAACTAGACATTTAACCACCTTAACTATTTAAAGCAGTTAATAAATTAACCCAAGTAAAACTAACACATAATATGCAAGTTCAAGTATTTAACAAGTATGTCAAATATTTAACAAGAATTAGGATGGGTGTTACATCCTCCCCACCTTAAAGAAAATTCGCCCACGAATTTTTACTTACCAAAGTTTTCAAATAGGCTCGGGTATTTATCTCGCATCTCTTTCTCAGTTTCCCAAGTAGCCTCTTCAATTTCATGATTCCTCCAAAGGACCTTCACAATAGGAATCCTTTTGGTACGCAATACTTGCTCTTTCCAGTCAAGAATTTCAACAGGTTGTTCTTCATAAGACAAATCAGGCTGAAATGGAATAGCCTCATACTCAAGAACATGTGATTCATCTGCCATATACTTGCGAAGCATAGATACATGGAATACATCATGAATACCAGATAAAGAAGGAGGTAAAGCCACTTTATAAGCCAACTTACCAACTCTTTCAAGAATCTCAAATGGACCGATATAACGAGGAGATAACTTTCCTTTCTTCCCAAATCTCTTTATACCTCTACGAGGAGAGACCTTCAAGAATACAAAGTCACCTACCTGAAATTCAAGATCCCTTCTACGATGATCTGCATAACTCTTTTGTCTACTCTGAGCTGTGCGCAATCTATCTCGAATGAGTTTCACACTTTCCACTGATTGTTGAACCATTTCAGGACCCAAGAGTCTAGCTTCTCCCACTTCATCCCAGCATATAGGAGATCGACATTTTCTGCCATAAAGAGCCTCATATGGAGCCATTTCAATGCTAGACTGATAACTGTTATTATAAGCAAACTCAGCCAAAGGAAGATGAGTATCCCAACTGCCTTTGAAATCAATAACACAAGCACGTAACATATCCTCAAGAATCTGTATAAGTCTCTCAGATTGCCCATCAGATTGAGGATGAAAAGCAGTACTGAAATTCAATTTAGTACCCATGGCACCCTGAAGAGCCTGCCAGAATCGAGAAGTAAAACGAGGATCTCTGTCAGATACAATACTTACAGGAACCCCATGCAGTCGGACTATCTCCTGAACATATAAAGATGCCAATTGAGACAATGAATATCCCATGGAAACAGACAAGAAATGAGCTGATTTAGTCAATCTGTCCACTATAACCCAAACAGCATCATGGCCTCGTCTGGTACGTGGCAAACCAGTCACAAAATCCATAGTAATATGCTCCCATTTCCACTCTGGAATTTCTAATGGTTGCAACAAACCTGCTGGACGTTGATGTTCCACCTTTACTTGTTGACAAGTCAAACATTTGGATACATACTCAGCAATGTCTCTTTTCATATTGTTCCACCAGAAATGTTTCTTCAAGTCTTGGTACATTTTAGTGCTTCCAGGATGAATAGTATACTTGGCTTTGTGTGCCTCTTCAAGAACTTTCTTCTTTATCTCAGGATCAACTGGAATACAAACTCGACCTCGGAAGGTAAGAATTCCATCACTATTAAAAGAAAAATCTGGTTGCTTTCCTTCATTCATTCCACTAATGATTTTCTGCAATTCAGAATCAATTACCTGTGCTTCTTTGATCTGTTGGAGTAAATCTGAAGTAGCCTTTATATTAGCAAAAATAACTCCATGATTTGATTCACAAGGATTCCAATCACACAAGTCTTCAAACATCTTCCATTCACGAATCATCAGGCAAGAAATATAAGTCTTTCTGCTCAGTGCATCTGCTACAACATTTGCTTTTCCTGGATGATAAAGGATAGTGCAATCATGATCCTTCAATTTCTCCATCCATCTACGTTGTCTTATATTAAGCTCTTTCTGAGAAAACAAGTACTTCAAGCTCTTATGATCGGTAAAGACTTCAAATTTGGTTCCATACAAGTAATGCCTCCATTTATGCAAAGCAAAAATAATCGCAGCCAACTCTAAATCATGAGTAGGATAATTCTTTTCATAAGGAGATATTTTTCGAGAAGCATAAGATATTACCTTGCCATCTTGCATCAGAACGCAACCCAATCCTTCTTTAGAAGCATCCGTATAAACCATGAAATGCTCAGAACCATTAGGCAAAGCCAAGACTGGAGCTGTAGTCAAACGCCTTTTCAACTCCTGAAAACTTGCTTCACATTTGTCATTCCACTCAAAAGAAATAGCTTTTCGAGTCATATTAGTCAATGGAGTAGCAATCTTGGAGAATCCCTCAATGAACCTCCGATAATAACTAGCCAAGCCCAAGAAACTACGGATTTTAGTTACTGTAGTTGGCCTTTTCCAGTTAACAACTGCTTCAACTTTGGAAGGATCTACTGCAATACCAGTAGCAGACACAACATGCCCCAAGAATGAAACCTCTTCTAACCAGAAAGCACATTTGCTGAATTTTGCAAATAATTGTTTCTCACGAAGAACTTGTAATACCAATCTGAGATGTTGTTCATGCTCAGCCCGCGATTTAGAATACACAAGAATGTCATCAATGAATACCACCACGAAATAATCAAGATATGGCTTGAATATACGGTTCATCAAATCCATAAATACAGCTGGAGCATTTGTCAAACCGAATGGCATAACAATAAATTCATAATGCCCATACCTGGTACGGAAAGCTGTCTTTGGTATATCATCAGATCTGATTTTCAACTGATGATAACCACTTCTCAAGTCAAGCTTCGAATACACTACTGAACCCTGAAGCTGATCAAACAAGTCATCAATATGTGGTAACGGATATTTGTTCTTGATAGTTACCTGATTAAGATCTCTGTAATCAATACACAATCGCAGAGTCCCATCTTTCTTTCTGACAAACAGCACTGGTGCACCCCACGGTGATACACTAGGTCTGATGAAACCCTTTTCAAGCAATTCCTCAAGCTGTGTTTTCAACTCTCTTAACTCAGCTGGAGCCATTCTATAAGGTGCTTTAGAGATTGGTGCTGTACCTGGTAATAACTCAATACAGAACTCAAGCTCTCGATCAGGTGGCATGCTATACTCAGAAGAGAACACATCTGAAAATTCAGACACAACAGGAATATCCTCCATCTTGGGAACAGATAAACTCTGGTCAAGCACACATGCGAGATACCCGGCACAACCACGAGATAAAAGTTTTCTAGCTTTTAAAGCAGAAATAACATTTATAGCACATAAAGGCCTATCACCTTCAAAGGTAAAATCAGGCAAACCAGGAATAGAAAAAGTTACTACTTTTCTATAACAATCAACAGATGCATGATGCACATATAGCCAATCCATGCCAAGAATCACGTCAAAGTCCCTTATAGGTAACACGACTAGGTCAGCAAGAAGGGCATGATCACCCACAAGAACCTCACATTTCTTGTAAACCTCAGAAGTAAACATGCAATCTCCCATAGGGGAAGATACTTCTAGCACATAAGGCATAGAATCAGGAAAAACATGCAAATGCGACACAAAATGAGATGCCACATAAGAATGAGATGAGCCTGGATCTATCAAGACTCGCGCTCTCGTACTAGAAAGTAATATAATACCTCCTATGACCGCAGAAGACTCAGCTACACCCTGCTGATCTAAAGCAAACACTCGTCCCTGAACTTTTGGTCGACCACCACTATCTCTCTTGGAACCTGAAGCCTGCTGACTTGTAACCCCAGCTTGATTTCCTCTATTTTTAGGACAATTCTTAGCAAAATGCCCCACTTCACCACACAATAAACACTTTCCTTGTTTTAGCCAACACTTGTCTTCAGAATGGCCTTCTTTTGAACAAAAGCCACATACTCTCCTGGAACCTTGGACTATTGTCCTCGAACCAGTTTATACACTACCTTTGCTTTCAGTTGGCTGTCGGAATCGACGATCTTGGCGGCCAGATTTACCACCTTTAGAACCAGATCCCTGAGCCTTTTCTGATACACGACCAGTCATGGTTGTTCCCAACTTCACCTTGTGTTCTTCAATATCATTTTCAATAGTATAAGCCTTCTCCACTGCTTACTGATAACTAGTGAGTTGTAAAGAAAGAAGTTGCTTCCTATACTCAGTCCTCAACCCTTTAACAAACCTCTGTGCCTTCTTGGCTTCGTTTGGAACTAAGTGATCACAATACCTCGCCAATTCTGTGAACTTGGTTGAGTATTGCCCCACTGTCAGACTTCCTTGCTCCAGATTAAGAAATTCCATCTCCTTTCTATCTTGGACTACTGTTGGAATAAACTGTGACTTGAATGCTTTAAGAAAATTCTCCCATGTCTGTGGTACACCTTCCAGTTCCCAGCTTTTACTCAACACTTGCCACCAATGTTCAGCGGCTTTCTCAAGTTTAAAAGTTGCAAAGGTTACCTTATCACCACCTGCACATCTCAAGGCTGTAAAGATCTTCTCAATGCTTTCAATCCACTCCTCTGCCTTTTTAGCATCAAATTCCCGTCAAAACTGCGAGGTTTCAGCTTCAAGAACCTTGTAAGGCGATTAGGATAATCCCAGTCAACATTATCAACCATTTCTTCTTGAGGAGTTATAGATCTCAGCTGATTACTGCCACTAGTACCTTCAGAACTCATTGTACCTGTAGGTAAACACTCAGCGTTATTAATAACACCCCAAGACTCACCCATACCTAGGCCATAGACCCTATCCAGACTTAGAGCAAACCAAGGTAGCTAAACATGGTAGCTAAACCAGGGTAGCTCTGATACCAACCTGACACGCCCCCAGGTCCCGGGATCCCCTAATAGAACCTCGAACCTGGATGGGAGTGCCTAACGAGAAACAAGAAACTTAACAAGAACTTAATGACATTTGTTTAACAAACTGACATGATATATATATATACTCTAGAGTAAGGAGCTATACTAGCTCACAACGCGAGTTCTAGACAAGAAAATTTAAAACCAAACTTAATACATACACAGCGGAAACATGCCTAGCACATAAGCTGGCATTAAGAGTACTATACAAGATGTCTAGGGACAACAAGAACTGAACAAGACTGTCTACCCCAAAATAAGGAGTTACAAAACCCATAATACATCGTCCTCACCAAGTGTAAAAGGACACAAGCCCCAAAATAATCACGACCTGCGAAGCAAGCTCCCAACTATGTCGAGCCTCACTGCGCACTATCCTTCCTTTCCTGGGGGGGAAACAAATAAAGGGTGAGATAAATCTCAGTAAGCTATTAGATGCAACTACATGACATGTTATCATGCAATTCAAGTAGATACTCAAGTAATCATATATCAAGTATCATCAAGTAACAAGTATATGAGAGGATAATCCACTCATCCAGTAGCACATAAAGCTAATCAAGCAAGTTATAAGGATATTGCTTCCTTCCTTATTCCTCCCAAGAATACCATTGTTGTTGTAGCTTGTATTACTTTGACAATCACGATCAATAACAGGAACAGATTATTCAGTATGTATCAGAAGACCCGGTAACCAGTGTCATTCCCAATATCACGACTCATGAATATTCACGAGGTGATCAAGACAAGAGTTTAGCATTCACTTAAGTCAGGCTTATTGCTCCAACTAAGGAAGCTATGCCCTTACTATGGCCGGTAGTAAGGGGTCACGCGGAAATACATAGGGACCCGATTGTCACTTAAGCCCCAGCTCTCGCGACAAGCGTGAACCTATATATTTTCGAACAAGCAAGGAGAACCAGCTGGACTCACACAAGAATGTACAAGTAGATATTTACTTGAACTACGGGAGAGAAACTAATCCAAAAGTAGTGGACTAGCTCAACAAGGAACATGCTTCAACTAATCAAGAAGTCACCTTGTTATCAAGCAACTATATGCAATATTTGCACGTACACAACAAGAACTTGTCTCATACAAGTTAGTGCTTACTTATAGCACTTTCAAGTTCACTACCATACATATGTATTGGTGTCAAGTCAAGTACAAGATTTTATTATCTTATATTCAAGTCTTAATCCATTTCTATGGATGTTCAAGTCACGTACAAGATTTTAAATGTCTTATACTTCAAGTTATAATTCCAATCTTTGGACATTCAAGCATGTATAAGAGTTATACATTTACTCTTACAAAATCCCAATCCTATTCTTAGGAGGTTCAAGTCTAAGACCTTGTTCTAATGCCCCTAAGGTGCACAATCATTGGATTCACAACAAGTATAACACATTAGTGCTTGTTCATAGCACTTCAAGACATAAAGAAGAGATACTACTCTTATACTTATGTTCTCACTTGAGTTCTATAAGTATTAATGTTCAAGACTAAGTTCTAATGCCCTCAAAAGGTACAATTATACTTGCTAGGACATCTTATACTAAGGCTATATGCCTTAGGAGAGGTAAGGTTTCATCTCCATTTGGTTTGAACAACTATTGTGCAACAGGGGTTTTGGGCGGTCGCCCACCCCCATCCTGGGCGGTCGCCCAAGATCACAATTCCAGAACCAAACTCCCTGCCTTAGTGGGCGGTCGCCCAAAGCCCCATGGGCGGTCGCCCAAGGCCAAATTCAGCAAAACCCAAATTTCTTCCCAGACTTAGAATTCTCCGTCCCAAGCGTAGGAGTAACTTTTACTAACATTTTTAACACTCCCAAAATGCTTTAACAAGTTCAAAACCTATACTTTCATTTTCTTTCACTATTTTTCACAGTAGGGTTTTACTCCCTTTGTCCCATAATTACAAGTACCACAAAAATCGCCCCAAACACAAAATTAACAATCACAAGTATCGAGAATAACATTTATGCATGTTATTACAAGTAAGGGGGGAGCTAATAACTTACCTAGTCAAAATTCAAGTCGACCCAAACTTATTTCTGTTCGGCCTGGAACGCTTTATTCAACGCCACGAATATTAATCCGGGATCAGAATCAAGAACGGAGGGATAATTAAACTCGAGGAGTCGGGAATAGGCAAAACTTTTAACCTAGGTTTTAGAACAGAGGGAGAGCAACGTAATGCAATTTTGGGGAAGAAATACCCAGAGAAGGAAACCAAACAAGTTTATACTTGGAAGTTTCAAAAATGACACTTAGGCCCCTCAAGTTTCACTTTTAACAAAAAGACCCCTAAAGTCAAATTTTCACAAATGACCCAAAAGTCAAAACTAGACATTTAACCACCTTAACTATTTAAAGCAGTTAATAAATTAACCCAAGTAAAACTAACACATAATATGCAAGTTCAAGTATTTAACAAGTATGTCAAATATTTAACAAGAATTAGGATGGGTGTTACATTCAGCATGGCATACAAGTGTCGAAGATCAAGAGCTTCCAAGTCCTTGTTGTCTTCAATGTTAGTAGTTTTGATCAGCCATTTGCTACCAAGTGCTTGCATGAATCTCATGTTCAAATCTGTATTAGAATAGACATGTCCAAGAGAAAAACATACATTAACGATATCAATAAACCTCTCATAGCATTGTCTAAGAGATTCCTTAGGATCTTTAACAAAATAGTCAAAGAGTCTTCTCTGTTGATAGAGGCGGTTCTTCTTGGTATCTGAATCTCCTTCCAGAAAGTCAACTATAGCATCCCAGGTAGCCTTTGCGGTTTTGCAGTGAAGCACCTTAGAATGAGTCCTTAAGTCAATAGCTGACACTAGCATGGACATAGCTCTTCCATCAAAATCCACATTGATGCGGTCTGCATCAGTCCATTCACTTTCTAACTTCTTAACTTCAGCTTCTTCTCCTGCGGTTCCTGTACGTGGATTAGCTTTCATAGGAACATATGGTCCATCAGTAACCGCGGTCCACAGTCTACGATCACATGAAATCATGTGTTTCATCATCCTATCTTTCCAAAAGATAAAACTATCTTCATCCAGAATCGGTAAGTGATTCGAATTGGATGTTTGCATCATATGGGTGTTTGTGTTTGCCATTGGATTAGCACCCAAGCGGTTAAGCTTGTAAAAACAAGTTTGGTGGATATGCTCTGATACCACTTGTTGGTCCCAAAGGGCAACAAGGGTATAGAACCGCTAGAGGGGGGGTGAATAGCGGTCCAAAACTTTTTCGAAAATACCCATAAATCAACCGAGTACTTATCAGTTTAGCCAACTGCGGTTCAAATCACAAGAACCGAACTGATAAAATGCACAGCGGAGTTTGCGGTTTGGCCAAATAGGTTAGTTAAATAGTTGGGAGGTTTGACTCAGGTTGAGAAAACACTATGATGCAACTGAATAGTTAAACTTGAAGTTCAAAGGAAAACACAATTCATCTTTCAAGTCATTTCGTATATGGAAACAAGTTCAAGACCACAAACAAGAAAGATAAATATCAAGACAGAAAATAAAGATCAAACACACAAATTGAAGAGGTTCGTTCTTAAATGAACTACGTCCTCTACCTAGATGGTTAGTCTAGGATTTTCTAATAGCTATAAGACTTGTATTAATTTAGAGGAGGTTTTACAAGATGAATCTAAACTCTAAACAATAAGTCTAACCTAAGCTATAATAACAACCGGTGTTTTCGAAGTATATAATCTATGTGATCATATAAATCGGGTGTGTGTGTGAAAAGAAATCAAATGCTCTAAGTATCTAAATGATGGTTGAGCAAATGGAAGTCTTTTGGTGTGAAGGCTAAGTATGAAAGGTTGTTAGGCTTGAAGCTTTGATGAAGAACTGGGTTTGCTATGGAGATGGTTTGAAGATATGAATATTTGGGTTTGAATCTTCAAAGCAAACTTGAACACTTGGGAATGAATCTCTTGAAGCTCAGCAACCTTCATTGTTGAATAATGGAGGCTATTTATAGGCAGAGCACCCTTGTGACCGTTGGGTAGAGATTTGAATCAAATCTGAAGGGTACAGTGCTGTCAAAATCCCATTGGTTGAGCTTTCATTTTCGTCCTTGGTTTTGTCTTGTAGTCCTAGGTAGTTGTTGCACCACTACCTTACATTTGTCCTTTGTTGCAGAAAGGACTAACGGTAAACAATTCAAACTGATAGACAAACCGACATTCCTTGCAGAAACTCCAAGTTAACTTAGATTTATTTTGACATGACATAACAACATCCTTTTACGGTAAAAAAGGGAATGTTTATCTAAGGAATAAATGACATATCTTTAATTCTTCAATAACTACTCTACGGTTTCACCAAGCATAGGGGCGGTTTGAAGAATGATCTTGATGGGCTGTTTCATCAAGCATGCAAATTGCAGTTTGATGAAAACTGAAGGGCTCCATGCTGGCGGTCTCAAGATGACGGCTTGAAGCACTAAACCGCTAATGATACAACCGAACTATACTTAGCCTAGACAATCAAAAATCTAGAAATGGACTTATCTAAAAATTAAAGTAGAACTTCATTACATGCGGTCCTAAAGTCCATAAAAAGACACGTGGCATGGATCAATCAAATTAAGGTGGGTGTACTAACAATGAATCCTAACAGTCACTCTCATAAATAAACCTATGTAATATTAAATCCCGATCGATATTATTCAATGAGTATCTAATACATGGTTTGTTCATCTTGTGTTTGAGTATCAACACACATGCCACCTCAAAAAACCACGCAACAACTGACATGACTTCAATCTAAAATACAAAGATTAATGCATTTCTCTTCATCCCACGTTTCCGTGTTGTTAAACTAAGTCGGGCCATATTTCCTGCCAATTCGACCATATAAAGATCATTACAGATTGATATTTCATAACTGAATGAATAGCAATCACATAATATAGAGATGGATTAATGTTGATACTACATACTGCTGGTCCAAGACAGAGAAACAAGGATTTTTTTTTTGTAGTTTTGACAAGGATCTCATGAGTGGAGTCCATTTTTATTTTTTCTGTTGAAATTGGTTACAGTTAAAATTGCCTAAAACCCAAATTAAAGAAACTATTGCAACTAAAATAAAATTGCAATCACAACCAGAAACCAAGATGAATCCAATAATTATCAAAAAGTTTCAGAATTTGCAATAAAATTTAGGGGTTTTAATCTACAGACACCAATTAGGGTTTTCAATCTACAACACACAAGAGAGACGAGAGAAGCAAGCCGAGAGAGGAGGGAGGATAAACTTACCGGCGGCGGCGTTAGGGCGGCGGCCTGAAGAAGGGGCGGCCCTTGAGGAAAAGAAAAAATCCAATTCCATCAAAGCGAGAGAGAGGATAGAGAAGAGACGAGAGAGGAGAGGAGAGAAGAGAGAGGAGAACTTACCGGCGGCGACAGGCTGGATGCGCAGAGGTGGGAGAGACCGAGCAAGAACAATCGTGAAAATCAGAGGGAGTTTATGCGTTTATGAGATTTGTGAGAGTATATGATTTGGATTGGGTAGTTTGGTCATTAAAAAATGTTGATGAGGACATAATAGTAATTTGAATTTTAATCCAATGGAATGAATTTGATGGAATTGGACTTTCCTTCCATTTTATGATGGAATGGTGAATTCCTTCATTTGAAGGAATTGATCATTCCAATGGAATGGAAATTTTGAAAAAAATGAACCAAACATGGCAATGGAATTGGTCAAATGGAATTGGGCATTCCATACACCCACTTTACCACGAACCAAACGCCCCCTAAAGGGAAGGAGCAAGCCAACGGACTGGCCCAGCACAAGCAAAAAGGCAACAACAACAAAACAAGGCGGGCCATTGTTCCAAGCCCATCACAGTTCAGGCGGCCCAATAAGGAAGAAGCCCAACACAGCCGGTCCAGATTCGCTGGAGGGAGAAACCCCTGCACGTTTGGTGGAGATCGTGAGCACGAGTGCGGATCCAAGGCACGATTCGTGCGGTTTATCACGAGTCGTGAAGGGGCGGATCCGGATGGGATAAAACACAACTACCAGGTGCGCTTTCGACAATTCCAGGCGCGTGGCAGCAACTTCTGGCGCGTGATGGAGAAGGACTGAGAGTGGGAGCGCATGGCTGACGCGTGAGACGGCTTTTCAGCGTATTTTTCCATTATTTTCTATTTTCTTTAATTCCTTTTTATTCCTTATTTGTTTAGGACTTTTTCTAGGTATTTAAATTAGTTTCTTTTATTGTTTTTCATTCTAGACTTCAACATAATTTTAGATCTAGGTTTTTATTCTTTTTCCATGGAGATTTCAAAGCTTTGGATGAGGAACTAAAATCCAATCTTTGGGTTTGAATCTTGAACCCCTTTTTATCAATTTGAGGTATTTTTCTTTTTAATGTTTTATTCCTATTCATAATTTTACTTGTGCTTAATTTAAATTAATTGCTAGGGTTTATAGATTTGATCAACCTATTTGCTCGGTGTAATTAATTTATACTAGAATTTTCTATTTACTGTGCCAGTGTAGGAATTCACAAGTAGCATCTTTACGATTTATGCATGTGCCATGGTAAATTGTGAAGTGGGTAAAATTAGACGATTATCTATATGAAATAATTGTAGAAAGCGTTCTTGATCTTAGTTTCTTAAATCGTTCATCAATTAATTTTGCGATCTAGACTGTGCCAGTTAGATTAATTTATTAATTAGGGTTTCTAGTGAGTGTGTCACTGCTAGTAACTACTATGAAAGAAGAAACAGAGATTGAAATAAATCTCGTGATCAAGTGAATAGGGTGAAAAGTGAAAAGAGATATCAATGATAATTGAATAATTAGTTGGGGACGGAATCAAATCTAAAGTATTCTTTAATTTAGGATATTAGTTATAATAATTTATTCCCCCAATCTTGTCATGTGACAATTACGTAAACAAATAACCGTTTTTCGTGGATCGATTCTGAACTTATTCCTAGCTACATATTTTTAGAACCTAGTCCAGGTTTAATTTGTAGGTGTGCGATTTACCCTATCACATACTCTTTGTAACTGTCAATAACGCAGGCTTAGCTAAAAACTCATAAAGTAAAGGGGCAATGTTAGGCTTACAAAAGAAGTTCACAAAATAAAGGATACAAGATGTGGTGTCGATATTTCATTGACTACATCGATAGTGGACCCGGCACACTCTAATTAAAAACACCAATACAATTATGACACGTCATTTTGTAAGCCACATTTTGTAGCCATCTTTTGTAACTTTATTATTTCCCAAAAGTAAAACGAGTAAAAATTTAAATTGGCCTCAAGTGTCAGAAGTACATATTCTGAATGTACACCCATGCATTTTTGTGGTACAAGTTCAGAAAGCTGTACTTACCTTGTCAATAGAAAGTTTCAGTTTTACCTGGTGATGTTCAAACGGGTTATCCGGCCCGGCCCGCCCTAGCTCATGTCTGCGGGCTTAACGGGCTTGACCGGTCCAGTCCTTCTCACGGATGGATAAAAGCTCGGCCCGGCCCGTCGTGTTCAGTTGGGTCCGGCCCATCCGTTTCGTCCGGACCAAAAGGTTCACAGGCCAAACGGATTTTGTCACTTTTTTAAAAAAAAAAAAAAAACATATTTGATACCTTACACAGTTACACTTCATAAATTGCAGAACCCAATTTAACTGGGTGATTACTGATTTAGTAGTTAGTACTGACGCTGAAATACATACTCCCTCCGTCCCGCTCGAATTAGGATTTTTGGTCAAATAATTTATACGTTAATCAACAATTTAAAGAAAAATAATTAGCTTAATGAAAATCTAAAAATATTTATTTAGTTTAGTATTAAACGTGATACAATAACAATTTTAAAAATTTTATTAGCATCATTATTTTTCTTCAAATTATTGGTCAAAGTATAAATTACTTGACCAAAAATCCTAATTCGAGCGGGACGGAGGGAGTATGTTCTTTCGTCCCATAATAATTGGCTAACACAACCAAGGAGAGGCCCAAGAGTCCAAAACTGTGTACAGAGATTGAGACAGTGCAGTATTTGTCAATTAAAAAAAAAATGGGCCAAACGGACACGGGCCAAAGCCAAACGGACCCAGAGATCCGCGGGCTTTGGCCCGGCCCGTGCATCATTTCCACCATCCGGCCGAGACCGAGAATAGGGCGGGCTTGGACACGGGCTTGCCCATGGGCTCACGGACCCAAGCCATACGGACTAGGGCTTACAGGCTCAAACGGGTTCCGTGGGCTTAAGCCCAAAGTGAACATCACCAGTTTTACCCCTCTAGCATTATACTCCCTCCGTCCCGGATTAAAGTTCTTAGTTTGACTTTACTTTACTTTACACGGAGATTAAGAAAAAGTAAATGTTGTGAGTATGAAAAGTAAAGTAAGAGAAAGTAAGAGAGATAAAGTGGGTAGAAAGCTTTTGTTTTCAGAATGACAAGTGAGTCCTATTATCCGTTTTAGGTAATAAAGCAACTAAAAACTTTAGTTTAGGACAAACCAAAAAAGAAAGTAAAAACCTTAGTCTGGGGGAGGGAGTACACCTTTTATCTTGACCAATCAAATCAAAAGAAAGGTTATTTACAATTTAGGGCCTGGACTCCTTAGGGTGTTCCCCAAGCGGGGCTCCAACATTTTTTTTGGTGAAACGGGGCTCAATACATGTTTTTTTTTTATCAATTTGGGGCTTTTTGACGGAATTCGTTAGAAATTTTGTTAACTGCTCATGTGCCGTGCACGTGATCAACGAATTGATTAATTTGAAGTTGATATTCCTATTGAATTGAAGGGGCTTAATGAAAATTTTAAATACTAGAGGGTTGAATATATTATTTTAAAAATATTTAATAAATAAATTTAATACTAAAAAGTAATGAATATTTTATTAGATATCAATAAATAATTTCATTTTCTTTTCAGATCAAAAAATAAATAATTTCATTATAAATTATAATATTAGCAGACTTAAATATTTAATTACTTAATAACAATTTGAAACATTAGTATTGTTTAATGTACATTTAAAATTTAATTATTAAATATAACATATTAAAAAATATATAGTATATCAAAAGTAAAAAGTAATGAATTAATTTAAATTCATAAAACTAAAAGTAATCTTAAGACCTAACCCTACAACTCAATTACTCAACCCAAAGCAAACTGAATTCAGAAAAAAAAAAAAATGAAAACCCAAACCCGAATCCCTCTCCATCTCGTCAACTTCTCTTCTACCGTCAACTCCGTCAATCCGCCCGATCTCCGGTCGAGATTCAAGAATGGTAACGGACTACGATTGAAATGGTTGCCATCCCCATCTTCAAAAGGCCACCGTTGTTATTCATGAAAGCTTAGAAATTTCATTCCAACATTCAACAATGGTGGGTCAAATTCAAAATTGAGGGAAACCGAAAATTGTGTTGGGCTTGCTGGAGAATCAAGTATTGTAGTCGGAACAACTTGTGTGCATCAAAATTTAGATTCAATTTCCGTTCATTGATTCTTGATCAGAGTGTGCATTTCCATTACATATTGATTTGAATCTTTGGTATATTGTGCCATCTCCGTTTTAAAAATTTATGTTCAAAATTGACTCGAAATCGACGCCGTGGAAGGTGTGGCTGGCATTGGAGGAAAGGGTTGGTGCGGTAATTGCAATGGGGGTGTTGCCGGAGGGAGGAGAAGAACGTGGGTTAGATCTGGAGGTTAGGGGCTGATTGTTAATTTGCGTGAAAGATTGTTCTTTTTTTTTATTTCGCCTCTCATTTTTTAAATATTACATTTGACCCCTTAATAGCTTAATTCAACTTCAAATTAACCGATTTGTTGATCACGTGCATGAGACATGGGCATTTAACGAAATTTCTAACGAATTCCGTCAAAAAGCCCCAAATTGATGGGAAAAAACACGTATTGAGCCATGTTTCGCAAAAAAGTGTTGGAGCCCCGCTTGAAAAATAACCTATGGAGTTCAGACCCTAAATTGTAATTAACCCTCTAAAGAATTAGCCAAGTAAACTTTGGCGTCATGTGATGACATACAGAATATTTGACTAGTCCGCAAAAACTCAACCAATAAGAAATGAACAAGATCAAACACAAAATAACTGGAAAAAAAAAAAGCATGTCATCCAAAAGTCAAGTTTTTACTACTACTAAATAAAAATAACTTTACAAATAGTAACCAATAACCCACAAGGGCCATACTAGTGTGTGTTTTGTGTGTGTATTTCAGAGCAATTTTCTTTCTCTCTCTAGAATTTTTTTTTTTTTTTTTTTTTTTTTTTGAGAGAGAGAGAGAGAGGAGGGTAATGGGAAGGGCACCATGTTGTGATAAGAGTAAAGTGAAAAGGGGGCCTTGGTCTCCAGAAGAAGATGCAACCCTCAAACACTACCTTGAGAATTATGGCACTGGTGGCAATTGGATTTCTTTACCCCAAAGAGCTGGTAATTCCTCCATCTCTCTCTCTCTCTCTCTCTCTCTCTCTCTCTCTCTCTCTCTTATTCTTCTTTTTGTCTTTTTTTTTTTTAAGAATAATAAAAGGTTGAGAAAATGGATCCGACCTGAAAAATCTGTAATTTTGGGGTATTTAGAGGGTGCTGAAAAATGATGAACGTTACTTGAAATTACAAGATTTGGAGTGGTGGAGTATGTGTATTTGTGTGTGATTTTTGTCTTGTACAAAAAAAAAATCTTTTAACTTTTCATGAAAATGTCTATCCCTCCTCTTTAATCAGTTATTTTTTGTAATTTTGAGTGTATCATTTTAATATGTTCATTTTTTGCCATTTTAAATGTCTCAGTTGTTTGTTCACACATCATAAAATAAAACTTTATAAGACCATCTTCAACAGTTTAGTGCAAAAATTGCACTATTCTTAATAATAGTGCAATTTTTATACCAAATATTTCCAACAGTTTGCTTCAAATTTTATACTAAATAAGAATATAATAACAATATTCATTATTGTTTCACATATATAAACAATAGTAGGTTATATAATTTTATATTGTAAAATATTTTCACATATATCAAAAAGAAAAACAAAAAACGGATTTTTAAAAAGAAAAAGAAGAAGAAAAACGGGATAGCGCAGCACTATCCCTTGCACCAAATTTGAAGCAAGTGATAGAGTTGCTCTATTAATAGAGCAATGTTTAGAGTGCTATTGGAGTAAAATAATACTCTATATTTGGAGTTTTAGAGTACCGTTGGAGATGGTCTAATAATAAACTTTATTTAATAGAACTTACTTCTTATACTCATAGCAACTACCTTACTCGCAATATTTACCTCACTCACAAAATTTATTTGTTTCATACTTAAATCACTGACTCAATTATTATTGATAAATATTACTCCCTCTTGTCCTATTTTAAGAGTGCAAAATGGGTAGTTTTATGAATTAAGGAAAATGTGATGTGTTGTGAGTATTGATAGATGGGTAGGAGAGAGAAAGTGGGGTAGAGAAGAGTTTGTTGTGAGTATGATATGTAGGACCCATTTTTCATTTTAAGATTGTTACTCTTAAAATGAGACATCTTTTTAAGAAATTTCTGACTCTTAAAATAGGACAGAGGGAGTATTTTTTAGAAAGAAATCATGATTTGATCAAAGTGTGAACATTGAAAAAAGGGATGGAGAATAAGTATATGAAAAAATTGCGAATGAAAAGTCTTTGTAGAAGCAGTTAGAGCATCTCCAATGGAGAGCACCAAATTTGGTGTAGGTTTTACACCAAATGTTACACTAAAAAAAAATCTCCTCCAATGTATCACACTATTTTTCACACTAAAAAGGAATATTCTCTATCCACCTCATTTTTCCACTAACTCTCATTGTTTTACACAAACAATACTTGAAGTCTATGATTTTACATATAAACCCCTCTCTTTTAATTGAGATGATATAATTATCTTAAACCAATATTTGAAATTTAAAAGATTACTAAATATTTAGGTGGTGGATCCGGTAATTGCGGTGGAGATGTGTCGGGTATACCCGAATATTAAATTGTTGTTATTGTTGTTTGAATATTTTTATGATTTTGTATTATATTTGTATGACCTTTTTTTGTGTAATATTATGTTTTTATAATGATTTTTATGCATTGTACTTTTATAATTAAGTAAAATTTATTATATAATTTATTAACATATAAGTTAATTAACATAATTTACAATGTGTGAATTTTTAGAACTTAGAGGGACTAAATGTGACAAATGAAACATTTACACCAAATTTGGTGTAATGAATAGTATTACACCAAATTTGGTGTAACACTATTCATTTACACCAAATTTGGTGTAAAATATGGTGTACATTGGAGGGGTGAATAGTGGTGAATTTGGTGTTTTAGTGTCAATTATAGTGTCCATTGGAGATGCCCTTAAAGTGTTGTCCTCCCCTGAAATTCAATGTTGTACCTTCTTTTCTTTGGTTTGGACCACCTTTTTTTTTTAATTAATTTACTCATTAGTCCCCCGTACGTTAGTTACAGTCCGTACATTGCCCACACATTTTTCAAGGTTGATCCCTCAACATGTACAATTTATTACTCCCTCCATCTCTATTTAATGTTGTTAGTTTGATTTTGCACGGAGATTAAGAAAAAATAATTGTTGTGAGTATAAAAAGTAAAGTATGAGAGAGAAAGTTGGTAGAAAGTTTTTGTTGTGAGAATGACAGGTTGTCCATTTTAGGTAATAAAGTAAAATAAGAACCTAAAATTGGGACAGACTAAAAAGGAAAATAAGAACCTTAAAGCGGGACAGAGGGAGAAATTCCAGATAAATGTACAAGGTCTACTGCATAATGTACAAGCCCATCAGGAAAAAGTTTTCAGTGATTTTTTTAGTCATATAAAAAGATACTCCCAATGTCTCTAAATGAGTGTCCATTTTCAGGAAATTTTCGTCCCAAAATGTGTGTCGATTTTGATCATAACTTTGTCCCTAAATGTTTTTTTTTTCGATTTTTTTTCACATGTCTCTTTATACTTGCAAAAACTAAATGTTTGTAAAGAGAATTACAAGATTATATATGGATTTTGCCATCAAATTGTACAGAAATTTATAGCCCTTAAAACGAAATTTAGACACTCATTTAGGGACAGAGGTAGTATTATTGAAGTTTGTGATACCCAAAAATGTTTTTTTCAAAATAATGACAATAATGTTTCATTTTATTTGTTTTAACCTTAAGATTAATAATTAGTATTTGGCAAAAAAATTACTTATTCTTCTATAGTGTCGCGATTGATTTGTCAAACTTTATATAACGAATGTAGTATTTATTTATTACTACACTGCTTGTATCCAAAATTATTTAATTATTTATAAATGCAAAATTATTTTAAAACAGATTAAAAAGAAAAAAGCATGACATGTTATGGACCATGCCATGATACTCATGATGGAGTAGATAATGTTTGTTTTATTAATTACTACTAATAATTAAACAGGACTAAAAAGGTGTGGGAAGAGCTGCCGTTTAAGATGGCTAATTATCTAAGGCCAGACATTAAACATGGACCTTTTACTGATGAAGAAGACAACCTCATTCTCTCTCTCTTCCAAGAATTGGGTAGCAGGCATGCTCTCTCTCTCTCTCACACACACACACACACACACACACAGTGGTTTAGAATACTTAAAGACTGATTTGTGATGATTAATCTTGATGGTAAATGTGGATATATATGTGTAAGTATAGGTGGTCAGTGATAGCATCAAAGTTAGCAGGAAGAACAGACAATGATGTAAAGAATCATTGGAACACAAAATTGAAGAAAAGATTCATGGCTGCCAAAAACAACCACCAATATTCTTCTGCTAACAACATCCAACTTGACCATCATCATGGGTCAACTCAATTTCACTTTCCGGCGAAAGTTGAGCCCAAGTTTTCGGATTCTCTAGTTCAAAATCCTCCTCCCACGACAGGCTTTTCAGTAACATCATCGTTTGTGGCAACTATGGGTGACAACTACGTGACATGGTCCGGTGGTGGTGGTGGTGGTGGGGTTTTTGCGGATGCGGTGACGGAGTTTGTAGGAGAGAGTTGTTTGGATAGTGTTGAAGGATTTTGGGGTCAAGAGAGTATGGGGGTTGAAGATTTAATGTTTTCCTAATTGTGATATTGTTGTAGGGAATTAAGTTGGTACTATTTCAATATTTGTGACCAACCCAAAAGGTAACTTTTTTATGAAGTTAAAAAGTATGTTAGGGTGATTTATGTGAATATATGCTAATTAAATCAGTAAAAATTATTTTCCCTCTCTCTGATTGGCGTCCATCTATCAGCCCTAAATTATGAAATCTGCGGCTGACATCTCAAGGTGGGAATTTTCGATCTCAACCGCCCACGTTTGCTTTCATGAATCTGAGCCATCCAAAGCAGCAGACTGCTTGGGAACCAAAACACATACTATTAGATATGGTTTACTGAAGTTTACAATCTAAGGACACACATGTTCAAGAACATCAACAAATCACTGCAACTGCAGAAACAATCTATTACACCTAAAGACACTTTTAATGGATTCAGTTCACAATCTTCACAAATCGACACGCGACACCCAATCCAAACACGCAACTTTCTTGCGTCGACTTCCTTATTATTAAGGATAATCATAAAAAAGGGAATGCTCATTACAGTTTCAAGAAATAGAATCCAAATGATACCGGCACACTTAGTTTTTTGATACCCAGGGTAAACATGGAATATATTTTTTAACTTGACGTCGTCTATACAATGGTTTTGTCTTTACCAGAAAATGCACATCCAGAAGATAAAATTTGGTTGGGAATGGGTAGAGGCAGCCCAAGCAAGAACCCCTTCATCTTTTAGCACTTCCAATTCTTTACATTCAATGCCCGCCTTTGATATGAAAACTGCACGAGTGACCCACTCAAATTAGTGTAAACAATTCAACATCTCAGTAAAACAAGTACTTTCAATTTGGCCGAACGACTACTGTATGCAACACACTTTTGCAGATTTTGCCAAATAGATAAATGTACTCGTTACTGTCTATTCACCGTACTTTCTAATTAGTTTTCAAATAATGCAACATACTGTATATTTTTTTTTAACTAACAGTGTTAAAAACTCTTAACAAAATTCAGATGTGCTAATTGAGGTGTTAAAATTTCTAACGGGTTGCAAATGTGAAAACTAACAAGTACATTGCTTTATTTGAAGGAATGGGGGTGGAGGAGGATGAGGAGCGGGAGAGGCGATGGAGGAGAGTAAATTGTATTTATTTAACACGAACAAGTACATTGCTTTATTTGACGAAAATGGGTAAAGTATCTTATCTTTAAGAGTAAATTTTATCTTTTAATTTTAAAAGATGGTGGCATCCAAATCAAATAACTCAAGAACACAATGAATTACAAAAGCATTCCAAACCAAGTGATCATCAGAAAGAAGAAAAAAAATCAAAAAAAAAAAAAAAAGTCACCTTTTTTAAAGTGCCATTTCAGCCTGCAATGCAGCAAGCTCATCTTCTTCAGCTGTGTTCTGCCTTGGAGCCGGACGTGCTTGTTGCCTGCCAGCTGGCACGTACACCGGAGCAGCAGGGGCAGTTGTGGCTGGCTGTAAAAGCTGTTCCTCCAACTCTGCTCCTTCCAATTCTTCAAGCTCAGCTTCCAGTTCGTCCTGCAATAATTAAAAAAAAAAAAAAAAAAAAAAACTAAATATTTCATCCTCTCCAAATACAAAAAGTATGTACATACTAGTAATAAAATAGGTGAAAATATACCTCGTCAAAATCAGCTGCTGCACCAATGGGTGCTGATAGTGCTTCTTGAATCTGCTTCATGTTTTCAGTTTGCTCATTGATCTCATCCATGGTTTTGTCCACATCATCAATATTACTGCATCACATACAAGAATTAAAAACATACCTCAGAAATCAAGATCAAACACGAAGAGAAAACTTGTATCGTGATCTAAATGTAAATGATACTCACTGCGTCCCATAAAGAGTGTTCAATGTTCTTTTTTATGGGCCGTTCCTAAAAGTGTGCCAACATTCCACATTTTGGAATTATCAGTTTAACAATTTTACTCTTGATTATTTACTTATTATGATAATAATAACAATAATAATAATAATGGGTCCACCACCACGGGTAAAACTGGACGATCCAAACATATTACTCCATCTGATCCAAAATAAGCATCAACTTTGAATGGGGGCATAGATTAAAAAGAATCATTTGACCCATTTAAAAAGGAGTAAGAAATTAGTGAAATACAAGCCCTTTAGATGTGCACCCCCATAAAACTTTCTCCAGATAACTTGTGGATGGGCACAAGTGGTTTTAGTGTTACCAAAAAAAAAAAAAGGAAGTGGACATTTATTTTGATCACCCAAAAAGGAATAGTGGAAAACTTATTTACATCAAGTATTATCCTTGCTCTAATAGAAGAGTACCATTTTGCTAACCACAAAAATTAACAACATGGTTAAATATATATTAATTTCCTATACTACCCCTCAAAATATTTGAATACAAACAACGCCGAAATATTCTAATTCAAGCTGGGGGGAAGATGAAAGTTCATATAGTAGTAGACAAGAGAGAATTAAGTAAGTTTAATAGAAAAAGGACACTCATTTTAGGAAATATAATTTCCAAAAAGGGGACACTCATTTTAGGATGGAGGAATAACATTTAACTGCAATGAAACGAAGAATCACAGTAACATTTCACCTCTATCTTCTCTTTTATACTCCCTCCGTCAAGATAGTCCCATTTGAATTTTGATGGTCAACACAAATGAACTTTGACCAAATACTAATGACAATCTAATCATCCTAGTGAAATTCTAAAAATTGTTAATGGTAAATCATTAAGTGATTTAACAATGATAATTTTTAAATTTCATTCGGATGATTAGATTGACATTAATGTTCGGTCAAAGTTCACTTGTGTTGACCATCAAAGTCAAATAGAATTATCGTTCCGGGACGGATGGATATATTCTACTAGGAGCTGAATGCAGTTAACTTTAGAGTGTACTTGAAAGTTGAAACATAGAAGGAAATTTTAATTCTTAACACGCAGGTAGATCAGGTAATTCATGGAAGGTAAACATAATATATCAACTTACGTTGCTTTCTGCATGGCCTTCATTGCTGCTGCTCCAGTTCTCAGAGCATCAACAGTCTCTGTGGTGGCTTTTGCACCTTCGAGCATTATCATCTGAACGTCCAACCTCAAAAATATTAACAAACACTCTATTTGTTTAAGCAAACAACACGTTAAACATCACAACATCATAAACGCTTACCTGATCATGAATGCGCAACTGAAAGTTTCCCAGTTGTTCAACTTGCTGTTCGTAAAGTCTTTTTCTCTTTAGACATTGTATTGCCGCTGAATAACAAAGATAAGGTAGAAAAAAACAATAAGAAAATAATTAAATCGAAAGATTAACACTTACATGCAATAGAGAACTTGGGTAAAGACTGATGAGAAAATACAATTAGGTCATAATAGTTCTTTACACTTGTCTCAGAATAATAAATGATTGACTAATAATTACCAAGGGAGGTTAAAAAACAACAAGAGAAAGCACAAAAGCAAGATGCTACTCAGAATAATCATAACAAAACGACATTTTAGTAGAAACCAGAAGCAACATAATACTCCATCCGTCCCAAAACAATCTTGCTACTTTTTTTGCCGTTACCACGAATGAGCTTTGAGCAATAATTTTAGGTTAATTTGATTATCCTAATAAAAATCAAAAATTTGTTTATTGATAGTATTGTTGAAGGTGTGTCAATATCATTAAGATAATCAAATCGCCCTAAAATTATTGCTCAAAGCTCAATCGTGGTATCGGCAAAAAAAAAAAAAAAAAAGAAAAGGGGAAGATCATTTTGGGACGGAAGGAGTAATGATCTCAATCCCAGCAACAGGAAACACCATAATTTCTCACAGATAATGTTTTCTCTGAATAATCAAAAAAATATTTTATGACATCAGTAGAAAGAAATACAGGGCCAAAGGCAAGGGTTCAAACAGCTATTAATGGCCAGGATAGAAGGAGCAGCCAGCACAGACAATTCTGCTTTAATATTTTAAGAGTGGTGAATCAAAAAAAAAAAATGTGCACTATCAAGAAAATCATAGTCAAACTTAATACAGGATATGTAAAGGCTTAGACCATCGTTTATCTACTCCAAAAAGACTTCTCATGAAACAAAATTCATAATACACAAATAAATACACAATCGATGTGAGAAAAGAAATGAAAGGCTTGAATGAATTTTGACATGTAAAGGAGGCACAAAAAGTAACAAATTAGGAGATTACATTAAACTTTAGAAGTACAAAAATATAATCACTGTAATGAACTGATGAGATTTCAACTGACAATTCCTCATTTTCTGAGAAATTAGCAAACTCATAGCAATGCAAAACGTACAAAGCCGCTTTTAGATGTACAAAATCTAGATTGCATAGATAGAAAAAGTCAACTGAACTTAACCCAATAACATAGATCAAAAATAAATGCTGAAGCATATAACTTCCGCATACTAAATTTCTCGAGTAAGCACCGACAAAAGCATAAGTAATAGAGCTATAGATAACAATACCCCTTTTGTTCTTTGCTCTAGTAAATTCCTTAGCCTTTTCAACTTCAGCAGCTGCCTTCTTCAATAAGACTTTCTCCTTTTTCTCTAACATTTCAAGTGTCTGCGTAAAGTGGAATGAAGATTAGCAACTAGCAAATAACGGTAAATTTAGTAAGCACCCTCTAAGCTTCTGCAGTATTTGTGTTTCTCCTAAATCCAACGCTTTATAATTCATGAGATCAAATATTCACACAAGTAAGGAAAGACTTATTAACGGTCCTATCTCAAAATTGAACCCCCTCAGCATTTAGAGCAGACACAATTCACCAACCCTCCCCCATCCCAACACCTCTTGGTAACATCTATAAGTTGCTGCGTAGACCAGACAAGGGAGGCAAAAAAGGAATGAATTTCCATGCTCAATAAAAGTTCAAATAACTACCCAAATCATCATGCTTCGCATCCCAAGGGCATATGTCGACTTATTAGTAAATGTAGAGCACGAGATAAAGGGCCAGAACCTCGTGAAGCACCAGCACCGCACCTCTCAAGGTCCCTTTATCTGCGAGACATGTCACATGTATCCAACACAGATAGGCTCCCGAGACTCGGGCCCACCAGTCAAACAACCTCCAAACTGTCTTATAATCCTATTCTTTATTTCTTTCCTATGTCTGAATACAACTTCTAATAAATAAATAGGGTTAAAGGTTATATAACCACCCCCCCAAAAAAAAAAAATATAATAAACTTGACGCGTATCAAAATTCAAACTTCGATGAGATAAATATATAACCTAAGAAGTACTGACACCTCGGAGACACAGGACACAATTTTTCAAATTTTCCCGACAAGACACATTCTACAGATATACCAAGCTCTCTCGCTAACATACATTACAATCAGTGGCGGACCCAGGAATTTTTTTGAAGGGGGGCAAAATAATTTTTATTAGTATAAGGGGGCAAGAAAAAAAAATAGTGTATTTTTTTCTCCCTTAAAGGGGGGGCAAAGTTTAATTTATTACACTGATCTAATTAAAATTTACAAAAATTGCACTAGTAATTTTTTTTTTTAACAAACGGGGGTCGCGGCCCCCTTAAACATACATGTAGGTCCGCCAGTGATTACAATAAACAGTAACCTCATCTAAAAAACAGTTCTATAACTTATGCCACAACAGTATATAGATGCATAACTAACACTACACTATTACAACTGTAATCCCTCTCTTAATCTGGTTCTATATTTTTAAAGGATAACAGGTATGTTTGTAGTAGCAATAATAATTGCTAACAAGTCAAATTGCAACAGGCTTCACAGCCATGAATCCTAGATATTCATAGCTTGGACAGAACTTCATCTATTTGGACACATGACCAAAATCTTTCGACTTGCCAAAATATATCACCAATATAAAAATATTGACACCATTCCAACCCAAAAACAATATAAAGACTCTACTAAAGAAGTGGTCACTCGTAAAGGAGTGATCATCACAGGTCGAAAAAGTCACATATCTAAAGTTCAACAAAACTAAACCTATGTCCCAATTAATAGAGGTAATGTAACATTAAACTCATTGTCGCGTTAAAAGCGTTTTGCCTTAGAGATAATTTTTACAAAGCGCCATTGCGGCATTTATTGATTAACACTCCAACAAGGCTTCTTCATTCCATTGTCAACCTCTGATTGTCCTGTCGCACCACATTACATACATGATACATCCTACTTAGCTCATGTAGGACACAATGATAGAAACTGCAACAAAGAAAAATAATAGTCCATGGCGGGTCGTATCACAATTATCCATCCAATCCCCAACACCCATATCCTGCAAGAATAAGAAATCCCATCTTTGTGCAAGTCTATGTCAACACAAATATCAACAAACCTAAATGTATGATATATTTCAGAGGCGAGTAATGGCCAATAAGCAACAAAAACAATCAAACACAACTTAGACAAACTCAATATCTTTAAATCCCAAATACTCAACCCAGTCATCAAAATTCAACTCAAAAGTCACACTCATCAAACATAATCCAAAAATATATTCAAAAATTATAAGCCTGAAATCAAGAAGGTACCTCATTTAATTTGTCTAAAGTAGTAACCGCGTTGGTTTCTTGCTTAGGTTTGCCGAATAGCCGATTCAACATGGCGCCTCTTTTTCTTTTTATCTTCCCAAAGCTAAACCTTCACGATCTTCAAAACCTGCAAATAAGATCAAACAAAGTCAATTCCACATTCCAATCAGCATATTTTTCCCGATCTGGAAAAAACCCAGAAAAATCCTTGATACAACAACAATAAATACAGATTAAATTGAGGGAAAACGAGAGCTTACAAATTGAAGGGTATCAACTAAGAGGGGTGATCAAGAAATTGGGTTTGACGGTTGAGTGGGAGAGATGATCGAGGAGAGAGAAAGAAGAAGAAGGAGACTTCGATTGGTGATGGATTAATAGACAATCCAATTGAGATTGAAAAAGCTAAAATCGGTTTGTGGGTAGCAAGGGAAATTGGATTGGATGAAGTCAAGAATCTAAATGGGGGGTTCGTTTTCTATATAAGCATTCAATTTATTGGCCCTTTTCTATGCACCTTCCTCCTCCACACCCCCAAAAAAGAAGTACAAATACACGCTTACTTAACTTGGGCAACTTTGGGGATGGATATGAGGACGAGATTTGGGTTAATTTTAACTAGGGTGTCGATACGGCGGTTTGGGATCAAACCGAATCAAATCATACGGTTTGGTTCGGTCTCAAAAACTGATAAATTTTGTTTTTCGGTTTGGTTTGTAATCTGACATCTTCGAACCAGAACGAACGAGTTTATTGCAATTTTAACCTGCGTACTATTAAAAAATTGACGATTTGCCCTCGTACTAAAGAAACTCACACTATGACCTGCGTACTATAGTTTTAATAAAAAAGTGACCAAGGATAACGCTGAGTCGTTAGAAACCTATTGGAATGTCAATATATGTTACGAATTTAACGGATTTACAATAAAAAATTCAAATGTGACCTTGATAATTATATAAATGCTGTAAAAGTCAAAAAAAAATCTCCAATCCATATTACTTAGAAGCCCAAAATTCCACCCACTAACTTTTTAAATTAAACCCACTCTTTCAAACACATTCTTCATAAAAATCTAGAGAGAAGTCAGTCCTTCTCTCTCTAGAAAACCAAAGCGGTTCATTGCTTACGGCCACCACCTCCACTTTCCGCCGCCGTCACCTGTCCTCCGTCGAGCCGCCGTCACCGGTGTCTTCCGTCGCGCCGCCTCTATCTTTCTGTCTCTCGTCTTTCTTCTCCTCTTCTTCTCTTCTTCTTCTTCCTCCCCAATTTCGTTAATTTCACCACTTCATCTCTCAAACCACCGTCGCTCCCAGGTCGTCTCTCTCCGCCCTCTCCTCCTCTCTTCAGTATGTTTTTAGTGCTTGTGTGTGTTTATGTTTTCAGATCCAAATTTGTGTGTGTGTGTTTTCAAATCGAAACCCAGATCTGGGTTTGCAAACACAGATCTGGATTTTGTATGTGTGTTGAACACAAATCTCAAATTTGTGGTGGTTGTGATGTTGATTTTTTTTTGTTACACTTTGCAAAAAGGGAGATAGAGAATGGTGGTGGCCGGTGCTTCGAATTAAGATCTGATGATGGTGGTCGGCGGTGGAGACTGGCGGTGGTAGGCGTTGGAGACCGGCGTTCTGCATTTTTTTCAGAAAGAAATGGAGATATAGCAGATTGTTTGTCTTGTGTCATTGGCGTGCCAAAGACGAGTCTCTTAGCAGATTCCTGGACTGTTCCCTATACAAGTCCAGTGATGATGTGTGTTAACAATCATAAAAACTGAACTAAGAGTATTTGTGTAGTGTATAGCAAATACCCATTTTAAAATTGGGGGTAGAAACTAGTAAGCAAGAAGAAGAAGAAATTTTTGTTGTTAATAATAATGATGGAGACAAAAAAATTGATCCATCCTCATCACTTTAAATTTGAGCAAGGGGAAATGACAATTTAGGGTCCAAAGTTTGGGGGGTATGTGCCAATAGGTGCCTGATGTATCAATTTTATCAATTTTATCAATTTAGGGTCCAAAGTTAACAACGTTAGTCAATTAAGGGTTTTTGGACTAAGTTGCAAAGAAAATCCAGTTAAGTAACAGAAAAACTTAACTGAAGTTAGTTTTGGATGCTCGTCTGGGCTGTCATTTCACACACCCCTTATACAATGGACCCTAAATTTTCTTTCACTTTATTATTAAATTTTCGAATAATTTTAATTAATTCAAAAATAATAAGCAAATAAAAAATTAAAGTGGTATTTTTTTTTAAACCGCAAATAATGAAGTTATAAACAAGGAAAAATAATAATAAAAATAAAAACTAATTTTATAATAAAATAATTGGAATACTAATATTAATAATGAAACAATACTAACCACCACCACAGAAGAAAAAAAAAAAAAAAAAAAAAAAGAATTGTCCAAATCCCCACTTTCTTCTCTTCTTTCTAAAAAATTAAAGTGGTTTTTTTTCTTTTGAATATAGTTTTTTTACACTTTTTATTTTTTAAAAATTATACTTTTTATTTTATAGTGGTTCTAATGAAAAAAAATATTTTTATTGTATTTCTTGAAAAAATATTTTCAGTAAATGACGTCTTAATTATTAGTTAATCTAATAAAAGAAAGTAAAATTTAATATTTCATTTTTTTTATTAATTTTCTACATCTTAAATGACAATATGCTCATGCAAATAATAAAAACAAACTCTAGTTAAGTCCATGTCAAAACACTTGTGACTTAACTGAATTCCGTTAATAGAATCGTTAAAAAACCCTAACCTGCACAACTTTTGCAACTTTGGACCCTAAATTGACAAAATCGATACATCAGACCCCTATTGGCACACCCCCCCAAACTTTGGACCCTAAATTGTCATTTCCCCTTTGAGCAATTATTGATTGAATTTGTTTGTTCTTCACCCATTTTTTTAATTCAAAAATTGGTATTCTCTTTTAATAAAAATATATAGAGAAATATTAATATAAAATATATCTGGACCTTTGAAACATTAATATCATTGGAAGGGGGTCATATTTGAATTTTGTTATTATAAATCTGTTGATTTTTTAACATATATTGACATCCCGTTAGGTTTTTAGCGTTATCCCTGGTCACTTTTTTATTAGAACTATAGTACGCAAGTCATAGTGTGAGTTTCTTTAGTACGAGGACAAATCGTCAATTTTTTAATGGTACGCAGGTTAAAATGGCAATAAACTCCAGAACGAACCATACCAAACCAAACTACGAAACCGAACTGCTAAATCGAACCATCAGACCGAACCGTAAGACCACATATTTTAGATGGATTCTGAATTCAGTACATGAAACTTTTTGAACCATTTTCAGTACTTAATTGTAAAATAAGGACAAATTACATTTTACCCCCCAAAGTATCCACTGATTCACACTTTGCACCCCAGTTTGAAAAGTCAGTCTGTTTGGTACCTAAACTTCCAAATTTTCCCACTTTACACCCCAACACTAACGAATGTTAGAGAATTTAACAGAATAGGTAACGAATATACTATTTTGTAATGTTTATTAGTTTTTATGGGTCAAAATGCAAACTTTTAAATATTAAGTACTAAAAAATTATTTCTTTTTCCAAATATTTAACATTATCTTAAATAATTAATATTTCTTGAAAATAATACAATTTTTTATGGTATTTTTTTTAAATTTTTTTTTAAAATAATAAAAAATATTTAAAAAATTAAGATTTTTTTTTCTAAAAAAAAACATTGTAATGTCTTATTTGTATTTTTTTAAAATATATTATAAAACTTTTAAATTGTAATTTTTGTAAGAAATTTATTTTTTTAAAAAAAATAAAACATTATAGCGTTTTTTTTAAATACTCCCTCATTTCCAGTTTAAGGTTCTGACTTTCATTTTTGGTATTTTAAAAAAAATAAAAAAACGCCATAAAAACTACAATATTTTTTTTTTTTTCAAAAAAAAAAATACAATATTTTTCTAAAATAAAAAAAACGCCATAACGTTTTAAATTTTAAAAAATAAAATTCGTACAAACATTACAATTAATTTTTTTTTATATTTTTAAAAATATAAATAAAACTTTACAATGTTTTTTTAGAAAAAAATATTTATTTTTTAAATATTTTTATTAAAAAAAAAACTAAATTTTTAGTTTTAATAAAAAAATAAATTTCATTTTTTTAGAAAAAATAATTTCATATTTTTTGAAAAAAGAAATAGCATAAAATTAGTATTATTTTCAAGAAGTATTAATTATTTAAGAATTAAGATAATGTTAAATATTTGGAAAAATAAATAAATTTTTAGTACTTATTATTTAAAACTTTGCATTTTGACCCTTAAAAACTAATAAGCATTACAAAATAGTCCATTCGTTACCTATTCTATTAAATTTGCTAACATTCGTTAGTGCTGGGGTGCAAAGTGGGAAAATTGGAAATTTTAGGTACCAAACAGACCGACTTTTCAAACGGGGGTGCAAAGTGGGAATCGGTGGATACTTTAGGGGGTAAAATGTAATTTGGCCGTAAAATAACAAGCTTTTCCTAAACAAGCTTGTTCTTTTTTTTTTGTTTGTTATTTTTTTTTTTTTGGGGGGGGGAGCCTAAACAAGCTTTTTGAAAAGAAAAAAAAACAAATATAGAACCTTAAATTACGGGGCAATGCTAGGGGCACAAAAAAAGTTCACAAAATGATGGATATAAAATAAGGTGACAATATTTTATTAGTTACATTGATAGTGGACCTGACACACTTCAATTAAAAACACCAATAAAATCTTAACACATCATTTTGTAGACCAAAGTTTGTGGCATTTATTTGTGACTTTATATTTACCATAAATTAGGGATGGCCAAACAGAACCGGAAAACCGGACCGGAAAAGCCCGGAACCGGAGCAAACCGGGGAATAAACAAGAACCGGAGTAACCGGAACCGCCATTCATCCGGGCCGGTTACGGTTCTCATAAATGGCGAACCGGACCGGAACCGGACCGAAAATCACTTGTTTTTCAATAATTTTAAAGGGGGACCGGAACCGGATTGTGCCCACCAGAACCGAAACCGGGGTAAGCACGAGCCGGTTCAAGGTCACATGTATATGCCGAACCGGGTCCGGAACCGGTTTTGGCCATCCATACCATAAATTACCCCGTTATGTATTTTTTTTACTAAACAAACTTACAACAGTTTCTCAAATAAACCCTGTCAAGCCCAATAGGATAAAAAACAGTGTTACCACCCAAACAAAAATCTTGGCAAAAAACCCAAATGCACCCAAACTGTCTCCCCACCATATGCATGCCCAAAACCCTAACCCTAGAAATCTCCGACTTTTTATTTTCCATTCGAAGCCAGCCGGAGCAGTCGCCGGAGCTCTCAAACACCTGAAGATCAGCCATGGGTGAGCTTAAACAACCTCAGTATTATTCTTAATATCGACGATGAGAGCTCAATTCATTCGTTGGTTGTGGATTTAATTGTTGGATTTTTCGTGAATAATCGGTTAATAATGTTTGTGGTGCTTTGATTTTTACAGGTAAGGTTCACGGATCATTGGCTCGTGCCGGTAAGGTTAGAGGTCAAACACCAAAGGTAGCCAAGCAGGACAAGAAGAAGAAACCCCGTGGCCGTGCTCACAAGAGGATGCAGTACAATCGACGATTTGTTACCGCCGGTAGTTTCTCTCTACTTATCGACTTGTTTGACCTGATTTGACTGTTTTCCCGATTGAATTTTTGTTTCGTTTCAGGATTTTTTTTTTTTTTTATAAAAATCTATTAACTACTCATATAAACTAAAATGGAGGAGGAAGTGCAGGTTGTTTGTGATTTATCACCTTTATTCAGCTTTAAGCATTCATATTTCTTAAATCGCCATCCCTAAGGAAATTTAGACAACTGTAGTTGGAAAACGATTAGGCCTCAAACAACCGGATAGTAATAGCAATACACAAGTAATTGCCGCCTTTGTATAATCCACTTTGCTAAACCTAAATCACCCCTATGAACTGTAGGCATGGATCTTCGAATATAGAAGAAACTGAGATGCATCTAATCTAGTACCCTCTCTGTCCCGAAATGACCTTCTCTTTTGCCATTTTTCATTTTCCCAAAAAGTTCTTCCCATTTCTATAATTTGGGCTTAAATGTGCATAAAAGCAACAAGGTTAATGAAGCAAGTGTTCATATCCTTTAAAAAGTTTGAATAGTCAAATGCGAAGATCATTTTTTAGCTTGTGGTTGTAAGTTACTGATGTGTTCGGGTTGGTCTGTGGTTTCTTTCCTGTTTGGCAATCAAGTTGCCTACTTGTTATAAAGATGCAAAAAAGATGAAAAACAATGAATTGCATGCAACTTCATATCATTTTTTTATGAAAATTATTAAATCACAATGAATTTATTATCTTTATTGCATCATTATAATCATGTTATACTTGCATTTCACACCTACAAGGGTGCTTATTTTGAATTCTAGTCTTCGGTTGACCTGAGCAAAGCCCTAGACGCCAACAATATTACAAAAAGTTATGACCATGTTTTGAGTCCCTATAAAGTTGTAGTAGGGAGTTCCGTGTAATAATTTGAGGCGGTGGGGAGGAAGAATGAGAAATCAGGTTTAGCACTAATTAAGCTGATTTGGCTTACACGCAGTGAGAGAGCAATACAGAAAAATCATATTATAGTACTGATTGAGACCTTAACCCTTTTGTAGATTGATCAGTCACAGGCACAGGCACACCTACTTTTGTTTGCGTGCCTCCATGTGCTGTTATGCATATATACCAAACGAATCTACGTAGGTATTGTGTATAAGTTGGTTTGTCAAAAAATGAAATTAAGCTTGAAATCTGGCTTGGAATTTTCATTGCTGTCAAAGTTATGCATGCTGGGTATTTTTAACATAGTAGGTCTAATTTGTACCAATGCATACATTGTTCATTGTTCTTTATTCCCGATTTCGTTCCATTGACTTTTCTCTCTACTCGTTTTGCCGACTACTGAATTTATGCGTTGTTAACTGCAGTTGTTGGCTTTGGAAAGAAGAGGGGTCCCAACTCATCAGAGAAGTAAGCAGTAGGGATGATACCTAGTTTTGTAGGTTAAGTTTTGTCAGTTGATTTGAGGAAACCTGTTTTAAACACTGTCAAATTGTTTTTGGTCACTGGATTTATTGCTTCAGTGGGCATTTATGTTGAATTTTTGGCACCCTATTAAATATACATGAATTAGAAGTTATCCACCCTTTTGTTGTTGTGACTTCCTTTTCTTTCTTTTTTTTAATTTTTAATGATCTTGTCTTATTTTTTGTACTTTTTGGTGTGAATTTTTGACTTTTATGCTAATATAAAGTGTGAAAGTTGCTATTAAGACTTACCGTAATATAAATATCTAGTTGTAGAAATCTCAAGTTACATAATTAAAAAAAAAGTGTTCAACATTATTCAATAAACAATACTTTGAACCATGCTATGAATCAAATTTTAATTGGGATAATTACAATTTGAGGTCTGAACTCCATAGGGTGATCCCCAAGCGGGGCTCTAAATATTTTTTTTGGCGAATCAGGGCTTGACATGCATTTTTTTCACCAATTCAGGGCCTTTTGACGGAAATCGTTACAAAAATCAGTTAAGTAACACGTGCCGAACACGTGATCAGAAAAAAGGATGAAATTGAAATGGAAACACACTATAAAGGTCAAAATGCAATTATTTGTACTAAAAGGGGTCAAATTCCTTTTTCCCCACTCCAAGCCTTCATCAACCAAATTCACCCCATCGTCAAAGCCACCACTGCCACCAACAAACCACCGCAGCTACCACAACAACCACCACCAACACCATCACCACCAATAACCCATCAAACCCCATCCTTAACCTCGCCCCATCAACCGCAACTTCCCAAAAATCTGGCCTGAATTAAGAGAAACAATAAAACCAAGAAAGATTAAAAAATGGGTTATTCAAATTGAGTGTTTGACATGGTTCATCAACCACATTTATGATAACTAAAATGAAAACCCACAAATTTCGTAAATATTTGATCTCCAAATATCAGCGATCATCTCAATTGAGAAAAAAAAAAAAAAACATTTGAATTAGGGCTTGGGTTAGAAAGAGAAATTAGTTTTTGGTTGATAGATGTAGGGTAGTCAAACTAAGATTAACGAGAAGAATATAGGGATTGGAGCATTAAGGTTGCAGAGAGGGTTGTCAGATTGTGAAGGGAGGAGGCCGGAGGGGTTTGACGGAAACGGAATCTGGGAGAGGAAGAAAGACGAAGGTGAGGGAAAGAGGGAACTGGTGTTGGGTTTTGTTTGTATTTTTTTTTTCTTTTTTCCTTTCTTTTTTGTTTGTTTGTTTGTTTGTTTTTTTTTTTTTTTTTGGGTGCATATTTAATTTAAGTAATGTAAAAATATGATAGATTTTACCAGAAAAATGGTAAATGATAAGTGCAAAAAATTTAATTTATTAATTTTTTTAGATGATGATTATTAAATTATGCATAAACATAAAATATTTATATTTAATATTAAAAAAATATACAACATGGTTAACCCTTTAAATTCCAAAGTTCACAGTTTCACCCCTTTTGACTAATACTCGTTTCAATTTAGTCCATATTTTGGATCACGTGCTCGGCACGTGTTAGTTAACTGATTTTTGTAACGATCTCCGTCAAAAAGCCCCAAATTGGTGGGAAAAAAATGCATTTCAAGCCCAGATTCGCCAAAGAAAATATTTAGAGTCTCGCTTGGGGAATACCCTATGGAGTTCAGGCCCTAAATTGTAATTAACCCATTTTAATTTGAACAAAATGAATGGTAAAAAAATATATAAATATACTCTTGATTATTAAGAGTAAATTAAAATATTTTTTCGACATTCATTTTAAATATGGAGAGAGAACAATTATTTTGTAAAAAAAAAAAAGAATAAATGTGGTGTGTGGGATTTGAGGAGGTCTCCTGTGCAACCGCCGCACACATTGCGACACCGTCAGGCGAGCCTCTTTTTTTTTTTTTTTTTTCTGACGAGATTATTTTTTTTTTTTTGCCACCCAAAACTTTTTTTCCTCCCAACAAGAGTAACACTTATTATAACGAAATGTAACACTTTTTTCTTTCAAAACATTTTTTTTTTAAAAAATGTACCACAATTTTGCTGCAATAGATTAAAGATTGACAACTAAACTAATGTCACATTTTTTATAAAGGAATGTAACACTCTTTTTTTCAAATGTAACATTTTTTTTCAAAAATAACATAAGATTGACAAACTAAACTAATGTTACATTTTATAAAAAATGAATGTAACATTTTTTTTTCTCAATTGTAACAGTTTATATTCTTAAATGTAACATTATATCTTAAATGTAACAATTTTTTATTGATTGACAAACTAAACTAATGTTACATTTTATAAAAAATGAATGTAACATTTTTTTTCTCAATTGTAACAGTTTATATTCTTAAATGTAACATTATATCTTAAATGTAACAATTTTTTATTGATTGACAAACTAAACTAATGTTACATTTTATAAAAAATGAATGTAACATTTTTTTCTCAATTGTAACAGTTTATATCTTAAATGTAACATTATATCTGAAATGTAACAATTTTTTATTGAGAAAGTAACAATTGAAACGTAACTCGATTATATATAAGATTTTTTACTCTTTTCTTAAAGTAGAAAAGTAACATTTACCAAATAAAAATGTTACATTCATCTATATAGAAAATTATAATTATATATTCACTTTGTTAAACTTCAAATATAAGTTTTTCTAACCACAAAAACTATCAAACAATTTAAATTTTCTTGTAAAATTGATGTTACATTTGACTGTAAAAAGTGTTACTTTTTGAAGATTAAACTGTTACTTTTATCAGAACAGAGTGTTACATCTCAGCTGACAAGCAACTCAAACTTTTTGTGTGTAAAAAATATGTTTAAAAATAAAATAAAAAATCAAGCCATATCATGATGACCTATGTAGTTTTATTCGTCTCGTCGAGACGAACACAACGGTATTTTTAATTTTGTTACTATCGAATCTCTATGCTAAATCTTGTTTAACTAATATCTTTCTTGTTCTTGTTCATTGGAATAATTATAATTCGTTTAGAGATTTCCACAATATAATTCGATATTATTGGTCTTTAAATCATCAGGGTATAAATTGTTACACTAGCGTGGACGATTTATATATTGACTGTATTCCATTGATAAGATTTAATTTAAGACTTAGCCGAAATCAAAAGAGTCTAAATCAATTGTTCTTTAGATCTTAATAAATTATTTGTGTGTGTTGTTGACCTAGCGGAAAACATCACATAAAGGTAATAATAGGGTTGCAATCCGCACACCATACCGTCCCAACCCTTAATCAAGTGAACGATTTCTTGAACAAGTTTGGTAACTTTATTATTAAAAATAGCACAGAGTGAAGATAGTTGTGAACTCTAATCTGTGAATTCCTGTCATCCTTGAATACAATCTTTGCGTTATTCTGCATTCTAATTTAGTTTACTTTTATTGCTTAGTAGTTAATTTAGTAATAAACAATCAAAAACAAAAATCTCCCTTTGTTACTTTTACGTTAATTAAATACACTTGTTCTCACCAAGTCTCTGTGGTTCGACCCTTACAAACGTACATTGCTACTTCGGTACTTGTATACTTGCAAGGTTTTATTGCACGTGAGATTTTTTTTCCATCATTGACTGAATTGTCGCAGAACCCTTTTAGCAATATAAAAGGAGGAGTCCTTTAAACACGGGAGCATAACCCGATCAAACCCATTAAACTTCTAAAAGGGTGGGCACCAAGCGATGTCAACGAACTAGCCTTCGTGAAGATGAGAGCCTACTCCTTGATACAAAGATCCTTGACTAAAACTCCTCCTATGAAGAGACAAAGAGCCAAGCAATTTCTCTTGGATCTGATACAAGTAACGGTTGTCGGATTCTTATGGTATCTCCTTGGCGATTCGGAGAGGCCAATCCAACGATTGGGCAAATAATAATGTCCCTCAACAATAGAGATGTTCAACATCTTGCGTAGAGCCTCCGCTAGATTCTTAGTAACCACTATTTTACCCGTTAAAGGCATATCTAATATAGCCGCAAATTCCTCCAAGGTTGGCATAATTTCATTAAGAGAAAAGTTGATAAGATGAAGGGAAGGATTCCAAAAGCGAGCCACTCTTGGCAAAAGATTCCAATCTGGTTTAAGATTCTTCAAGGTGAAGAGCATATTGAACCCAGCGTTCTCCACAAATCTCTCTTGAAGAAGCTTGCTGAAAGAACGAACAAATTGAGTCGATGTTTGCCAATAGTAATGCGCCGATTCCGGATTAAGAGAGTATTCGTCAACAATCATTACCAACTTTGGGGGAATTTTAGATTGATCCCAACTTTTTAAAACAAGTCTTAAAACCAGCAAAAAAACATCCCATATAGTTCATACATCACAAATGTAGATCTCAAAACACATCCATATGCATCTCAACCAAGGTTGACGAACCGAACATTCATTTAAACTAACGTGGGCATCGTCGCATGAGTCAAAATTAAAACTAAAGCTAACACCAGATTGTTTGTTAGGGGAGTCCTACTTGTTGCATCATAGTTACCAAATGAAAAGAATTAATTGTTTGAGCCTCTTCGAGGCCATTATTTGCAAACCAACAAATTGTTCGAGTATCAAAAGAGGGGAAGTTGGGGAATCCTAAGCCGCACCTACACCCAAGCTACCCGCACCACCTTCGCCGTGCTCGTCACCACCTTGTTCGGACCTTGGCCTCTTCGTACATGGAGTGGCGACCGCTTGCCCCGACCGACCAGCGAACTTGATCAAGTCTCCCTTCAAACGCCGAGTTAGGGCTATGAAAGCGGAAAGCCGACCAGCGACCTCATTAAATTGCTCGATGGGTACCTACAAAGTACAAAAGGCATTAGAAATCAATCAAAACCAGCATTTGACAAAACAAACCAAAACGTGACTTACCATGGTCGCCTCGGGTGGTGGAATGAGCCCCGAATGAATCTCGACACCCGTAGGGAGAGCATCCTCGGTCTCGAAATCATCCGTGAGCATCCAAGAGTAGGTTGGCGGGCCTAACCGCGGATAGAACGGGACATGATTGCCTCCAAGATGTGATGAAGAAGACGGGGCGGACGAGCTAGAAACCGACCTCGAGGGACGGCGCTCGCCAAAACCAAAATGACCCATGAGACGGGGCAAGAAGTCTCTATAGCTGGCATCGGGCAACATGTGTTCACTAGCCGATTCCCCCGCAATGAGCTTGTCCCGGTCCTCTCCTTGGATATGGTCGGTAGTAAGCATGTGAAGTGGAGGATCCGCCGGCACTATAAAGTGATGAGAGCCTTGCTCATGCTGAGGGTGCACTCTCTCACCTAAATAAAGGCATCCTCCGCCCAAAGATATCATCAGCATCCGAGTCCCGGTAAACTCTGCAGCCGAATCAAGAAGGTGCCCTAGATCGCGCCAAGGGTAGAACGGGTATTGACCAATCCTCCTGGGATTGAAGTCATTAAGGGTTTGACGCGCAGTCTCCAAAGACATGTCACTATCCTCGAAGACCATAGGGTTATTCTTTCGATTCTCCCGCATCCATCGCCGGCTATCAGGAATCCTCGCCGTCGGGTCGTAGAGGTCAAAGTGAAACAGTCTGAACATGGCATAGCCCCACACCTGAAAACAAATGAATAATAAGAGGATATTAGACAAGAAAAATTCGCAAAAATGAAGTCAAAATATGAAAATGAACAATGATATACCTCCCAAGCCGGGCTATAACCGCAAAAGTTCTCTTTCACATTGCGAGATGCCTCATCCATGGCATCGTAGCAATTAGCCAGTCCCGCACTGCCCCAGCTATAATCACCGACTTTCTGAAAGTACTTCAAGCAACTCAACAAAGAAAACAGGGCTGTCGAAGCATGATTCGCAAACAAGGTCTCCGAAAATGCCCACCACAAAAAGCCTCGGGTGGCCTTATCAAGATTAGCCTTATGTCTCAAATTGGTCGTTTCCAAGAAGACTTCCAAACTCTTTTTCAAATCAGAGACAGGGACTCCTTTACCTTTCACCTTAACGGAGAAACCAATCAACTTCGTCATAACCGCGGCCGTAGGACTAAAAGTGTGGTCTACTTCCAACGGATGGTTAGTGAACGACAACCCGGTGATTGCATGAAAATCGGTAGGAGTCATCGTCACTTCCCCACATGGCAAGTGCATGGTGTGGGTGGTATCCCACCATCTCTCCCGGATAGCTTGAATGACATTCGGAGTCCTCCTTTGCCCCGGCACTCCATTGAAGAACACATAGAGACCCAATTCCTCTATTTTGGTTGTGATCCTCTCATCAAGCTTTTTCCACACTTCTGCTACCTTTAAAGCACTCCCTCGACAATTTTGGATGGTCTTGTATGACTACAAAACAAATGAGAGAAGAAAAATAATAATAAAAAAAGAATAATACTAGGGGTAAAAAAAATTCACAAAAACTTGCTCACAAAATCTTTAGTGTAATGATATTATTGGTGTTTTTAATTAGAGTGTAGCGGACCCATTAGCGATGCAACCAATAAAATATCGCCACCTCATTTTGTGAGCAAGATTTTACGACTTTATTTTGTGCTCCTAGCATTGCTCATAAAAAAAAAAAAAAAAAAGGATGAAAAATTCTCATTGAAGCATTCTATCAAACACTCAGGGTGCATACACAAGAATTTCAAGAACGAATTTAAAATTGGACATTCAAATCAACTCACCTACAAGTGCAAACATGTACCACAATGCTACATTAATCACAATCATAATAAGTTCAAGAAAATCAACAAAATCTAGCATGCATTGCTATGAACCCTAGTTATGGCAAAATTGGGGAAAACATTGAAAAATCAACAAAACTCATGAAATTGATGGATTCAAGCACGATATTAGCATCTCCCAGACATGCAATTGAGAAAGGGATGAAGATTCTTACCAATCCATTGCGAATGTAGTGCGAGATGTGGTTCTCCGGGTACGAACAAAGCTCCTCAGGCATGTAGCTCTTCCCCTTCATGTGAGCACCCATTGTGTGTTCTTTGTACGATCGGCTTGAAGAGGCCATTGATTCTTGCAACGGGAAGGGTTTAGAAGTGATTTAACCGGAGAAATCGCCGGAAAAATGAAAGATTTTTGTCAAGAAATTCGCCTGCTCGGATTTTACGGGAGAAAATTTGAAAATATTCAATTTTTTTGCTTAGTTGGATACAGAAGTTTAAATCAAAGCGAGTGTCTCAGGTCATCATCCACCATTTCAAGCCGGCGAGAAGATTGTAAGTCACTCTCCGTTGATGAATCCTCCATCATCACCGACCAGAAGGTTGCCGCCGATAAGCATTAAATTGAAAAAGAAGCAGATGAAGAATTTGCACCGGAAGTTTACAAAAGTTCAAGACTGCCTATTTCTTGGGTCAAATTGCTGGGGAAGTTTTTCTGGATCTAGAAAAGGGAGTAAAGGAGGTGTGTGGGTGGGCGTCAACAAGTGTAATTGATGAAATTGAGATACTTGATTGGCGCGGAAGGTGAAATGCTTACTTAGTACTACCTCCGTCCCCGTCCCAAAATGGATGCCCGGTATTATTTTTTTTTTCAAAAATTATACTTGTAAAAGAGCAAATTAAAAAAAAATAAAAAAATCGGCTGTTCATTTTGGGACGGAGGGAGTACAAAAATTTAGTCACAAAATGATTTGGGGTTGGCTAACATGGATCATCGTATCGTATGGACTCGTCAACTAAGAAATGAGTAGGCATTAAAACTTAATAAAAGTTGACCAAGAAGGCGTTGACTCATAATCCTCTCCTACATCACAGATTTAGCCATTTAGCAACACGAAGTCATGATGAGAGAAACAAGAATCTGCTCCCCCATTCCATTCCGTTACTTGATTTCTTAATTTCCTCCTTTTTTTACTCTCAAATGGCTTCTACTAGTAAATTTTCAACTGCTACTAGTAGTAAGTAACTAAGTATCAAGCTCCACCTTCAAGTTCAGTCCATGGATCCTTTTCATACTATGTCTTCTTGGGGTAAAACCTGATTTATATCATTATTCTTAAAATTAGTGCTACGACCTTTGTCACAAAATGAATGACCTAGTTTGCTGATCAAGAGCAAATTGGTCATTCATTTTGGGACGTAGGGAGTATCACCCATTCTTGGCTAATACAATACGTATTGCTTGATTTCACTCTGATTTTTATTCATTGCTAAGAATTTGCTTTCTTGGGATTCTCGTGTCGCTGATGTTTATTCATTGCTAAGCCTTGAATCTGACTATCATGTTCAATTTATTGGGATATGGGGCATGGGCGGATCTGGCAAAACAGTAATTACCAAGGCACTCTACAACAAACTTCCTTAATCCTTTGATTTGGGTTGCTTTCTTGCAAAATGTCAGACAGGATTCACAACAACCGAATGGTCTTCTACATTTACAAGAGAAACTTCTTTCTAGTCTTTCTAGAGGAGTGTCTGGCAAGGGAACATGGTAAGAATCAAACATTATTCTAATCTTTCTCTCTCTAGCTCAGCTATGTATTCTGTAAATAATGTTGACATTCTCAAACTCAGGTATACAAGGTAAGACTAATTACCAGTAGATTTTCCTGGATGAGTAGAATATTGGAAGAAAACCAGGTAAGTTGCTACAAATTCAGTAAAGTGCGAATTTCATTTTCATCCACTGTACTTCTCTAAATGTTTCACGCTCACCATTAAGCTTTATATTTTCTTAAATAAAATCCATTATATTACAGCTATGACTTTCATTCTGCCCTAGCTGTTAATTTTCATTAATAAATGTAAACTTTTGCTAACTTTCTTGAGCAAAAGTAAACTTTTGTTAACATTCATGAACAAAAGTTAATTGGCCAAATTACGTTTACCCCCAAACTATCCACTGATTCCCACTTTGCACCCGTTTGAAAAGTCGGTCTCTTTGCACTACTAAAAAAATGACTTTTAGAGACCATATATATTGAGACAGATATTTAAAGTGTCTCAACAGCAAAAGTTGTTGGGAGTTCAATTAGGACACTAGTTTGAAACGGGAACTAAAGTAGTCTCAAAAATTTTCACAACCAAATGCATTTTTGGCAAAACAGAGACAAAATAAACCGTCCTAAAAGTATTTATGACACCAACTTAATGAGACCCTTAGTGTCTCAAATACAATTAGGGACCGTTTCATAGGCAAATAAAGGCAACTTAATGAGACACTTAGCTGTCCTAATAAAAAAGTTTTTTTGTAGTGTTGGTACCTAAGCTTCCAATTTTTCCCACTTACCACCCTGGCTCTAACAACGTTAATGGAAAATAGCCTTGTGCGGGTGCGCTGCACATGACTACTTATAGTTGTAATTACTTATTTAACCCTCACATGGTCAGCCCAAAAAAGAAAAGAAAAAGAAAACTCTTGCCCAGATCTTCATGTTCATCCCATTCCTATCCCAACTCCTTCCCATCCCCATCTCCCTCCTCATCCATTTCACTTCCATCCTTCCCAACCTCTGATCGACCTCCCGTTTCTTCAATGTTATCAAAAATTACTTTGAATCTATTTTGTTAGAGTTTGAATTTCATACATTGAAACCCAAATCTGGGTTTGGCTTCGATTTTTTTCACTTTAAAAACAAATCTGGGTTTTGATTTGTGATTTCGATTTCCGATTTCTGGTTTTCAAGATCTGGGTTTTGATTTTCGAATTTAGATCTTTGAAGTTAAACGATTTTCGACTTGTTTATGAAAGGTTTTCAAAATCAAAAGCATGAACATTTTTTATATGATTTGGTTTTCAATTTCGATTTTAAAATGATTAGGGTTTCGATTTCTCAGATATTGGCTTCAATTTTTGAGATCAGGGTTAGAAACTTTTTGATTTCAATGGGTTTTTTGGACGTCATGTCTTGATTTAGAATTTAAGTTCTGGGTTTCATATGACGAAGAAGACGCCTTGGGTGGTGGTGCGGCGGCAGTGATGGAGACATGGTGGTGGCTATGGTGGTGGAGCATTGGTGTTGGTTTGAGGAAGACAAAGGTTGAGTCTGATAGGTAAAGGACATTTAAGCTCTCCTCTATTTGAGGTGAAAGACGTAAATACCACTCACATGACACGCACATGACCAGTTCTGTTAAATTTTTTAACAACCATTTTGACGGAAGGTGCAAAGTGGGAAAAATTGGAAACTTAGGTACCAAAGAGACCGACTTTTCAAACGGGGGTGCAAAGTGGGAATCGGTGGATAGTTTAGGGGTGTAAACGTATTTTGGCCAAGTTAATCGGTGGATAGTTTGGAAGGGATGGAGGGAGGAGCCATAGGGTGAGTGGAATGATTGAGGAGGGAGGAGGGGAATGTGGAGCTACAGGAAAACAAAATAACCCTCACATGACATGCACATGACCATTTTTCGTTATATTTCTAACGTCGTTTGGTGTTAGGGGGTAAAGTGGGACTCGTGGTTAATTAAGGTGCCACATTGGGACAAAATTCGCGCGAGGGTGCCAAGTGGGAATGTGTATACTTTGGGGGGCTAAACATGTTTTGGCCTAACAAATTCAATTGACTACCTGGCTCTAATCTTTTCATAAGCCAGTAAAGCACTGACATACTCCCTCCGTCCCAGTTTAAGGTTCTTACTTTCCTTTTTGGTCTGTCCCAGTTTAAGGTTCTTAGTTGCTTTATTCCATAAATGTAAAAGAATGAATAGTGCTTTTGAAAATCTTGCCCTCAAAAAGTTCATGATTTAATTACAAAAAAAACCATTACTTACCAAACTTACTTTCACCCACTTGCTTCATGAATAGTGTTTTGGACATTTATATCCTTCACTCTCTACTTTTGGTTGACTCATTTCCTTTATTTTTGCCTTGGTTTCTTAATAAGCATGCATAGTCAAACTAAGAACCTTAAACTGGGACGGAAGGAGTACATAATTTGTATGTCAATTATCCCTTTTCTTTTTTTAATGACTGGGAATTCTATTTTTTTATGTCTAAGTTAGTTTTACCTGCTTTTATTTTAATGCTTTCAGTCTCATGTAATCTTAAAATGTTTGAAAATTCAAACATAACTGTCAATTTGGAACGGAGAGTGGGCATTTAAATAAGTGGGGAAGAAAAGTCAGTACAAGAAAAGGATTATTTGAATTTGGGTTCTCTTTGAGTGAGGACATTTCTTTTCTTTTTACTATACCATCTTGTTTAGGATTTGGAACTTGTGTCGCGAATGTTGTTGCTGCAGCAGTTTTATGTCCATCTTGTTTAACGATTCTTTCTTGCAAATTGTTATGAGTCAACCTATTTATTTGAAGGAAAATTTGTACAAATGTTTTGTGGAAGAAATTTACTAAAACATCATGACAGAAAATAATCATCGAGATGTCCTTAGGCATGCAACACTATAAACACAATATAAACACAACCCAAACAACACCACTTCCAATGCACCACTCAGCTCATCCTTGTCGGGCTTCGAAACGAGTTTCTTCTTCCGCTTCTTCTTATTCCCCCACACTTTCCTCCCAGACGAATCAACCCTTTCAGCATACGTACCCGACTCGATTGTGCTGGAATCATCAAGGGAGACACCATCGGAGGAATTGGAAGGATTGATTTCCAAAGAAGGTAATTTGTCAAATGGGTTATTTTTTAATAGATTTTGGGTTTTGTGTGACAAATTGGAGAGCTCTGTTCTATTGAGTTTCTTGAGGAGAGAAGATGAGAAGAGAGAGGGAAAGGAGAGTGGAAGAGAAAAATATTAGAATCAGTGCAACATTAACATCAGTTTGCGACTTGTTTTGGTTGGTGTTCTGTTTTCGGTTTCGTGTATTTTTGCAGTTACATTGAACATTGTCAAGTTATATCATAATGCTCTGTTACCCATCAGCATCAAGTATTTCTTTGAAACCAAACATTCCTTCTATATTTCGCTTCCCAAAACGGAAATAGACGAAGAAAGAGTGACGAATCTCTACTCTGCTTTTGCTTTAGGATATATTTTCCCGAAGCTTGCACCATAGTAACTGATGTCTACTATTACATCATTCCTTGTTGATATTCAAATTCTTGATGTGGGCTTGCCTACATGATTGGACTGACAGTTTCCTTATCCCATTACTATTCATTTTAGCCCGGACTATCGTTAACGACTTTTCTTTCTTCCAACTGTGTCCATGTGTCTCGGTGCTTCAACAAGGTTAAGTATATACTCCCTCCATCTCATAACAAATGTCGCATTTGACTTGTCAACGTCTTTAAGGAATGTTCTTTTCTCATTTGTACATTGGGAAGGGGAATAATTAGGCAATAATGTCCTCATAATCCCGGTAAGCGTATCCATTTGTGGAATCACGAAGATGCAACCAACATTGTTATGAGAAACATGGGAGAGAAAAACAATAATTCTTTTGCTAGTTTAGCAAGTTATTACCTTTCACCTGAATGTTGGAAATGTCTTGAGATAATTTTTTTGTTTTTTTTTTTTTTTGGTCTAGCAGGGAACATAAGCAATTGAAGGTGTCATCCTGGTCTATCCAATAAGAGGAAATTGGTTTGAATATTGAGAGTTTTGAAAGGATGCATAATTTGAGATTACTCCAAATGGATAACGTGAATTCCGTGGAAGCATTAAACATAATTTTCAAAAACATTAAGTGGATGAATCGGCAACACTACTCTTGAATCATCTTCCTTCCGGTTTACAAACAGAAAATCTCGTGGCCCTAGACATGCAACACAGCAAATTGTGGAGTATCTGGTGGGAGAAGACGGTAAGATTACGAAACTGACTTCTTCCTTGAGCATTCTTCGAAACCTTAGGAGCTTATCTCTAAGAGGGTGTAATAATATTTCAGCAAAGCAAATTTGACTCCAGTTGGAGGTTTGTCTTGTTTAGTTGGAGTACGATTTTATTAGTCTGCGAAGCTTAATCTGCGTGACTGTAATCTATCTAATGTAGATATCCCCAACAATATTGGCTGGTGCTCACTATTCCAGGAATTGGATTTAGCTGGTAATAGTCCAAGGATGAGAATGCGCCTGATTATTTTGGTATGTCCATTATCCTTTTCTTTTATGATTGAGATTTTTATTTCTTATGTCTGTTAATTGACTTGCTTTAGTCATTTTATGGAATATGCTTTGAATAAGAGCCGAGAACGCGTCAAGCTGGAATCGACATATGCGGCCGCATTATGCTGTCGCATAGAGGACAGAGGGTTAAGGTTTTTGGGCATTTTAACATCCGAAGAAGTCAGTTTCTATGCAGCTGCATCATGCGGTTGCATAGTCATCAGAGTAACTACGCATCATGCGGTCGCATAGGCCCGGCAAAAATCTTGTTTTGGGCCCTCGTCAGGATAAGGTTTGCTGACATTCTGATGTTAGAGTAAGAGGGTATAAATACTCTCATAACTCTTATAGCCGATATTATTTAGTAATCTTAAATTCTGGTTATTATGTGTCTTTTGGTTCTTATGTTCTATAGGATTCTAGAAATCTGTTACACAATCCACAGTCTGTAATCTGTACTTGATCCACCATAATAATAAATTTTGTTGTCCCTCCGTCTGTGGACATATCTAACACATCGTTAGTAAACAACGTAACTATGTGTGTTTTTTGCATTACATTTATTATTGTTTTGCATCTTTTATGTCCGGTTATAACAAACTGGTATTAGAGCTCCTCCGGGTTAGGAGTTCTTGAGGTTCCGCATCTGAAGAAAAAATGGCTTCATCTATGGATATGAAGACAGAGAAGTTCATTAGGAGGAACTGTTTGTGTTTGTGGCAGATCAAGATGAATGCCTAGTTAAGGAAGAGAAGAGTAAGACCACGGCTGAATACTGTGAGAGTAAAAAAGAGAGCAGCAAATAAACAGGAAGACACCAGTGAATTACGAGCAATGCTAGGATTATAAAAAATGTTTACAAAATTTGAGTACAAAGTCATTTGACAATTATTGATTGGGTACTCAACTAATGAATAATGTAGCCTACAAACACACCATCCAATCAAACATTGTCAAATCACTTTGTAACCAAAATTTTTGTTAGGAAAAAATTGTATAACAATAATACTGGTTTTCTTGAACTTAACGATAATGACAAATATAAAGTGAACCATAATATACTTAACGGGGCAGAAACTCCGCAAGAAGATATTGCCCCGCACTGGTGCTAACGGTCTGCGGCAATCTTCAAAGCAATCTTCTCTCAAGATGAAACGACTTTACAATCGTTAATAGAAGCACTTCAAATTAACGAATTCTAACAGAATTCCATCGAATTAAGTTAAATATCTAACCGAGGATTTGTGAATGATTCAATTGTGATTGAATGACTGAGTTGTGATTGAGTGAGGAATGTCAATCCTGGTGGGGGTTTATATAGGTATTAAAGAGTTGTTGATTTTGAGAAAGCCCAAAATTCACCCATTTGCCCACTAGCTTAGCATGGTTGGCCCAATGGACCACTTAAGCTTGGAAGCCCAGTTCACACTTGATTGGAACCTTCTTAGATGAGCTATATTAAATACTCTCATCTTTTTCATTCTCCAACCAATGTGGGATAACCATTTCATATCCCATAAACTCTTCATTTACCCACTTCAACTTTCATACTTTGGACATTAATTTCTCATTCACCCGGAATTGGTTTTGAGAAAATAAATATACCACACTAATCTACTCCAAACGTAGATTATAATTATGCAATTAATTTCCATTTACACAAAATGGAACCTAATGGAATTATTGGTCAAAAGTCGGTCAAACCTCACTTTTCCAAAACAAATTCCAACAAATTTTGTACTAGTTCTTTTTCAAACATTGGTATTACTCGTGAATCACGCCAACAAATAGAGAGAAAAGTGATAGTGCTATTGCCGATTAAACGGTGATTTCAACTCGATTGGGCTACAAGTAGGTGCACTTCCTTGGGCAGAATTTTCTTTATTGTTGCTGTGTGTGGGGTATTAATTGTTTCTCTCTACCCTCTTTATTTTCATTTATTGGGTTTCTATAGTTGTTGAGAATATATTGTTTTCATCTATTTTGGTTACATCTATTTTTGCAATTACTTTTAGCATTATCAGGTTATACCATATTGCTCTGTTACCCATCAAGTATTTTTTTTTTTTTCTAATTAAACATTCCTTCTGTGTTTCCAGTGGCGGATCTAGGATGTTTTGATAGCGGGTGCACAATTTACACTAAAAAAACTTAAAACATATTTTTTTGAAACGCGGTTAAATTACAATATGATGCACCACTACAATTAAAAGTATATTTGCAACTATATAATGAATAGAAAAAATGTTTTGATAGAAAAATGTTTTGATAGAAAAAATATTTACGAACAATTTTTTTTTGTAAAAAGGTTATTCATTTTAAGATAGAAAAATAATTAAATAATGAAGAAGACCCAAACATTAATTAATTATATTTGAGATAATTGACAGAAACCTAAAGTGGAGTAGTTATATAAACTTGTAGTAGAAAATGAGAGGGAATAAAAAATATACTCCCTCCGTCCAAAATGATCTTCACATTTGACTATTCAAACGTTTTAAAGATATGAGCATTTGCTTCACTAGCTATATTGTGTTTATGCACATTTAAGCTTAAATTATAGAAATGAGAAGAACTTTTTGGGACAATGAAAAATGTCAAACGTGAAGATCATTTTTTTGAGACGGAGGAAGTAGTAGTTATATTTGAAATTATTGGAGGAAACTCAAAGTGGCCTTGTTAAGTTGGAGTAGTAGAAAATGAGAGAGAAGGAAAAAAAATGTCTTGGCTAGCAGAGAGATTCGAACCTGAGTGACTTGCATCAAACAACTTTAAGAAAAACATTGCCGCAAGAACACAGAGCTACTTGTGAGTATTATCAGGGTGTTATAAATATAGACAATCTGCGGGTGCACTTAATATTCAGGATTTTAAAAAAAAACATTTTTAACTACAAATTTCAATTGATCGGGTGCACGTGTATCCCCTCTACAACATAAGATCAGCCCATGTGTGTTTCACTTCCTTGGTGATATTCATATTCTTGATGTGGGGTTGCTGACATAATTGAACCGACAGTTTCCTTAACCCATTACTGTTCTCGGTGTTAACAAGGTTAACTATCTAATCGTTTAAGCAGAAGTATGTATGGGTTTGAGAAACACTTGATTAAATTGAGAGACTTTTTAGAGAGGAGCAGGTTGCGCATAATCTTACAACTGGAATAAGAGAAATAAGTTGAGAAGGTAATGTTGTGGTTGACCCAGAAAGAATCATAGACCTGTTACTTATCAATCCGTGGCAAGTTTGCATTCAACAATTATTTACATGCGTATCTCTGTGTGTGTGTGAGTATTAAACATCGCATTCAATCATACTAATTTGATAGTATCACATCCCACCCTACGTACAGATTTTAGAACAAAAAGTCGGAAGCAGAGAAACAAGAAATCTGCTTTCCATCCCATTACTTGATCTCTTTCTTTTCCTCCTCCATGGCATCTACTAGCAAGTTCCAACAGCTACTACTAGTAAATATCCAACTCCACCTCCAAGTTCAATCAATGAATCATTTCCTTACGACGTATTCTTGAGTTTCAGAGGTTTATGCAGATGAAACCGCGATTACGAAACTGCAGGAATTGGATTTAGCTAGTAATAGTTTTAGTAAACACCCATTGAGTTTAGGGAGGTTAATCAGTCTCGACTCACTATGGTTGGACAAGTGGATCATTCTTCAATCATTTCCCAAACTACCCCTAATCTAGTGGCACTTGTGGCGAAAATATTCGTTAAGTTAATTATGTAAATAAGTTACTTTCAACAATAGCGAGTTTGATTTTAAAAACTAATTTTCGAATTGGTCAAATTATTTTTTAGAAAATACAAAGAAAAGAAAAGAAAATATATTTTAAAGGAATTAAATGAGAAAAAAAATGAACAAGTGGAGGCCATAAAATATCTTAGAGAGGGTAAGGTTGGTGTCAGTGGCGGATCAAGGAATGTTGGTCAGTGGGGGCCAAATTTTTCTTCACATTACAAATGTAAAATATTATATATACATATTAAAATAATTGCATAGTAAATCAACAATTATTAATACTCCATCTATCCCAGAAAGATGGTCCACTTTTGACTTTTGATGGTCAATATAAGTGAACTTTGACTAAATATAAATGTCAATCCAACCAACCTTGTGAAATTCTAAAACTTGTGATTGATTAATCATCAAGTGATTTATCATTGACAAATTTTAAAATTTTATTGGGATGATTAGATTGATAATAATCTTTTGTCAAAGTTCACATGTGTTGACTGTCAAAATCCAAAGTGAACTATCTTTCTGGGACAGAGGGAGTATAACATTTACTTGGAACTCTTTATAATATAGTATACTCCCTCCGTCCCATTTGAAGCTTCACCTTTTACCCAAATGGGTGTCCCGTTGAAAGTTTAACTCTTTCCTAAAATGGTAAAAAATGTAGGCCACACTTGTCATACCCACTCACTTCTTCCTCTCACATACTTAAATTATGAGACTCACTTGTCATACCCACTAACTTTCCCCTCTCATATATTTAAATTGTAGGCCCCACTTTTCAAACCCACTAACTTATTCCCTCTCACAACCCTTCTTACACAAAACCCTTTCCTTAATTTGTGTGTCATCACAAAAATGGTGAAGTTTCAAATGGGACGGAGGGAATATAAATTTTCACCACTAGGCTCTAAGGCACGAATAACACCAAAATATTAAATACTTCCTCCATCTCTAAATAATGTCCAAATCGTTTAAAAAAATTTAAATGTCTTTTTGGGACGTAGGGAATATTTTTCATTGCGATTATGATTTTTTACAATACATATATAAATTGTCTATAATCTTTGACTTTAAGCACTTTATAAAATCAAATTATTAGTTAAAATGAAGTTATTTTCCATTTTTTAAATATTTTTTTAATCTATAATTCATTAATTATTTATATAATAAAAAGTTCTTCATATTTATTCTTTAAAAGGATGAACATAATAGAATTTAATTGAAATTTAATATTTTCATCATAGTGTTAAAGAAATTATAGTATACTTCGCAAAAATAATTTGAAACCCATTAATTATTGTACAATTTAAGAGAACAAAATAGTTGTAGTGGCTTTTCTAAGTAATGAACCAAAAAAAAAAAAGTGGAGTTGTGGGTTTTGAACACAGGATGGCCCAAGTCATATCAAACTACTTTAACCAGCTGGACAAGCACGAACATACATCTTTTATGACATAAAATATAAAACATAAATTATGCAACAAAAAAAAAAAAACTTTTTTGAAAATTCAGTGGGGCCCGCTCGGTCCTTAATAGATCCGCCCCTGTTGTTGTAGTCGTCGTCCAAGTGGAAAAAGAAAAAAATAAAAGGAACAAGAAATCTGCTCCCAATTCCATTACTTTCTTATTCCTCCTCTACATGGCTTCTACTAGTAAATTTTCAACTTCTGGTAGTACAAATCCACCGTTACATCGAAGTTCGACCCCCAAATCCTTTCTGTACGATGTTTTTAATACGACTAATAAAAGTGATGGTACTTTCATTAATTCAGTCAGTACAAGTCATGCAAGCTTCAATGAATTGAATCATGATGTACTACAATATAGAGCTTCTACAAGTTTGCCAATAGAAGACTTATGGTACTAATGGTTTATTTATCAAGGGTATTATTGTAAATAGTCAAGGGTAACGTTGTAAATAGTTTGTTAGTTTGTTAGTTTGTTAGAAGTTAATAGTTTGTTAGAGTGGTTAGTCCTGTATATAAACACACTCTGTAAATCATTTTGCATCAATAACAGAAATTTCCCCAAACCTTTCTCTCTCTCTTCATGAACTCATATTCAGAATTCAAGATGGTATCAGAGCATTCGATCCGTCGATGCTCTTGATTCTTCCGCTCAATTTGCAAATTTTATCGGTAATTCTTCTACCTCTATCTCATTATACGTTTGTTTTCATTCTCATCTGTTTGATTTGATCGATTGAATGTTACATTCATTCATCGATTTTTGACCTAATTCTGCGAATTTCATTCTGTTTAATTCATCTTCGATTATTCGTTTCGTTTCTGTCAATTCATCTTTCGTTTTGACCTAGATTTCTGCTCATTTTGTTCCAATTCCTTTTATCTCTGTTTTATCTTCATCTTCGTTCTGAATCTCTTTGATTAACGATGGTGAACGAAGAAAACTCTACTGAAACTGACAATTCCTCTAGAAATCAACGAATAAATGTTGAAATTCCTCTTGAATCCAACATGCATCCATTGTATTTACACAATAGTGATAATCCGTCTCTTTGCTTAGTCTCTAAGAAGCTAATTGGATCTGATAACTATAGTTCGTGGCGTCGATCCATGGAAATTGCTCTTTCAGCTAAAAATAAACTTTGCTTGATCGATGATTCATATACTGAACCTGCTGCTGGTACTCAATTGTTTTCGCTCTGGAGAAGAGCAAATGATATGTTAATCTCATGGTTTCTGAATTCCGTGAGTGATGAAATTGCTAATAGCCTTGGGTTTGTCTCTACTGCAAAGGCTATATGGATACAACTGCATCATCGTTTTTCTTCTATAGATGGCCATCGAATTTTTCAATTGGAAAAGGATCTTCATAGGCTTGAACAAGGCAACAACTCAGTAGAAATTTATTATCACAAATTGAAAGGTCTCTGGGATGAGAATTGTGCATTGGATGCTATAAATGTCTGTAAGTGTCCCTGTGTTTGTGGAATTGATAGAGAGATAACTCAAAGGAATGAACGAAAACAGCTGATGCAATTCCTTATGGGGTTAAATGATTGCTTCATATCTGTTAGGGGTCAGATTCTTCGCATGGTACCTCTACCTAATCTTGATCAAGCATTCAATATGGTGAAACTTGAAGAGACTATTAGCCATGGTTATGTTCCTGGCACAAATGATGCAGTGGCTTTAAATACTAGTAGATTTTCCAAGTTTGTTCCCAATACTTCTCACCATCAAAATAACAATAACTACTTCAGCAAGGAGAATTATGTTAGACCACCATTCAAAAAGGGCATTATATGTAACTACTGCCACAAAGAAGGTCACAGCAAGGAAGAGTGTTTCAAACTTCATGGGTTTCCACCTGGACATCCTTTTCATAATAAAAACTTCAATACCAAAGCTAAGTTTAATGGTGGAAGTAGTGGAAGTCCCTATGGTGGTAATGCAGGAAATGGGAACCCTTCTTATAGCTCCCCTATTACTTCTCACAAGGCTATGAATGTCCAAGATTGTGCAGTTTCAGAAGGAAGGGAGACAGTCAATACTCCCTCATTATTAACTCTTGAGCAGATACAGAGTCAGCTAAATCAAGTAACTCAGACCTTGATGATGATGCAACGGGAAAGAGAGAGTCCTGAAGATCACATCATATCTCAAGTTACTAGTGGATCACAGGACAATGTAGTAGGTATGTTCTTTTCAAATCATGCTTCTATGGCTCTTTCCATTTATCATTTAAATATTTGGATATTAGATTCAGGTGCCACTGATCATATCTGCACATCTTCTGATCTCATGCATAATATGTCCACTTTTGAATCTCCTCTATTTCTCTCTCTTCCTAATGGTCATAAGGTCAGTGTTACTCAATATGGTCATGTTACCATAAATTCATATCTTACTCCAAGCATGTCCTCCATGTTCCTAGTTTTAAATACAATTTGCTTTCTATTTCAAAGCTCTTAGCTCAGACTTCCATCACTGTCCAAATTGATCACAATTCTTGTACTTTCCAGGATCCACATTTGATGAAAATTGTGGCAACTCCAGAGCTTCATGAAGGACTTTATAGACTTCATTCTCAGCCTCATCCTGTTACTCTCACCTCCGATTCCAAGAATAATCTAGCTCTTAATGCTACTCTTCACAATAATGATTGTACAGCCAAACTGTGGCATGCTAGATTAGGTCACATATCTCCTTCTGTAATGCAAAAGATGAAACAATTGTTGCCTGCTTTTTCTTCTTCTACAATTTATGTTCACAACTCATTTTGTGACATTTGTCCTCTTGCTAAGCAACATATGTTATCTTTTCCCAACAGTAATTCCTTTTCCATCACTCGTTTCCAACTTATTCATTGTGATCTATGGGGGCCATATAGACATGTTACTGTTGGTGGTTGTAGATATTTTCTAACAATTGTTGATGATTACTCCAGATTTACTTGGGTTTTTCTTATGTCTAACAAATTGCAAGTATTCTCCACCTTGAAAAACTTCATAGCATATGTCAAAACTCAGTTCTCCTCAGATATCAAGAATTTCAGAACAGATAATGGCACTGAGTTCTTCAACAAAGAAATTACTCCCTTTTTGGCCTCTTTAGGCATCTTCCATCAAAGTTCTTGTGTCAAAACTCCCCAACAAAATGGTGTTGTGGAGAGAAAACACCAACACCTTCTCAATGTTTCAAGAGCACTCAAATTTCATGCTCATTTACCTATTTCTTTCTGGGGACATTGTCTTTTGGCTGCTACACATCTCATAAATTTGATTCCCTCAAGTGCTATTCAATTCAAAATTCCTTTCCAACTTCTTTATAACAAGGACCCTTCTTATGACCATTTGAAAACTTTTGGGTGTCTTTGTTATGCTTCTTTTCATTCTTCAAATAAGTTCAGTCCTAGAGCTATACCATCAATTCATTTAGGCTATCCTTTCACTCAAAAGGGCTATAAACTTCTTAATCTCGAAACAAAAGAAGTTTTTGTTAGCAGACATGTCATCTTTCATGAGTCAATTTTTCCATATAATCCTTCATTTTCTAAATCTTCTTCTACTCCTTCTCCCACTTTACATTTTGACAATGAATCACCAACTGTTCATCCTATATTGATCCCTATCTCAGATACATCTGTTCATCCACATTCTGATATTCCTATTCCTACTTCACATCCATCAATTTCTCCTCCCATCACTCCTTCTTCTATTCCCATTATTTCTCCTTCTCATACTGATCCTATTCCTTCATCTCCAACTCCTTCTTTTCCTCCTCCCTTTGTTCCTAGAACTTCATCCAGAATGAGAATTCCTTCTGTCAAATTACAAGGGTATGAAGTTAATCTTCCCAAATCTGTTGCCATGTCTTATGTTCCTAAATATTCTCTTTCCAAATATATATCTTATGATTCTTGTTCTCCTGCTTATCATTATTTCATCAACAATCTTGTGCATATTGTGGAACCTAAATCTTATACTCAAGCTAGTAAAGATGATAAATGGAAAGATGCTATGACAAAGGAACTTCATGCTTTAGAAAGTAATCATACCTGGGATATTGTTGCTCTTCCACCTGGGAAAGTTCCTATTGGTTGTAAATGGGTTTTTAAAGTCAAATATAATGCAAATGGCACCATAGAGAGGTATAAAGCCAGATTAGTGGCTAAGGGATATACACAATCTGAAGGAATTGATTACCATGAAACTTTTTCACCAGTTGCTAAGATGGTTTCTATCAGATGTGTTCTGGCTATTGCTGCAGCAAAGAATTGGTTTGTTCACCAATTAGATGTCAATAATGCTTTTCTTCATGGGGATCTCACAGAAGAAGTCTATATGCAATTGCCACTTGGTTATGTCAAAACTGTTGCTCCTAACATGGTTTGCAAACTCAGAAAGTCATTATATGGTTTAAAACAGGATTCTCGACAATGGTTTGCCAAGTTAACTACTGCATTGATAGATTTGGGTTATGTACAGTCTTTTGCAGATTATTCTCTGTTCACTTTAAAGACTAGTACAAGTTTTACTGTGGTTTTAGTCTATGTGGATGATGTGGTTCTAGCTGGTACTTGTCTTTCAACCATCACCAGACTTAAGAGTTTCTTGGATAATAAATTTAGCATCAAAGACCTGGGAGAAATAAAGTATTATCTGGGAATCGAGGTCTTAAGAAATTCCACTGGTTTTCATTTAAGTCAAAGAAGATATGCCCTAGATTTATTGGATACTGCTGGCTTAACTGATGCTAAACCATTAACTGTTCCTTTAGATCCTTCTGTCAAATTGAGAAGTGATGAAGGTACTCTTCTTGAAGACCCTTCTTTATACAGAATCATTGTTGGTAAACTTCTTTATCTCACTATTACAAGACCTGACTTAGCATTCACTGTCCAGATGCTAAGTCAATTTGTTCATCAACCTAGACTTCCTCATTTACAAGCTGCTTACAGAGTTTTGAGATACATCAAAGCCTCCCCTGGGCAAGGTCTTCATTTTCCATCTTCTAATTCTCTTATTCTTCAGGGCTATTGTGATAGTGATTGGGGAAGTAGCCCTGATGACAGGAAATCTGTTTCTGGCTTTGTTTGTTCTTAGGCCCTGCTCTCATTTCATGGCATGCCAAGAAACAGAGTGTTATTGCCCGTTCATCAGCTGAGTCAGAATATAGATCACTAGCTACCACCTGCTGTGAAGTCCTTTGGCTGCATAGTTTGCTTAAGGATCTTCAAATTCACATTCCTCTTCCTGTCACTGTGTTTTGTGACAGTTCAGCTGCGATTGCCATTGCTTCTAATCCTGTTTATCATGCTAGGACAAAACATATTGAGCTTGATTGTCACTTTGTGAGGGATCATGTGCAGAAAGGACTCATCTTACCAACCTTTGTTCCCTCCAAAGATCAAATAGCTGATATATTTACTAAATCTCTTGGCAAGTTCTTACATTGGCGTCTGTTACACAAGTTAAGGGTTCTTTCTCCATTCAACCCTTCAACTTGTGGGGGGGGGGGGGGGGGTAATACGACTAATAAAAGTGATGGTACTTTCATTAATTCAGTCAGTACAAGTCATGCAAGCTTCAATGAATTGAATCATGATGTACTACAATATAGAGCTTCTACAAGTTTGCCAATAGAAGACTTATGGTACTAATGGTTTATTTATCAAGGGTATTATTGTAAATAGTCAAGGGTAACGTTGTAAATAGTTTGTTAGTTTGTTAGTTTGTTAGTTTGTTAGAAGTTAATAGTTTGTTAGAGTGGTTAGTCCTGTATATAAACACACTCTGTAAATCATTTTGCATCAATAACAGAAATTTCCCCAAACCTTTCTCTCTCTCTTCATGAACTCATATTCAGAATTCAAGAGTTTTCTTGAGTTTTAGAGGAATTGATACAAGAAATAACTTTACAGGTCATCTCTCTGACAGATTGGTTATGGCTGGACTTCGCACCTTCATGGACGATCCTGAACTCCGGAAAGGAAGTCAAATTTCAGTGGAATTGATGACAGCAATAAAGGAGTCGAGAATTTACATAGTTGTTTTCTCCAAGAACTATGCTTCTTCTACATGGTGCCTCAATGAGCTGCGGGAGATCGTTGATCATAAATTTTCGGGTCGGTTGCTGCTTCCAGTATTTTATGGCATTCAACCGTGTGATGTGCGACATCAAAATGGGAGCTTTAAAGAAGCTTTTACAAGTCATAAAGCTAACTATATTAATCAGCCGCAGTTGGTACAAAACTGGCGATTTGCGCTGAGAATTGCTGCCGACTGTTCTGGATTTGATTTGCAAAGTAGCGCTTTAGAGTAAGATCTGATTCAATCGCTTTTTATATTTATTACTGTCATTCTCTCATTACTTGCTTTCACACTATACTTTGCATCCTTAAACCAACCAACTCCCTCATTTTATTACATTCTGTTGATATCCAAAATTTTCAAAAGAATGCTCTGCTCTAATATTCATCTAGCTGATCATATAAAAAACATTTTTCAGGTCTGAATCAAGGCTAATTAGTATGATAATTAAGGAGGTTCTATCTATAGTGAAGCCCAAGAAGTTGTTTGTTGCTTAGTATCCAATTGGATTGGATTCTCGTGTCAATGGTGTTTGTTCATTGCTAAGTCTTGAATATGACTATCGTGTTCAATTCATTGGGATATGGGGCATGGGTGGATCTGGTAAAACAGTGATTGCCAAGGCCCTGTACAACAAAATTCTTCAATCTTTTGATTCAAGCTGCTTTCTTTCAAATGTTAGAGAGCATTCACAACCAACCAATGGCCTTGTACATTTACAAGAGAAACTTATTTCTAGGCTTTTGATGAAGGAGAATGTTAAAATTGACATTGTTGATGAAGGAATAGAGATGATCAGGGAAAGGTTATGCCGTAAGAAAGTTTTAATTGTTATTGATGATACAAACGAGCTTAGCCAAGTAGATGCGTTAGCTGGAGACCACAATTGGTTTGGTCCCGGAAGTCTAATCATCATAACGACACGAGACCAGCATTTGCTAACTCAAGTTCAAGTTGATGGAAGATATGAGGCCAAGGAATTGAACTCTAAGGAGTCTTTAGAACTCTTTAGCTGGCATTCCTTCAGAAAACAATTTTCAAAGCGGCCATTTGTTATGATTGTAGACAAAATTGTATCATATTGTTGCGGCCTTCCTTTAGCTCTTGAGGTTTTAGGCGCATTCTTGTTTGGAAGAACCATTCAACAATGGGAAAGTGAATGGGAAAAGCTACATCGAATTCCTCCTACCAAGATTCAGGAAATACTCAAGATCAGCTATGATGGTCTAGATTATCAAGAGAGAGAGATCTTCCTTGATATTGCATGTTTCTTCGTTGGAACAGATATAGACTATGTAACTGAAATATTGAATGGCTGTGGTTTTAGTTCGGAAATTGGTATTGGAAATCTTAGAGATAGATGTTTACTCACAATCAATGTAAACAATGAGCTCAGTATGCATGATTTGCTCAGAGATATGGGAAGGGAAATCATTAGGCAACAATTTCCCCTGGAGCCTGGTAAGCGCAGCCGTTTGTGGAGTCATCAAGATGCGGTCGGCGTGGTTATGAGAAACATGGTAAGTAAAAAAAAAAACTATTTTTTTAACTAAATCAGCAAGTTATGATATTGGACTAATATTCTCTCCCCGAAAAAAAAAAAAAAAAAAGGATCTTGTTTCATACTTCTTCTCCTTCTAACCTTTCACCTGCATATTTTATTTGTGTCTATCAGGGAACAGAAGCAATTGAAGGTCTCACTCTAGTCTCCCCAATAAAAGAAGAAATCCATTTGAATACCGAGAATTTTGAGCGGATGCATAATTTGAGATTACTGCAAATGGATAATGTGACTTTCTATGGTAACCTTAAACATTTATCCAAAGAGATTAGGTGGATCAATTGGCAAGACTGCTCTTGGAAGCATCTACCTTCCAGTTTACAAACGGAAAATCTTGTCGCCCTAGATCTACAACAGAGTGAGTTGAGGAGTATCTGGCAGGGGAGCGCGGTAAGAATTTATCAATATTCCGATCTTCCTCTCTCTAGCTCAGCTACGTATTCAGTAAATAATGACTATATTCTCACACTCAGGCAAACATTTCATTTTCCTGGATAAGTGGACTCTGGCCAGTATACCAGGTAAGTTTAACTACTTATTTACTCCCTCTGTCCCTAAATGAGTGTCCATTTTCAAGAAATCTTTGTCCCAAAATGAGTGTCTTTTTTTAACATAACTTTGTCCCTAAATGTTTTTTTTTCGAATTTTTTTTCACCGGTTTCTTTATACATGCAAAACTAAATGTTTAGAAATGAGATTACAAGATTATATATGAATCTTTGCTAGCAAATTGTACATAAAGTTGAGATTTTCAGTGTCCCTTAAAATGAAATTTGGACACTCATTTAGGGACAGAGGTAGTATTAAATAATGTTTATGCACACAGATACACACACATATTGAGAAATACTCCATCTGTCTTGGAAAGTTAGTCCCTCATTTTTCATTGTTACTACGAATGAAATTTGAGCAATAATTTAGGCTACTTTTAGCTACATTATTGAGAATCTAAAACTTGGTATTGATAGTATTTATAATGGTGTATCAAAAACAAGCTGTAAATTTTCATTAGGGTAGTTAAAAGTAGGCTAAATTATTGCTCAAAGTTCATTCGTAATAACAACGAAAAAAAAGGGACTAACTTTCCGAAATAGATGGATTAAAAACAAAAAGACTAAATACAAATATTTTTTCTAGTTTCCGATCTCAAGACATTTGAAGATTCTAAACCTCAGTCACTCTAAATGCCTGACGTCGACGCCTGACTTCACAAGAGTACCAAATCTTGTGACATTAATTCTCGAAGGTTGTACAAGTTTGCTTCAGATTGACCCGTCAATTGGTTGTTTGGGTAGCCTATTGGTCTTGAATCTGAAAGGATGTGAGAAGATTACAAACATTCCAAGTGAAATTTGCAAGCTGAGGTTACTTCAACATTTAAACCTTAGCGGTTGCTCAAAACTAAAGGAGTTGCCTGATAACATAAGACGTGTTAAATGCTTAACGGAGCTTTATGTTGATGAAACTGCGATAACGACACTGCCTTCTTCCTTGACCCTTCTTGGAAACCTTACAAGCTTATCTCTAAGAGGGTGTTCTAAGATTTTTGTGAAGGCAAATAATAAACGCCCGTTTGGTTTAGTACTACCATATCGTGCTCTTCGAAGGCTTAATCTGCGGGACTGTAATCTGTCTGATGAAGATATCCCAGAAATAATTAGTCTGTACTCACAACTCCGAGAGTTGGATTTAGGTGGAAATAGTCTTAGTCAGCTTCCATTGAGCTTCAGGGAGTTAACTAATCTGGAATCACTATGGTTGGACAACTGGAGCATTCTTCAATCTATTCCAGAACTTCCACCTAATTTAGTAGCACTATTAGAGGAAAATATTGGTTGATTGGACGGATGATTGCGTTGTTACTAGAGTTTGGGGGCGGTGGTGTTGTTTGGGCTTCTAGTTTTCCATGCTTTCATTTTACTGCTTTTAATATATGTTTGCATCTCATAAACTTCCACTTCACCAAAATTTTCCAATGTAAAGTTCTACCTAGACAGAAATAGTGACGTCATTATGCCACATCAACATATTTAACGGACAAATGGACGGCGGGACTACATGGTCCATGAAATGCATACGTTAAGGACGAAAAGGAAAAAAAATAGTTCGAGAAAGAAAAGGAAAAAAAGTTGAATAGGTTAGGGACTAAAAGGGTTTTTAACTCAAACCTTTGCCATCTACTTTCTAAACTTTTAATTTTGCAGGTATATAATAAAATTTTGGTAAAACAAAACATTGAGAGACTAAGGTTTCTGCACAAAGGTTATTTATTTTGAGACATAATTTTTCTTGAAATAGTTGTTCATTTTTGGATGGAGAGAGTACATTTTTGGTGTGTTGGAGTACAATTGGCTATAGACTACTGCGCCGCTACAGCCTATAGATGGGATCCTATAGATGGGATTTGGACACGCCACCCCTTTTGGTGAATTACCGGTTGAGATTAATTTCTTTTGGTGCATGCCAGATAATAACACAAACTAATCCCGACCCTTGATGTACTAACAAAGGAGTCCTGACTAAATCTGATCAGTAAGTTTCAAGCTGCAAATAATCCCGACAATAGATGTAATAATCTTAAAATATTTGAAAAGTCAAATGGAACTGTCAATTGGAACAGACAGAGGGTATTTAACATAAGTGAGGTGAATTTGGGTTCTCTTTGAGTGAGAACATTTCTTTTCTTTACTAAACCACCTTGTTAAAAAATTTGGAACTGCTGTCAGTTTCATGTCCACCTTGTCAACCTATTTATTTGAAGAAAAATTTGTACAAATGTTGTGGAAGAAAATTTACTAAAATATCATGAAAGAAAATAATCATCGGGATTACCTTAGGCTTGCAACACTATAAACACAATAATAATAAAACATCTGACTTTTAAAAAAAAAAAAAAAAAAAAAACGCTCTGTAAAAAGCAGTTTTGAGATAACCCAACTCCATCAGTTGAGTTCCTCCTTTCCAACGCAGTTACAATTCATCATGCAAGCTTCCGGTATGTGAACTACCTTTGGCACGATGTTCGAGAAGATACCTTGTCGCCAGCGAGGCATGTAATGCTGCACCATACGGGAGCGCATCTTCGTTGACAGTGAAATAAGGAGAGTGAAACGATTCAAGTTTTCCTCTCGTCTCGTTCTTCATTCCAAGGAAGTAGAAGTACCCTGGAATTGCTTCTGAGAAAAAAGCAAAATCTTCGGCTCCCATCATTGGTTGCATTTCTTGAACATTCTTAACATGGAGCATATCACCAGCAACGATTTGGAAGAAGTTATGCAGAATTTTGTTGTTTACAACTACTGGCGAAAATGGTTCCTCGTCTGTTTTGAAGTCAACAGTTGCAGTGCACCTCTGAACAGCAGCCTGTTCTGTAATAACCTGTCAGATATGCAAGGAAATGACAGAAAGAAATAAGGAAAAGTCCAACAAAATCAAAATATATAAACATTCAACAAAGATGGGCCTATAATTTTCAAGGTCTATTATAAGTCAAAAGAAAGTTTGTAAAAGAGCATGAAAGTATGATTATCAAATAGGGAACTCTTCTAAAAGAGCTAATCTATATGGATTGTTCAGCATACCTCTTCAATTCTTTGTTTTAGCCGAAAGAAACCTTCTTTTGAAAACATTTAACGAAGATGGGCCTATAATTTTCAAGGTCTATTATAATTCGGTTGCTACAAAAGAAAGTTTGTAAAAGAGCATGAAAGTATGATAATCAAATAGAGAACTCTTCTAAAAAAGCGAATCTTTATCCTGCCTTTCCCTGATTAGTGCAGAGGTGGGCTTCTATCCCCCTGGTCGTATTCAAAGGATAGGTTTCGCCCGAAGCATCGGACCAATGATCACCCATGACTTCGATATGGATTGTTCAGCATACCTCTTCAATTCTTTGTTTTAGCCAAAAGAAACCTTCTTTCGAAAACGCTCTGAATGTCCCACCAATCGTAACCGAATCAGGAATAACATTGAAGGCACCACCACCTTGAAACTTTGCAACAGTCACAACCTGCATCGTCATTCTTACATTTCTCAGCATATTTACCGAGAGAGTGAGAGAGAGAACCTGTGACTCCAAGGGATCAGTTTCGCGTGAAACAAGAAGTTGCAAACTAACAATAACATTAGAAGCAGCAACGATCGGATCTACTGTATGATGTGGAATGGCGGCGTGGCCACCTTTTCCATGTATAACGGCCTCAAAGATACCACTACCTGCCATAATTGGGCCAGGTCGAGTGGAGACAGTGCCAATAGGGCTATCAGTATCAACATGCAGCCCGAAAATGGCATCAACATTGTCCAGTATCCCAGAATCTAACACTTCTTTGCCCCACCTCCTACCTCCTCAGCCGGTTGAAAAACTAGAACAATAGTTCCCTAATAAAAAAAAAAGTCCGACCAAGACAAGATAGTAGTTTAGTTTATTTTACAGCTTTAACAGATAAGAATGTCAGCAATATATATATCTGCGGCTATGAAAAGGAATGCTTACTGTTGCATAAAGATACATCTCGATTAATGCTTTGCTAAAAACACAAGGGTCTAACAAATTTTAGCATGCTCAGACACAAAAACCCACCAGCTTCGAGTAACATATAAATGCCAGAATGAATTAAACGGACTTCCATAAAAAGTGAGAGCTTCTCATTTCGGCAACATAACCCCATTAAGCAACAAAATGCTACCTCATACAGAGATTTTCATTGTTAAATATGATATATACTTTGTCTGTATTTGTGATAGTTAATGTTCTTAGCCAACACTACCCAACTAACGGTGATCTTATGAAGTGCTTCAAAACTGCACTTGATAACTCATTTTACATCAGTTACGTACATTACAAAATATAAGTATTCATAATCAAGTTAAGGAACCTGTATAAAATCGCGGTGATTTTGGAGTATCTTTGCAGCACCAAGAAGCATTGTGACATGGGCATCATGTCCACAGGCGTGCATCCTGCCATTAACTTTACTTTTGTGCTCCCATTCTACACACTCCTGTACTGATCACAAAACCCCTCATTAATCCAAAATTTAAAAACACACAAAAATAAATAAACAAATACTCCGTCCCAAAATGATCTTCACACTTTTTTCGCCGTTACTAGGAAAGAACTTTGAGCAATGATTTTAGGTTGATTTAATTACCCTAATGAGAATCCAAAACTTGTTATTGATAGTATTGTTGATGGTGTGTCAATAACAAGTCAATAACAAATTTTAGTTTTTCATTAGTACAATTGAGTCGACCTAAAATTATTACCCATATATCCTTCGGGAAAAAAAGTATGAAGATCATTTTGGGACGGAGGGACTAATCAATGTAATGCAAAAGCCAGTTACCCAACATTTCTACTCAAAAAAGTAGTCAATCACAAAATTATGCCCTCAATCATTTCTGTAATTATGGCAAATTCCAAGAATATAAGACATTGCACTTACAAAGAAGATTCAGGGAAAAAGAAAATGTACAAGAAATCAACTAAAACACCAGAATTTACAAAAATTAAATAATGAAAGTTATGTTGTACCTGCATAGCTAAAGCATCCATATCAGCTCTGATTGCTACAAACGGCGGCTCGCCGGTGCCAATATAGCCGATAACTCCGGTGACTGCAACTGGGTATTTGTAAGAAATCCCCAATTTATCAAGTTCAGTTCTGATAAGCTTACTGGTCTCAAATTCTTGATAACCTAGTTCTGGGTTTTCGTGTATAGATCTTCTAATACCCACCATCCAATCAAGAAAATTAGGGGTTTTCGCTAAATTGAGGAAATTCAAAGGGATTTCAGATAATCCTTGTTGGGTTAAAAACGAATTTGACAAAGTGGGTGTTTGTTGAATCATACAGAGAGTGAGAATTGGAAGGACCCATTCGATCAGACCCATGAATTTGCTGATTTGATTGAAATCTTTGATTCAGAAAATCAGATTTTTTGGATAGGAGTGAGGAAGAGAGGAGAGGGGAGGGGAGGAGTTCTCAACTTTGAATTCTTGGTGAACTGAGTGAGAAGTGAAAATATTTAATGAAACAAGTACTCCCTCCGTTTTAAAATACATAACGTTTTGAGTGTTAATTTTTGTTTCAAAATACTTGACGTTTTACTAATTTCAATAAATATTTACTCTTGTTTACCAATAATAACCATATCCATTAATTATAAGTTGTCTCTTGTGTAAGTATTTACTGTCTAGGAAATTAGAATCTGTTAGGGGTATAAAGGTATTTTGATATGTATTAATTGCATTTCTTAATATGTGTGAAGAAGTCTAAAACGATATTTTTTTTAAACAGGGGGAGTAGTTTTTTCTCCTGCCAAGATCTTCTGAAATTTAGGGTTGTTAAACGAACCGAGCATGTTCGGGCTCGGCTCGTTAAAGCTCGATTCGAATGGGCTCGAAGTGCTATTCGAGCTCGAACCGAGTTTTTAAACTCGAATTTTTATCGAGCCGGCTCGTGTTCGGCTCGTTTGTTTGACGAGCTTTGCTTGAGCTCGGCTCGTGTTCGGCTCGTTTAATTTATGAATAACTCGAGCTCGGACTCGGCTCGATAAGCTCGTTAACACGCACTGTTTTGTTTGCTTTTGACTCAAGCTCGATTCGGCTCGTTAAGCTCGAGCTCGACAATCATCATTATTACTTTTGTAATTAATACACATACATTATATGTATGTACAACATTGTACAAGGAATAAATCATAACTAAAATACTTCAAAATTAATCAAACAACATTAATTGTACAACAACTAAAATTAATTCTCTCGATCGATTTTCTATTTTTAAATCTCCTTGATTGCTTATTGAAATATACACTATTAATCTCAATTGAGATTTTATGCATTCATATAATGACCATATAGCGACTATACACATGCAATAATACAATATAGATTGTACAACAACTAAAATTAACTTATTCTTTATGCACATTCATTATGAAACGTAGAGATATATACACAATAGTCGGGGGTTTTTTCAAAACGAATTTATTATTTTCAAATGTACACATATTTGTCTTATATATTATTTTTCTCATTGAAATAAAAAATAAAATTAGCATCTATTATTGTAGTTATATTGCAAGTATATTTAATTACTCAAATATGGAATGAACAAAATGTTTATCATTTATACACACACACACACATATGCATCACATATAAATGCATATGCATGTAGAAAAATAATTATTAAATATATAAATATATATTTATACACATATATACACACAAAAAAAATGTATTTAGGTATAAGGTATAATGGATATTATATATACATACATGTAACACATATTTATACACATAAATATATGTATGTATGATATGTGTGTATATGGTATAGTATATATATATATATACATACATATGTATGATATGTGTGTATATACATTATTTTATACTCCTTATGTCTTGCCCGATTTAGAACATTTTGTCATTTTGGGTGTCCAACTCGATTTAGGACGGCCCAAAATGAAAAGATAATATTACTTGATAATTAAACAAAAAATTGGGACAAAAGGAGTATATTACAACCTGATGGTATATATACAATTCAATTAATCGTTGAGAAGTTAAATGAACAAGAGCTTTTCAAAAAAGAAAAAAAATAAACATGAGGTTACATTTGTAAATTAGACACATATTTTCAGATTAAAAAAAGAGAAAAAAAAATAAAAAATAGAGTCTTTGTTCAAAATGCAGAGAATATTATCAAGGCTCGAACTCGAGCTCGTTTGATTTCATAATTTTCAGAAAAATGTTAAGCTCGACCTCGGCTCATAAAGACTCGAGTTCGAACAGCTCGAAACTCGATTCGATTCGAGCTCGAACAAGGAAAATGAGCTCGATCTCGATAATTTGTAAACGAGCTCGAGCCCAAAACTCCAAAGCTCGACTCGGCTCGGCTCGTTTACGGCCCCTACTTCTAATCAAACGCCATTTTGAACTTTGACTTCTCCTAATTGAATTGGCAACATAAAAGTGGACTCTTTGTAAATATAGAGAATTTCATTGTAGTTTAGAGTAATTCTTATTGAAAATGCGATTTTTAAATAATTATGAATGATATATTTTTTAAATTCATTATTACAATTTTTTAAAATAAACGATACTTCGCGGGTAATGCCATTTGTAAATGATTAAAATTTGTTTTAATCATCATCACCAAAATATTACTAGTACTCAAAAACATTATCACCAATACTCAGACACTAAAGTTGGTACTCAAAAGTATTACTAGTACTTGAAACTCTATGATTGGCATTGGTAGGCTTAATCGCACACCTACAAATTAAACCTGGACTAGGTTTTAAAAAATATAGCTAGGGCAAGTCCAGAGTCGATCCACGAAGAACGGTTATTTATTTACGAACAGTCACTTGACCAGATTGGGGGAAAATATATTTATTAAATCCTAAAAAAAACAGAAATTAAATTAATTATGAGCAAAAACAATTATTAAAGAATACTTCAGACTTGTTTCCGTCCCCACCTTTTTAATCAATTATCATCGGTACATCAATTCACTTTTAACCCTATTCACTTGATCCGAGATTTATTTCAATCTCTGTTCCTTCTTTCAGAATAGTTACTAGCAGTGGCACACTCACTAGAAACCCTAATTAATAATTTATCTAACTGGCACAGTATAGATCGCAAAATTAATTGATGAACGATTTAAGAAACATAAATCAAGAACACTTTCTACAATTATTTCATATAGATAATTGCTTAATTTTACCCTAATCACAATTTACCATGGCACATGCATAAATCATGAAATTGCCACAGTGAAAACTCTAATTCTGGCACAGAACAGAGAATTCTAGCAAAGATCCAATCACAAAGATAAATAAATTGATCAGGTTTATAAACCCTAGCAACGGATCTAGAATTAAGAACAAGTAAAATTATGAATAGAAATCAAATTGTGAAAAGAAAATTACCTCAAATTGATATAAAGATGGTTCAAGATTCAAACCAAAGTTTGGGTTTTAGTTCCTCATATGGAGCTTTGAAATCTCCATGAAAAAGAAAATAAACCTAGATCTCCAAATTATTGTATTAAGTCTAGAATGAAAAACAAAAATAAAAACCTAGTTTTTATATCTAGGGAAGTCCTAAATTAATAAGGAATAAAAAGAAATAAAGAAAATAGGGAAAATTCGTAAAATAGGACAAAACAGCCGGTTACAACGCGCCACCACGCGCCTCACTCTCAGCCAGGAATCCGCCACGCGCTAGCCGCGCCATCCCACGCGCCAGGAACCCCAGAAAGCGCACCTGGTAGGTGCGTTTTCTTCGATCCGCCTTGGGCCAGAGAATGGGCCGCTCCAAGTGGGCCGCCTGGTTTGCTTGGTTGAGCTGGACTGATTGGGCCGCCTTGTTGGTGAAGTGGGCCTCCGAGTTGGGCCTTGTGCTCTTGATTCAGAATTGGCTTGGGCCAATTCCTTAATTTGCTGCCTCAATTAATCCTTTTGGCCAGCCCTTGTGGCACAAGAATTGGGTACTTGTGGCACAAGGACTGAGTGAAATTCTTCAATCCCTCTATCTCTCTTCATTAAACTTGGGCATTTACATTTAAATTCCATTTTGGAGTTTCTTTGAATAATAAAATATCTAATTTTGGGTAAAAATATTAAATACTAAAATAACCCCCAAATTACAATTAAACCCCAAAAATACATAATTGCCCAAAATTACATAAAAACTATCTAAAATACATAAAATAATTATTTTAAGCTCATAAGACCCTAGGAATTAAGTGTATGAAATCCGTCTCATCAAATTCCCCCACGCTTAGACCTTTACTCGTCCCTGAGTAAAATCCTAACTCCCCTCTAAACACCGGTCTAATAGCGTAGCATGGAGAAAAATGATTCCTAGTCTCCTCTAAACCACCAATCAAAAATCAAACAAATAAAATCGAAGTGTAGAAACTCCGTCTCCTTATAACTCCTCAAAGAAATAATAAAAATTACATTAGTTTGATACCAACACCATAATAAACGGTATCCAAACTAAATATCCACTCAAAAGCAAGGGGAACTAAAAATGTCCTAATTTCCCCCACGCTTATCTCACACTACAATCTCCCTCATAAAAACAAAGTTTACGCAAGATTTATATAATTAAGCACAAGACTTACCTCGTAACAAAACACCAACACCCCCTTATATCTCCAGAAAAGAACGAGGATTTCTAACCTAAACTCCACTATCCGGACCTCCTACTCCAATAGTGTATAACCTACCCAAAAACTCCAAACCCCCCTTATGACTTCTCTCCGGTGGATGTATGATAATTTATTACTCAAACCTCACCTTTTGCCTAAGCGCCCTTTCGGTTTTCACTTAGCCACTCATTTTTTTCATTTTTTTTTTTTTTTTTATGCACACCCTGGTTTTTGCCTAAACTGCCCTTTCGGGTTTTCAATCTAGCGGGCTTCTTTTCTTGTGCGTTTTTTTTTTTTTTTTTTTTTTTTTTTTTAAGAGAACAACTAACTATCTAGAATGAAAAATTCATACTAAACTAACTATCTAGAATGAAAAATTCATACTATACAACTACAAACCCTTCCCCCACGCTTAAACTACACAGTGTCCTCAGTGTGTAAAAGTAAATAAACATAAGGACAGTTTAAACGTAAGGGAATAAATGGTACCTCATTAATGCACACTCCACCCCGTTTGAGCTCGAATTGTCTTCATGAATCCCTTCTCCTTTTTGTTCATCGTGCTTAAATCTCCATGCTTCTCTATCGAACCACTAGCCATCATCACTTCTTCCTCACCTCCAAATGCATGCTTTCGGTGCTCATGAAGATTCTTCACCTTTCTTGGTCCATGTTTTACCGCAGGAATCTCCAAACCAATCTTATATCATCATCCCCACTGTAAACCTTGGACACATCCTCTACCTTTGGCTCTACTACATCCATGAAACATAAACCACGAACATCCTCAGGGTGTTTCTTGGAGTCAAATATGTTGAACTCCATCAAATCCCCATCAAACTCCATGGTCAAAGAACCGTTGGAAACATCCAACTTAGTATGAGCCGTAGACATAAATGGCCTCCCCAACAGAATGGGAGCCTTAGGATCCGTATCCATCTCTAACACATAAAAATCAGCGGGAAAAATGAATTTACCAACTCGGACTAGAACATCCTCACCTTCCCCTTAGGGTATGCATTGGATCTATCCGCCAACTGAATCACAACCCGTGTATCCTGTAAAGGTCCCAACTTGAGCTTTTCAAACAATGCATAAGCATGACATTGATTGAAGCACCCAAGTCAAGCATAGCATTATGCTCACTATCATCACCCAAAGACACCGGTATCACAAACATACCTGGATCACTACACTTCTTGGGCATCTTTTTATGATAGACTGCAGACACATGCTCTTTCATCTTCACCTTTTTCTGACTCCTCGCCTTCTGATCCCTCTTCAACGTACACAACGCCTTAAGGAATTTGGCATATCTCGGGACAGTCTGCAACAAGTCTAAAAATGGGATGTTTACCTCAATCCTCTTGAAAGTGTCAAAGATAGCCTTGTCAGGCTCATGTTCTCGCGATCTTTTCCATGCCTCGGGAAATGGAACATCCGGCTCAAAAACTGTGGCTCTGGTGTAGCTTTCTTCTCCTCCTCCGGGGTTTTCTCAGTAGGCACAACCTGCTCAACCTCAATCACTGGCTCCTCCGGTACAACTTCCTTCCCAATCTCCTTACCACTGCGCAAAGTCATGGCACATGCACTCTGCTTAGGGTTCGGTTCTGATCTAGAATGTACCTTCTCTGCCTCTCTAGCCTCTAGTCTCCCAACCGCATCAGCTATTTGCCCAATCTGGCTCTCTAGATTACCAATACTCATATCGGTCTTCTGTTGATACTGTTGGAAATTGCTATTCATCATGCTCACCGACTGTGCTAAGGAATGAATCATGTCATCTGTAGACTGTCTCGGAGGGCACTCTGATACTGCTGCTGCTGCCCATATGGTGGTGGTCTGTACTGGTTAGTCTGGTACTGCTGACTCTGTGGTGGACCCATCAACAACTGTCTCATCATCCCCTTAAGGTCCTCAACATCTGTCTCAAGCTTATTTTTCACACCACCACTAGAATTTGCAACACTAACCTGTCTAAAACTTGACCTCCTGCCATGTGTCTGAGTGCTCTTAGCCAACTCATCAATAATCTCATTCGCCTCCTCAGTCGTCTTGTTAAGAATACTACCCCCACAGCAAGAATCCACCAAGCGCTTATCCTGAACCGTCAAACCCCCATAGAAATATACTATCAGTTGTTCATCATCAAATCCATGATACGGGCAACTCCTGCACAACTTGTGGAACTGTTGTAATAATCATACAAGGTCTCATCCACCTTCTGCTCCATGTTGCTAATGTCCCGCTTCATGACATTGATCTGATCTGGTGGGAAGAACTCATCCAAGAAAATCTCCTTCATCTCCTGCCATGTGGTGATACTGTTAGGTGGAGATGATAGTACCACGCACTAGCATCATCTTTCAGAGTGAAAGAAAATGCTCTAAGGAGGAGATGCTCAATCGGGAGTGCTGCAGGCTTCATACTCAGACAAATCTGCACAAACTGGGATATATGTTGGTTTGGGTTTTCACCGGGCATACCCATGAAGTGTGGTAGTTGACTCAACAAACCCGGCTTCAACTCAAATGTAACCCCAGTAGGCAGATCGGGGAATTTAACTGCATGAGGTTGCTCACTCCAATTTGGGGCAGTTTTCTGCCTTAATGTTTGAGCCGCCATTTTTTTCAGTCGTCACAATTGCTTTGGATTTCCTGCTTTGTTTCTTTCGATTTCTAGGTCAAGACTTGCAAGCAATTCGTCAGTAGAACGGGTGTGGACCTTAAAAGGTACCACACTAAAAACAAATAACTAAATAACAGAAATAACTAAAAAGAAAATTAAATTAATTAACTAAACTAAAAATAAAACTAAACTAAATACACTAAATTAAAACAAATAAAAAGAGAAAGAACAATAAATAAGAACGTAAACAAATAAACACCGTTCCCCGGCAACGGCGCCAAAATTTGGTAGGCTTAATCGCACACCTACAAATTAAACCTGGACTAGGTTTTAAAAATATAGCTAGGGCAAGTCCAGAGTCGATCCACGAAGAACGGTTATTTATTTACGAACAGTCACTTGACCAGATTGGGGGAAAATATATTTATTAAATCCTAAAAAAAACAGAAATTAAATAATTATGAGCAAAAACAATTATTAAAGAATACTTCAGACTTGTTTCCGTCCCCACCTTTTTAATCAATTATCATCGGTACATCAATTCACTTTTAACCCTATTCACTTGATCCGAGATTTATTTCAATCTCTGTTCCTTCTTTCAGAATAGTTACTAGCAGTGGCACACTCACTAGAAACCCTAATTAATAATTTAATCTAACTGGCACAGTATAGATCGCAAAATTAATTGATGAACGATTTAAGAAACATAAATCAAGAACACTTTCTACAATTTTTCATATAGATAATGCTTAATTTTACCCTAATCACAATTTACCATGGCACATGCATAAATCATGAAATTGCTACAGTGAAAACTCTAATTCTGGCACAGAACAGAGAATTCTAGCAAAGATCCAATCACAAAGATAAATAAATTGATCAGGTTTATAAACCCTAGCAACGGATCTAGAATTAAGAACAAGTAAAATTATGAATAGAAATCAAATTGTGAAAAGAAAATTACCTCAAATTGATATAAAGATGGTTCAAGATTCAAAACCCAAAGTTTGGGTTTTAGTTCCTCATATGGAGCTTTGAAATCTCCATGAAAAAGAAAATAAAACCTAGATCTCCAAATTATTGTATTAAGTCTAGAATGAAAAACAAAATAAAAACCTAGTTTTATATCTAGGGAAGTCCTAAATTAATAAGGAATAAAAAGAAATAAAGAAAATAGGGAAAATTCGTAAAATAGGACAAAACAGCCGGTTACACGCGCCACCACGCGCCTCACTCTCAGCCAGGAATCCGCCACGCGCTAGCCGCGCCATCCCACGCGCCAGGAACCCCAGAAAGCGCACCTGGTAGGTGCGTTTTCTTCGATCCGCCTTGGGCCAGAGAATGGGCCGCTCCAAGTGCCGCCTGGTTTGCTTGGTTGAGCTGGACTGATTGGGCCGCCTTGTTGGTGAAGTGGGCCTCCGAGTTGGGCCTTGTTGCTCTTGATTCAGAATTGGCTTGGGCCAATTCCTTAATTTGCTGCCTCAATAATCCTTTTGGCCAGCCCTTGTGGCACAAGAATTGGGTACTTGTGGCACAAGGACTGAGTGAAATTCTTCAATCCCTCTATCTCTCTTCATTAAACTTGGGCATTTACATTTTAAATTCCATTTTGGAGTTTCTTTTGAATAATAAAATATCTAATTTTGGGTAAAAATATTAAAATACTAAAATAACCCCCAAATTACAATTAAACCCCAAAAATACATAATTGCCCAAAATTACATAAAAACTATCTAAAATACATAAAATAATTATTTTAAGCTCATAAGACCCTAGGAATTAGTGTATGAAATCCGTCTCATCAGGCATTCAACAAATACTCTCGTAACACTATAAAGCTCAAAAGATATTGTTTGCCCTCAAACAGGCTCATGCGATTCATTTGTGGGGTTTTACAAAATTTGTAGTACGTATTTAAGAGTGTCAGTACATGTATTATTAAAAGTGAGTGCATGTGTTATTGCGTGTTAGTGCATGTGCTACATGTGTTAAATGAGATCTTCTCTGGCAGCTTAAATGTGCCATCTTCTGTGCCACGAACGAATAGAATTTAGACACTTGGCAAGTACAAAGTTATCCACAAAGTTTCAGCTAGCAAACAAGATAGGATATAATTGGAATAATAATTTCTTTTCTCTTCCACACTCTCACGCACTTTCTCTCCCCAGATTCATCTGTTTCTCTCTCTAATTCAGTAAAATCTCTAAACCTCCATGGACGATCTCAAGTGACAAAAATGGCTTCCACTCAAGAACAGAAGAGGAAAAAGTTTTCGATTCTTCAATTCAAAGTGCCTCTCCTCAATGTCTCCAAAATTAAATCACATTTTTACTAGTTACTATGAAAATACAGCAAGAAATTTTCAATTTTCATCACAGTAGGTTGATTTAGTTGATTTTTGTTGTCTTAACTTGAACCCAAATTATGAAGCTGGAAGGGGAGGGGATGAGTGGCTGCCACTAGTGAACATGCCACTAGCGAACAATCAACGGTGGAACCACCATACCGATCTCGTCTCTGATTAATACCGACGGAATGGAGGTTGTTTTTGTCTGAGGTCGGCCATGGAAGGTCTCAAGAACTGAATTAGAGAGAGAAAAGGAAGAATGTGAGAGAGAGAAAGTGTGTGGTAGAGAGAAAAAATATTATTCCACTTCTATCCCTATCCTGTTTGCTAGCTGGAGTTTATTGTTAACATTGTCTTTGCCAAGTGTCTAAATTCTATTCGTGGCACAGAAGATGGCATATTTAGCTGGCACAGATGATCTGATCTCATGTTAAATACTGTTAATTATATAGTGTTAAGGAAAAATATCAATATATTAAAGCAGTGTGATTGTGTTAGTATGTTTCAATTATCTACTCCCTCTGTCCCTAAATGAGTGTCCATTTTCAAGAAATCTTTGTCCCTAAATGAGTGTCTTTTTTAAACATAACTTTCTCCCTAAACGTTTTTTTTCGAAAAAATTTCACCGGTTTCTTTATACGTGCAAAACTAAAGGTTTGGAAAGGAGATTACAAAATTATATATGAATCGTTGTTACCAAATTGTTCCAAAGTTGAGATTTTCAGTGTCTCTTAAAATGAAATTTGGACAATCATTTAGGGACGGAGGTAGTATAAAAATATCATTTTTTCAAAAGAAATATCAGTTATTTAAAAAAAAAAAATCACCACACATTTTTTTAAAAGTGTCAGTTATTTATAAGAATATCAACGACATTTGATGAGAACAAAACTTCATTTAACTTGCTTAACGGTCGTGTGAAATTGTGAATTATCAGCAAGTGTAAAATAAATTTTATATTCTCTTTGTTTCGAAAAGTTAGTTTTTTTTTTTTTGAGTTGGTTTTGGGGGTAACTAGTTCCTCCATAAGTTATAAAAAGTCCACTTTTTAACCCTTTAACCCTAAGCCTTAAACCCTAAAGGGCCTAAACCCTAAACCTTAAACCCTAAGCCCTAAACTCTAAGCTCTAAACTTTAACCCCTATAAAAACAGGATTTTTTATAACTTATGGAGAAAGTTTTTATAACTTATGGAGAAACTAGTTTCCCCCAAAAATTTCTCTTTTTTTTTGGGGGGGAAACTAGTTTCTCCATAAGTTATAAAACTTTCTCCATAAGTTATAAAAATCCTTTTTTATAACTTATGGAGAAAGTTTTTATAACTTATTATTGATAGAATAATACACTATTATAAATACCATCTGTTAGAGCAATGTGATTTTGAAGATGAATTGCAGCAGAAGAGGAAAAGAAGAAAGACGGTGCAGCAGGCTGAAGGTCCGGTCGGGTGCCTTGGTAGGTCCGGCCGAACCAAGGTGAAGCCCCGGGCGGATCGTTACCAAGACCCGGGCGGACCAGGCTGTTCCGAGCTGTTCCTGATTTGACTATTCTGGCTGTTTTGGAAAGTAAATCAAGTTGTTTAAGGATTTGATTTAGGACTCCTTCTATCTTCCTAATTAGGTCTAACAATTCTATAAATACTATCCATAGTTTAGTATTTATTTCATAGCATGATCAAAGATATAGAGAGAGAGAGATCAGTAATTCTAGTTCTAGGGATTTGCATAGCTAGGAACTTTGTAATCAAAGTTCGTGCAAACATAGATTGTGTGATCATCATCTTCTTGTAATTGTTTCTCCGCCATAATAATATATGTTTCCCTTTGCCCGTGGAGGTAGTCAATAGAGATTGGTGAACCACGTATATTCTATGTGGATTTGTGTTCATTATTATTTATCTTTTGGGTCTGATTTACTAACAAGTGGCACCAGAGCCTGGTTAGTCAAAGAAGATCAGGGCATTCCGCTGCGTAGAAGAGATGGATTCCGGGATGGACCAGAAAATCGACAAGTTTGATGGGAAGAACAGTTTCAGTTTATGACAGATCAAGATGAGAGCCATGTTGCGAAGACAAATTTTGTGGGCTCCAGTGGCTACTGCAATCAGGGATCACAAGGATCCAAAAGGTAAGGCAGATGCCGTTCCCACAGCAGAGGATTCGAAGAAGGCTGCAGACATGGTAGTATTGGATGAGAAAGCTCATTCAATGATTATCATGAGTCTTGATGATGAGATCTTAGAGGAAGTAGTGGATCAAGAAACAGCGGGAGGCTTGTGGCTAACGTTAGAGAAGATGTATTTGACGAAGTCTCTAACCAACAAGCTCTATATGAAGAAGAAGCTATTCACTTTCCATATGTCAGAAGGTACGCCTATCAAGGATCATCTAGATAGATTTTCTGCTTTATTGCTTGAATTGCGTAATATAGAGGAGAAAATTGAGGATGAGGATGCTGCTTTAATTCTTCTGGTGTCTCTACCGTTGTCATATGAATCATATGTTGATTCATGTCTGAACAAAGAGACAATTACTCGGGAGCAAGTAAAGTCTGGTCTAAAGACTAGAGAACTGCGCCAAAAGGCGAGTGGTACTAGCACAGAATCTCAGTCATCAGGTTTGGTTGCGGAAGGCAGCTGGGGGCATGGTCGAAGGAACGGATGTTCTAGACGGGGTCCGAGACCTGGAGATATCTGTAGTTTTTGCAAGGAGAAAGGGCATTGGAAAACCGATTGTCCCAAGAATAAGAGAGAGCAACATAAATCTGAGTCGACTGCAGCGGCGGCAAGCAGTGACAATCTTGATGAGGATTGTGATTATGCCCTGGTGACTGAAGAAGTAGCATGCAAGGAATTTGCATGGGTCCTAGATTCGGGAGCGTCTTATCACATGTGTTCGCGCAAGGAGCAGTTTGCAACGTACGAGCAGAAAGATGGAGACCGTATTTATATGGCTAATGGATCGGACTGTGAGGTAGTTGGCATGGGTTCCATAAGGGTGAGACTTCGGGTGATAAAACTCTCACATTGAACAAGGTAAGACACGTTCCACAAGTAGCAAAGAATCTGATATCGCTTAGTCGTTTGGACAAGAAGGGATACAGTTTCAAGGGTGAAGGTGGAGTTCTGGATGTCTACAAAGGTTCAGATGTGATTCTGAAGGGAGAAAGAAAAGGTTCCTTGTTCATCCTCCAAGGTTCTCTGAGAATGGTGAGGGTGTTGACGAGCAGGTGGAGCATCGTTTTACTCTTGGCCGGAGTGAACTGGGTATGCCACGGCTAGAAGATCAACACACACCGGTTCTATCAGTCATGGTTGGCATGATCCAATGTCGACTGGATGGGCCACAACTAAATGACTGTTAATCGCCCGTTGGGGCGATTCTGAGTGACCGTAGGTGCACATCTGAGTGCCCGTAGGTGCACGTCTGGGTGTCCGTAGGATACATTGCATGCAGAAAATCTGATTGTCCAGAGGACAAGGTTGTTTGTCTGGTGAGACAAATTCTGAGTGTCTTGAAGATACATGGTGCACAAAAACGAGTGTCTTTGACGAAAGACAGACTGAGGCAAAGGTTGAAAAATCTGGTACAAGGGATGTGGCTCAAGGTGGAGGCTATGTCGGAAGCTCGTGCATCTGAATTATTAAGGGAGATTCAAAATCAAGGTGGAGATTGTTAGAGCAATGTGATTTTGAAGATGAAGTTGCAGCAGAAGAGGAAAAGAAGAAAGACGGTGCAGCAGGCTGAAGGTCCGGTCGGGTGCCTTGGTAGGTCCGGCCGGACCAAGGTGAAGCCCCGGGCGGATCGTTACCAAGACCCGGGCGGACTAGGCTGTTCCTAGCTGTTCCGGATTTTGACTGTTCTGGCTGTTTTGGAAAGTAAATCAAGTCGTTTAAGGATTTGATTTAGGACTCCTTCTATCTTCCTAATTAGGTCTAACAATTCAATAAATACTAGCCATAGTTTAGTATTTATTTCATAGCGTGATCAAAGACATAGAGAGAGAGAGAGAGAGATTAGTAATTCTAGTTCTAGGGATTTGCATAGCTAGGAACTTTGTGATCAAAGTTCGTGCAAACATAGATTAGTGTGATCATCATCTTCTTGTAATTGTTTCTCCGCCATAATAATATCTGTTTTCCTTTGCCCGTGGAGGTAGCCAATAAAGATTGGTGAACCACATATATTCTGTGTTGATTTATGTTCATTATTATTTATCTTTTGGGTCTGATTTACTAACACCATCAATATCACTATTTAAAATCTCATTAGGATAATATAAAACAGCTTAAAATATTAATTAAAAATCCTTTGAAGTAACAACGAATAAGTACACAAAAAGGAGTAAGAAATAAGAGTACTCTCACCATCCCGGAATAAATGTAGCCGTTTTTCGAATGTTAGTACGAACTTTGAGCAATAGCTTTAGGTCGATTTAACTATCCTAATAAAATTGTAAAAATTGTTATTGATACACTAATATAAATGAATCAGTCTTATGAAAAACTTGTTTTACACTAAAAGGTGTGTAAAACTTGTTTTACATTAAGAGATTATGTTTTACATTAAAAGATGAAAACAAGTTTTACACTAAAGCGAGTGTAAAACAAGTTTTTCTCGAGATTTTCACAATATAAATACTATCGATAACAATTTTCAAATTTTTATTAGAATATTTACATTAACTTAAAATTGTTGCTCAAAATTCCTTCGTACAAACATTCAAAAAACAACCACATTTATTCCAGTATTCCAGGATAGAGGGAGTAGTTTTTTTTTGCCCTATATGGTGGAAAACGGAGAGTAAAAGACTATCTCAATGTACTAATCCACCGGCCAGGAGACATAACTAGGAGTAACAATTTCCGTCAGTTTGACGACAATCTGAAGAGGAAAAACATGATATCTTGCCTAACAAGGTTTATGGCAAACAAAACTAAGATTTTCCAATCCAAATATATAACATTAAAAAGAGTATGGTAACTGATGGTAAAAAAAAAATGCAAGATATCACGTTCAAATTGCACAAAACTTCATGAACTACTACTTAAAAACCAGATTCTAAAACCAATAAAATTGAAGGAAACACATGCACTCAATTGCTGCATAATTAGTCTTCTTCCTCGCCCTCGTTTTCAGCAATGTTGAAGTACCTCAATTCGTAAACATTTCTGTCCTTGTTTGAAGCAATTACTCGAAGCCAATCACGAACATTGTGTTTCTTCAGGTATTTCTTGGTCAAGTACTTCAAATACCTGAAAAGAAGCCCTTGAATGTTAGAAACACACATCAATTTGTTTAATTCCACTCTCGTCTTATACGCATCTAAATATATACAGTATAAAGCTGCTGACTGATATAAGAGGAACATTTACGAAAAATAAGAGCAGATTGACAAAAATAAACAGTGTCATATTGAGACTCGAACAATTACATGGCTGATGCAAGTATCTTCTCATTAAGTAATGCTAATGAAAATCTAAAATTTGTTATTGATAGTTTTCATGACGGTGGATTAATAACAAGTTTTAGATTTTCATTAGTATTATAAAATCAACCTAAAATTATTGCTCAAAGTTCTTTCGTAGTGACTGCAAAAAAAGTGGGAAGATCATTTTGGGACTGACGGAGTACCATGTTAAACCTAACATCACAAGACAAGGTGGGCTCTCACAAGACAAACACACACTTTATGTTCTAACTTTAAAATTATTCTGAACAAGGAATATCGTGTTGAACCTGAACATCACAAGACAGGGTGGGCTCTCACAAGACCAACGGAGAAGGTTAATCAATGTACTATAGATACCAGTTGCCGAAAACCAGAGACAAATTACCCTCTAACCTGGTGACCTTACTAAAGCACAAAATTTGTACTGCACACCTTGTTAAACACTAAGATCACTCTGTTTAATCACCACATGAAAAGGCTAACTTACTAGATACATACTCCCTCCATCCAAAACAAACTTCCAGTTTTACCATTTTGGGCGTCCCATTGGAAACTTCCACTTACCCAAAAAGGAAAAGATACCCTCCACTTTCTCTCTTTCCTACTCAAAACAATTATCCACTTACTATTCCCTACCTTACTTTCTCTCTCCTTCTCACTCACACCTCCAACTTTTCAAACATCTTTCCTTAATTCCTAACATTCTATGGGAAGTTTGTTTTGGGACGGAGTAATTGTCTTCAAAAATGCACGCTCTATCTACCAAACACAATTTACAGAACCTAACAGGTTAATAAAAAGTACGCAACTTTATTACTAAAAAGAAACACCTTTTATGAAAAAACTAAAAGCATAATGAGTCTATAAGTGCAACAAATGGAGAACTTAATTTCAATTGGAATCCTCCTATTAAAACACACAACACTAATACACCAAGATTTTAACTTTTTCAAGATTTGATTTGAAGTTCTGAGAATATGATTTCTGAGTCAAAACATTGATATGGGTACAGGCACTAGTAAATCTACCTAAAAATTCAGTTAGACAAGTGCGAAATTATTCAAAAAAAAAAAAAAAAAAAAGATAAATTCAAGCTTTCCAACATACCATGAAACATAAAAGCAGGTCAAATAACATCTCTCAACAATAAATTCACACACACATAAACAACATTTCAGCAGAAATCATAACTAACAAAATCAGATCTATCAATAAACAGGAATCAACAACAGTACCTCTTAGAAAAGGTAGAGTCAGATGTGACGATGATTTTGTTCTTGTCACGAGTGATGGTGATGGAATCGCCGAGAGCACCGGCCTTGCCGCCGACCTTGATACGTTCCTGGAGAAACTTCTCCAATGAAGCGATCTCCATGATCTTATCATCCACTGGCTTCCCACAATCGATTGTGAATGTCGCTCCCTTCTTCTTCCCCTTGGCACCACCCGCCGCTGCGCCGCCCCGACTCATTTTCGCTTCTCTACTTTTTTCACTGCAAATATAAACGGCCGTCGATTATCAATTTCCAGCCGGTAAGACACAGTACAGATACAGAAGAAAAAGAGGGAGAGCTTACCAGGGATTGAGCTGAAGAAATGCGGGAGAGTGTGTGATTGTTGTGTATCGACTGTAAACTATAAAGCTAGGGCTAGGGTTTGGGGATATGAAACCTTAGCAGGCTTTGTTCTTGGGCCTGGTTGATGGGCCTGTGTTTTCCATTTTTCTCTCTCACTCACAAGAACTTATTCACAAGAACTTATTCACTTGCTATTTCATATTTCACTTTCTCTCACCTTCCACTTACCTCACTTATTTTTCCGACATCTTTCCTTAATTCTCATTCTTTTAAAAGCAAATAAGAAATTTGTTACGGGACAGAAGGAGTACATCATTTTCTGACACCCAAATTGAGGAGAGAGTATATTTGTCTCAAAATAAATTTCTCATTTTATTTTAGTAACATAGATTAAGGAAAGATATTGGAATAGTAGATAGTGTGAGTAGGAATGAGAAAGAAAGTGAGATAGTTAATAGTAAAATGAAATGACAAAATGAGAAGTTTGTTTTAAGACAAAAAAAAATAGTAAAAGTGTTATATTTAAAGTATTGTGAATGAGAAAGGGATTGTGAGTATGCTCCTCAAATCGCACTTGACCGCCTCCAACCCCAAATCAAAACCCTCCTCACTAAAATCCAAACCCATTTCGTCTTCTTTGATTTCACCCAAATCCAAATCCAGATTAACAGTTTTGAGAAATCTGAATTAAATACGTCGATTTCCAAATTTAATGTTGCAGTTTATGGCTTTAAATTGAAATGGCGGCCAGATCCGAAAGCTAGTTTGAGGGAGATGTTCTGGCTGCTGATGTTGGTCGGAATTGATTTGTTGGGGGACAACCAGAGAATAGATGATTTGGTGCGGTATTGATGGATGCGAAACGCGGGCAATGATTGAAAAAAAAATTGAGTTGGTTTTATGTTAGAGTTTGGTGTTTTAATTGGGGTTTTCACATTTTTTTGATGATTTAATCATTGACTGGTTGGGTTTATATGGGTCGGTTCTAATGTTCTTTATTTGGTGCTTGGTAATGGGTGGAAGGAATGGCCATAGGTAAAGGAGATGAGGGAGAAGGGAAGAAGGTGAAAAGAAAGAGTGGGGATATTTTCTACTCTTACATTTCTTATTTTACCCCTTAATTGTTGGATAATGCCTTTAAATGTGAGACGTTATATTCGAGAATTATATAACAGAGAAAGTTTCGTAATGCTTAGACGGAGCAGAAAAGAAGACAAAGAATGGAGGAACAGCCGTTACAAGACTCGTGTAAATATACACGAGTGGATTACAAGAGTCGGGAAGTGGACTGGAGCTACACGACTCGTGCTCTACAGCAAGACTGGTCCAGTTTTGACGCGGAACACAGGAAAACGCGTGGGGCTTTTTTGTTTTCTTTAGAGATTTATATTTGGGACTCCTTATGTCTTCAAGGTTAGGTTATAAGTAGTATGAATATAGATTATCATCTTAACACAAATTTATACCTTAGAATTAATTTTATGATCAAAATTCGTGCTCAGAGAAAGATCAATAATTTTAGATTTAGGGTTTAGCACAATAAAAAATTTTGTGATAAAAATTCGTGCTACATAAATTAGTGTGATCTTGTAATCGTTTCTCCATATTGATAATAATATTTCTCTCCTCCCCGTGGACGTAGCCAAGTTGGTGAACTACGTAAATATGTGTTCTTGTGTTTGATTTCCTTTTGGGAAAATATAGAATTATGCCCCTGTACTTAGGTCTAAGATGCAGATATGCCTTATAAAAGTTAATTGTTATATTAGTCCCCATACCTAAGAAAAATGTGTGGAGATTAGGACACCGTCATCTTTCCGTCAAAATTCTAACGGAGTAACTGACGAGTCTGCTTATTTGGCTATTTGATGAGCACACGTGGAAAAAAATCGCTGAACGGACATGTTGATAAAAAAAAAAAAAAAAACGACGCCGTTCTGTTGATAATAGAAGAAAAAAAAAGAATAAAAGAACATAAAAGAATAAAAAAACATAAATGGGACTTCTTCTTCTTCTCCCACTTTACACCCGCCATTCGCTTCTTCATCCACCCAACTCCCCTCTGCAAGTACCCAGCAATCACCACTACCCTACCCCCACCGTGTTAGGATTTCCGTCGACTCGGTGGCTTGGTCGGAGCCGGAAGCTGTTGTATAGAGATACCCACTTGAAAAACGTGGCTTGTTTTCTCATGTTAGGGACAGTGAATTGGGTTTATAATAGAATTAAGGTTTGAAATCATGGTTGTATATGGTGAGGATTTGGTGCTAAGAGGAAGAAAGGGTAGAGTGTTCTCATTGATTTGGGAGAGAATTGATCTTTTAACCCTTGTCATTGTCCCAATTTTTGTGCGAGCTTGGTGCATCGTTCCGCGTGCTAGATCTAGGATCTGAAAAGGGTAGGGGCTGGCCGGAGTTTGGAATAGCCGGAGAAAACATGGAAAGGTGAGTGATTGCTTAATAAAGTGGGGAAGACGGCAAAAAAATCAATATTTTTATGATATATTCAACTTCACAACGACGTAGTTTTGAACCCATCATACTTAGCAAATTCCACCTGAGTAATTTTTTTTGTCACATAATAAGCCAACTAGGATGCCTAATCAACCATCCCGTTAGAATTTGGATGGAAAAATGATGGAGTCCTAATTTCCAAACATTTTTCTTAAGTACGGGGGCTAATATATCAATTAACTTGTATAAGGGCATATATGCATCTTAGACCTTAGTACAGGGGCATAAATATATATTTTCCCATTTCTTTTTCGTCATCAAGTCTTGTATATTGCTCTGACATTAATAAATGGCACATGGCCAAGCACATGTGTATTTAACGTCTAAATATTAACCGTGTTAGTCATAATGATCTTCACCGCACAAAAATGACCATTTGAGGTACTATACTTGCAACAAAAATGACATTACGTATCAAACCTGCACAAAGTGATCAATTGAGACACCTTTTTTTTTTTGCATTTTTTTTTCCTAAAGTAATGTTCTAATTGTGCGTTAACAAATGCCCTTTAAGCACATGTTAGAGCAACTCCAACAATGGTATTAGTTTGATAGCTATCAAAATCAAAATTTGATACCTTTTAGTCATTATTCATTAGGTATCAAATTTTTTATCTCCAACAATATGTATCGAATTAAAAAGTAAAATAGTAGTTATCCACTTTCTTTCTTTGGGGTAACCGCCGTCTTCTTCCTCCAATCATTCCAGTCTCTCTCTTCATCATTCTCTTTGGTAATTCTTTTTGTTCCTTTCATTAATCCTAATTTCACTTTTATTAATTGTTAATTAACAGTTAATAAATGTGAAATTAGGATTTTCCCTTTTAGTTTTTCAAACTAGTTTCAATCTTTTATTTCTTTTGGCATTTCTATGTTTGTGATTCGGATTTTGTCAACTAGGTTGTTATATAAATCTCAAACTCTCTCTCTAAATTCAAACTCACATCTGAATTTGGGATTTCTTATTTATATAATTCTAAACACAAAATCTGAATTATTATTTTTGTTTTTCATCTTTAATTTGAATAATTCAAGAGAATGATGTTGACTTGGTGTTTGACTTTCTTGACTTCTCCCCTTGTCGGGAACCTTTGTATTCTCCCCTTGGTGGGAGCCTTTGTATTCTCCCCTTGTTGGGAGCCTTGGTTTTTGTGCTATAATTGTTGGTCATTATCTATTGGATGTCGTCTTCTTCAGTTGTTCAATCTAGCAGTGATTGAGATTGGTGATTTATAGTTAATCCGGATGCCTTAGAATATTGTGTTTTCAAAGCTAAATATTTTCCGAGTGGGGATTTTGGGCAGTGTCCAAGCTACGCTTGGAGAGGCATCTGCGTATCCCAAGACATTGTGAAGAGAGATACAAGGTCGAAGATTGTGAATGGTCATAAAATCCGCTCTTTGGGTGATCTATGGCTTCACAAGGGTAGTAATGCATTTGGTGGCGTTGTCATTTTATGCAAGAACAACCTTATGTTTCATCCCTCTGTTTACAGTTTTTATGTAATTCAAATTGTCAATGTAATGATTGATAATATTTGGGTTGAGCCTCTAAAATTTGTGGAGAGCCTGCTCAAACTCTTATGCTTTTGCATCTAATTTAATGGTGGTTTGAATTTCGAAAAAAAAAATAGGTATCGAATTTATGGTTTCAAATTTATTTTTTTATATTTGCTAAGTTTATTAATGCTTTCAACATTATCGATTATTCTGAATTATGACTAATAATTAATTATTTTTATCAAATATAGTCATTACATTATTATATAAAATTAAAATATTAAGAATTAATAATGATTTATTATATTTCCAACAATATAACTTAAATTTTGGCAGTCACTTGTCTTCGCCAAATAGTCACTTTTCTCAGCAAGTTTCACTCCACCGCGTGTGCATTGTCGGTCAATAGGGGGGTGTAAATGGTTGGATTTGGTTCAGTTTGAGCAAATTTAGAGACCAAACCGCTAATCATCGGTTTAAAAAAATCTCAAACCAAACCAAACCAAACCAAACCATACCATTAAAAGTTTCAAACATAATCAAATTAACCATAATGATCTGATTCGATTCGATCCAAACCGAGGTTTAATATATCAGTTTAAACTACGGTCTAAACCACAGTCTAAACCATTATTCAAACCACATTCTGATTCATAGACCAAACCACTGTTCAAACCGGTTTAATTAAACTGTCTTAACCCAGGCCAAACGGTTAAGGCACCTGACCCTCTGAATATTCTAACCTGCACCACCTCTTTTTTTATCTACTTCCTCTCTCATCCCATTTCTCTCATTTTCCATGTCGGAAACATATCACTTCCTAAAAACCCAAACACCAAAACTTTTTCCTTCTTCTTACACACAAATATGATAATTCTTCACTTAACCAGACCACATCATTTCTTTTTGACAAAACACACAAAAAAATCGATTAGGAGATGGGTTAATGTGTTGGAAATTTCAATTACTAAATGATATTTTTATTTATAATTGTGAAAAAAAAGAAAATGGAGGGGTGAGAAGATGTTTTTTATTTTCTCTCTCAGGAATTCAAAGGGGAGAATGATTTTTCGTTCATAAAATGGGTCCTGTGCTGTAAGTTTCATTTAGAAGCAGTTGCAGTTCTTTTAATTTTGGAGATGGATCTACTAGAGATGGATTTGTACTGGCTATGGCAATTTTGAGTTGGTGATTGTAGTTATTCTTGTATTGCTTAAACTTGAGTTGGGTAAGATTCGGACTCTCTCGGTTCAGACCTTGGTTTGGTTTAGAACGGTTTGGTTCAGTTTGAGAGGTCAGACCGCGGACCAAACCAAACTAGACGGTTTGTCAATTTCACAAACCGAACCGAACCATTTATGCTCAAAAACCGAACCAAGTTTGGTTCGGTTCCAAACTGCGGTTCAAACCGAATCACGGACACCCCTACTAAGCAAGGTATCATATTTGCTACATTTGCTAATACCTTCTCAAATTTTGATACCTCTCATTTTTATTGTTGGAGGTACTAATACCTTCAAATAAATATCAAAATTTGCATTTGATACCTATTATTGGAGTTGCTTTTAAAAAATCTGAAAATAAAATGCAAGATTATGATAACTTTTCTCCCCCATCCCAAAAAAAAAAAAAAATATAAAAAAAATCTAAATATTTCAAACTTAAGAAATTTTGACATTCATTTTGAATCTCACAAGAAAGATCTTGAAAATAAAAAACGGGAGGCGGCAGTTTGCAAATAAACCAAACTTCCGAGGCAAAATCTATAATATTTTCATCAAGCGGATAGATCCAAATCCAATACCCCCGTTCAATCTTCTGAAAGGTACAATCATTTCGTTTGGATCTAAATCCCTAATCACACATTTCAATCTTTCATCGTATTCACCTTCTTCATTTACAGATCCATGAATGGATTTCATGAAGGTATTCGATCAAACCGTCCGTGAAATGTAAGCTCAATTCTCAATGATCACAGTTTTTTTTTCTCAAAATTACTCGATGTTGGATTATTTATTTTTTTAAAATTGACGTTTTCACGTGCATCATTTTTTATTTTTTTTGGATTTTGAATTGAATTGTAGAAAGAGGGAGGTGAATTTGAAAGTGTTGAAGGTTCCTGAGATCGAACAGAAGGTAAGAATTACAACATCACTGGTTATCTGCTCTAAATAAATTATGAAAGTCTGTTCTAGACGTGTCCAAAATCTAACCGGAACCGGCTAACCGGAGGTTTTTTAACCGGTCAAAACCGGTCAAACCGGCTAACCGGTTAACCATGACCGTCTCAACCGTCAACCGTATTTTCAAGGTTCGGTTAAGGTTAGTCCATTTTGATAACCGTCAACCGGCGGTTATAACCGGGAAGCTAACCGCCGGTTCAACCGTCTATACTAACCGTCAGTTTCTTACCATTTTCGAGTTAGTTTTAAGAATTACAGTCAGTTTTTTAACAATTTCAGTCAGTTTTTTAACGATTTCAGTTAGTTTTCTAACAAAATTGGTGTTTTTATTTCATTTTCAGTTAGTTTCTTAATGATTTTTAGTCAGTTTTCTAACAAAATCCTAAAAAACTGTTTCTTTTAAAAAAATAAAAAATAAAAATTGAAAAAGTCTCATAACCGGGTTAACCGGCAAAACCGGCTTAACCGGTTTAACCGTTAACCGGATAACCGTAACCGGATGTGGCGGTTAGAAGGTTACTCCACGGTTAGGGATTACCGGTAAAATTAACCGGCGGTTATAACCGGCTAACCGGCGGTTAACCGGCATGGACACGTCTGGTCTGTTCCATGTAAACCATATAACAATTTAACTGTATGCTACTCTCTCTGTTCCGGAATAAATGTCATAGTTGACAAGTCAATGTTTTAACCGTTTAGTTATATTCGGTTGATTGCCCCAATCTATTCATATGGGCATATGGGTAGAGTGACACAAGTAGGACATTTATTCCGGGACAGAGGGAGTAATATGATGCTCTAATAGTTCCGCTTCAGAAATAGTTCTAACATTACACTCCTCACATGTTCAATGAAACAATTGGGATTCTGTTATTGTGGGTACTGCTAAGGGTACTTGTGCTTTTCTAAATGGAGAATCTTTTGTGTAGAATTAGTGGATTATCTTTAAAATGTTAATTGTGATAGTTGTTGTTTCATGGATTTTCGCTTGAATATTGTACTAGCTCCATTTAACTAATTATGTAGTCTCTACCTAAATATAAATTGATAGCCAATGAGGATGTGAGAAAACATATGTTTACCAGTGGTGTATATCAAATTAATTGAAAACACCTAACAGTTAAATGAGAAGTCCTGGCGAGAAGTTGGAATGTAAAGAGTGTTTTAAATGAAACAGGAAGTGCAATTATGCAACATTTTTTTTTTTTAAGAAACACAAACTGGAAATTGGTTAAGCCTGCTGGCCAGAACCCCCCCCCCCCCCCCCCCCCCCCCCGGGGATGATCTACTCCATTATCTAGGTTCAGTAATTGATTAAAAGATGGCAATTAAACCATATAGATCAATAAAGTGGAGAATTGTCTTGGCAGTCTTTTAAATCTACATGTACATGGAAACTTGGAAGGGAATTTCTAATTCCCTCTTGACGCATGAACAAAAATTCTTTAGTATACCAAACCAGTTTCGCTAAATGGTGTGGAGCTCTGCAACTAAGTAGCAAAATGCTATGAAATATGTCGGCGATTAACATGTTCTGGTGGACATGCGTTTAAAGTAAACAATTTTGTCTGAGTCTGGATTAGTAGTCCATGTAGCTTAAGAGAACTGAACGTGTGAGAAGGACACGTAGCATTCAGGAATGTTTGGGCAAAGGCCATCTTTTTGTTGAGTTTGTATGATGATACTTATTTATTTCAAAATATGATCATGATGGGTTACTTGGCTGAAGCGAACAGACATTGTATTCAAAGGACCATGGTCGTGTGTATTTGAGATCTAGAATGTATAAGTAATCGTTTATTACTTCTCATGTCAAAATTCCTTAAAGGCTGTAGTCATAATTATTGATATTGCGACAGGTACTTGATGCAACGGATGATGAACCTTGGGGTCCTCATGGCAGTGTCTTGGCAGAGATTGCACAAGCCACTAAAAAATTGTACGTGATAGTTTTTGCTATACGATTTGATATAAGATTCACATTCCTTCTTCCATTGCTCAGAAAATTGGATGATCTGATTTTATTATAAATGACCCATTTGTTGCTATATCTTTCAGCTCTGAATGCCAGATGGTTATGAATGTTCTTTGGACAAGGTTGGGTGAAACTGGAAAAAACTGGCGTTTTGTGTACAAGGTGCTACTTCGTTTGCTTTCACATTTGTATTTCTTTTCAGTCACACAATCCAAAAGAAAGCTTCCATTTCTTCCTAATCATTTTTCTCATTTGGTTTTTTGTTCTCCTCACTTTTTGAACCACTGCATTCTGATATCATTCTTCCAGTCACTAGCTGTTATAGAGTATTTGGTGGCAAATGGTTCCGAACGGGCAGTTGATGACATCATAGAACATACTTTCCAGATCTCGGTGTGTTTTCTGTTTCATTCTACCGAATCTGTCCGTCATTTCGTATGAAGGTTTAATTAGTTTTCTGATTTTTTTTTCTCATTTGGAAAAGTCCCTTTCAAGTTTTGAATATGTTGAGCCAAATGGGAAGGATAATGGTATCAATGTGAGAAAAAAGGTCGAGAACATATTGGCTCTCTTGAATGATAAAGACAAGATACAACAAGCTAGAAATAAAGCTGCTGCAAACCGTGATAAGTAAGTTTATAAGGTAGAAAAAATGTTATCCATTATGAGTTTTTGAAACCTTGCAATCATTGGATACATGTCACTCAGTGTGCAATGTTCATGGGATCGCTAGGTACATTGGACTTTCATCATCTGGAATAACATTTAAGTCAAGTTCAACATCATTGGGCAGCGGCAGCTCTATTAGTGGTGATCGCTATGGAGGATTTGGCAATACCAAAGATGGTGAATCATTTAGAGATAGTTATAAAGAGCGTGACCGTTCGACCGAAGACAAGTTTGACAAAAGTGAATCTAAGTCACGTCGCGGGGAGAGTGTTAATAACCAAGAAAAGAAGAAAGCATCTACTCGTTATGGCAGGTTTGTCCGTTTGCTCCTTCTTCCTTTCCCCCCTCCCCATTGGATTTTAATGAGTCTTCTTATTGCTAAAACACGTGCTTGTTTGTATACATCACCTTCTCTAGCCTTTACTTTCCTGAAGCTACTTTGTACTGCAATAAGTTGTTCATTTCTGCTTGATCAATGCTTTTTTTTTCTTTTTCTTTTTTGGAGTTCATCATTACCCTATCTTACACAAAAAATCCGAATGTGATGTATTTAGTATGTTTGATAATTCTTCTTCTAACCCTAGGAATTACTAAAGGAAAGAAGATAAGGAATAGACTCTAGTTTACTGGAACTTCTTGTTCTTTTCTTCTTTTGGCTAATACTGAGGATGTTCTCTCCAGCAAAAGTCAAGATTCTTCAGCAACTGGATCATCAAAGCCAAAAGCGAAGATCACTGATTCCGATAAGTATGCCACAGTTTCCTCGGAGGGCTTAAATGCCCCTTCTAACAACAACGACGATGATTTTGATGATTTTGATCCTCGAGGATTATCTAGTTCTAGTAAGTGTCCTAATTTGTAAATGCAATACTATTGCTACGTTATACTCCCTCTGTCCCAAAATGATAGTCCGTCTTTCCATTTTTGTTTGTCCCACAAAGTTAGTCTCATTTCTAAAATTGAACGTCAAAAATCACTTAACTTCCTAAACTACCCACAACAAATAATACTCCTCACTTCACTTGCGTCATTCTTCTTTTTAACAGGACCATGGTGCTAATGTGATGTTTAACACCATCAAGGATACTAATGGAAATAGGAATAAATCACTAAAATGGTTGAATATCCAAAGGGACTATCATTCTAGGACGGAGGAAGTATTAATCTCACACGGGCAATTGCCTTTTAAGCACTGCTTATTCGACACATACTTCTCCTGTCCCCACTCCTTACCTCCATCATATTGAGTATATTTTCCTCGCCCAATAAGAGGAATATAGGGAGGGAGGGGGCCTGGACTAGTCTGGATTTCCTCTACTATCGTGTTCCACATTGTATAACCATTGATCTCAAAGTCTAAGTTGTTAGGAATGAGGTCATGCGTAGAAGAATCTTAAGCCATAGGATCATTCATGGTATACGGTGTGTTGCACAAAATTGGTGTAGGAAATTTGGACTCGGTGGGGACTGAAGGGAATAAAAGCAAGGACCTTTTTTCTGTTCTTGATATCTTTGACATGGCTAACCATTTTCTTGTGTTGTGAATCGCTGTTCAGAGGCTGCTGCTGCAATTTCTCCCCAAGTGGATTTATTCGGTGACCTCATGGATGCACCAGTGTCGGTTGCCACAGAAATATCTTTTGGGAATAGCACCTCAGAAGAAGTTGATTTGTTTGCTGATGCCAGTTTTGTATCGGCCCCATCACATCACGAATCAGGGGGAGATCACCAATCTGAGGTCAGTTTTTCTCTGGGTTAATTTCACTGCCCACCCTGAGCTTTGGCCAAGTATCAGTGCCCACCCCTTCCCTTCACAAACTTTGTTTTCAATTGTAACTTTAGAAGGGTGGGCACTGAAATTAGGCCAAACCTCATGGGTAGGCACTAGGCAGTGACATTAACCCGTTTTTCTCTCTTCCTTGATGATTGCATTGATCAACCCGTTTTTCTCTCTTCCTTGATGATTGCATTGATCATGATATTTTACGGCATTTAGAATTGTAAAGCTCTATGGAGAAGTAAATTATGCTTCTTCTACTTTGGAATTAGACTTCCTGGTTAACATACACGTATGTCACGTTGCAACGTGTACAGGTCAAGAGATTGAGGGAGCGAGTTTCCCTTCAATCAATGTGTAGTCTGTTGACGAATCTCTACTAAAAAAAAAACTTAAAACAATCTGATTGGACATACATCAATTTTAATGCGGCTGTTATTTATTTTCTCCAGTATTTTACTTGAAGTTCTTTTCATCTTTCTGACATGAAATGAAGTTAATCGGGCTATTTTCTGCAGAGCAAGGTTGATCTCTTTGCTTCCCAACCTGCAGTTTCTCCACCAGTTGACTTATTTGTTACACCTAATCCAGTATCACAACCTGAGAACAAGTCTTCAGAATCTGGCCCGAGTACAATGAAAGCAGTTGATCCGTTTGCTGCAGTTCCACTAAACAACTTTGATGGCTCTGATCTTTTTGGTGCATTTACCTCCCCCACTGAATCTCTATCTACGGACCCCACACAAAATTCCATCAACAATGGCGGCCTTAGCAACTTGAATGAAAACACTAAAGCCACATCTAACACTCCAGCCAAGAAAGATGCTTTCCAAGTTAAATCTGGAATTTGGGCGGATTCTTTGAGCCGTGGATTAATTGATCTCAACATTTCTGCACGTAAGTTTTTCTTTACTCTGTCTTTTTTTTTTTTTTTTTTTTTTATGTTTTCTTTATGCATTTAGAAACATGTTTTTACAGATCTTTTTTTTTTTTTTTTTTTTTTTTGGGATTTCACTATAAATAGTGTTTGTATACGTAAAATACCCCTCCTTGTAATCACTCTACTTTTGAGTTGTTTCTAGAATTCTGCCAATAAAGGAGCCAAAAGTAAATAAGGGTTATCAGACTTTTGACCTTTTGACCCACGGTACTTAGATGAAGCTCCATTTTTAACCACTCATGAATTTCTCTGAGCACGTTCAACGATTCTACTTCAAATAGGCATCCATTATCCCCTCAAAAAATAGTACATATTTTTGGCATTTTTATTTTTGGATAGCGAGTGTGTATCTAAAGTAAAATGGTTAAAGTGCTAAAAACCACATGAATGGTTAAAATTGTAGCTTCATCAAAGTACAGTGGGTCAAAAGTGTGATAAGCCAAGTGAACTACTACAAGCGCAATTGTTTTTCTGGGGTGGTTTTCCCAAGTTCCCCTGGCTTGCTCTTTCTATTGATACGTGCTTTAATATGTCTATTCTAGCAATGTAAGAGGCATTATTCTTCTCTTCACGTAAACTTGACTCGGCCTCCTCCATCAGTTGACCGTCTTTCTGAATTTGCCTTTTCTTTGAAACATTTTTGCAGCCAAAAAGGTAAATTTATCAGATGTAGGCATTGTGGGAGGCCTAACCGATGGCTCGGAGGAGAAAGACAAGGGACCCACTACTTCATTATACATGGGCAGAGCAATGGGGTCGGGAACAGGGCTAGGTAAATCTAGTGGCTTCACATCAACACCCGCATCAGCATCTTCATCAGCAACAGATTTAGACGACTTTTTCTCTAGCATTAACAGCCATCAAAATCAATTTGGTGGCTTCCAAAAGTAATACTTCTTTTATTCCCAATTTTTACGGAATAAATTTTTGTTTTCCAAAAAATTGAATGTGTGAAGAGTATGTTGGGGCCTTTATTTACGTGACCAAAGTTCATTTTATCTTGAGGAAGTAAGTGGAAATGTTAATACCCTGGTGGGAATTTAAAAGAGTGACATTGTTTATGTGTGTATCTGTTATGGTTATAGAGACCAGCCTGAGTTTATGCCTATTTTTCTTGTATTGCGAAACGGAGATTATCGGTTGTATTTTGATTGTAATGATTTGGATGCTAATGTGCAAAAACAAAACTTGAATTGCAAGGTCAATTCTGTCGAAAATTTGCAATTTGTAGCAACGTTATTAACAATTTCCTGTTTACTGTTCTTCCTCTCATAATATCATGACATATGTCTAATGTATGCAAGTAATTCGTAAATAAATAGTCGGCGTCGTCTTTTATTCAACAGGCCAAAGCAACATAGTATTGATATCTCCGTGGGTGCGGCTAAATCCCGGTGAGGTAATTGTAAACATATTGAATTCGAAATAGATAGAATAGTGCAGGCATGAGACCACATGAATATAAGAAACAATAATTCGAAATAGATAGATATAGCAAGCAACTGTCTGAGAATACAAAATATGAACAAATACAACATTAAGTGTACTTGTATGATAGAAATCTCAAGACATTGTTGATCGTAACATATCACTGATTCAAGTACAACTTCATACACTTCCACATACTACAAATATTCGTTACACGTAGAATCATGCAGAACAAAACTAAATCTGGTTTTCCGTCAGGAAATTGAGGAAAAAAAAGATTTGACACGAAGAAATGAGTTTTACGTAAACACAGATAAATTTGAGTCATACACACGACATGTTAATTCAGAGGCACATTGCTCTTTCAGGCCATCAAGAAAAGTCAATTATGAAATTCATTTTCCTTTTCAAGTCAGCTTATTACAATATCCACAAAGGAGAAAGAGAATGGTTACTTAAGAGATTTATGCAAGTAAATCTTAGTAATATATAGAGAGCATTCTTCCCCTCAACATGGCCTCTGCTTTCCGCACCTGCTTCATTTGCCCAATGATGAATACCTGTATGAGAGGAAACCAAGTTTATAGCGCGTGCATGGGTTCACCATGATCTTTCATAAGAAATGAACTGGAACGTACTCCCTCCATCCCATAACAAGGGTTACTAAAACTGAATGCGCGGGAATTAAGGAAAAGTAAAATAGGAGAGATAATGTGGGGTAGAAATAGTAAGTGGATTGTTGTTGTGAATGGGCAAGTGGGGCCATTGAACAAAAAAAAAAGAGTTAAATTTCCATTTTGGGTTAGTAACCATTCGCCCAAAAGGGAAATAAGTAACCTTTGTTATGGGACGGAGGGAGTACTTGTCAAGGACATTATAGTCCGATGGAGGTGTAGATTAATAAAATGAAGAAACTATAAGCTGGTAAATGGAAAAATGATGTGTACAAGCTATACATTTCCCCCTTCTTCATCTAAACTGTTCATTTACGATTAACATTAATGAAAATCAGAGGAAGCAAAGGAGAATAATTGTTAAAAACGCCAAGATCCAAGATTTGTTCTCTAGCTATTTGTCTTGAATTACATATAGTATTAAACCTGAAGGATATCCATTGATAGCTTTGATTCTTCATGATGAATCTTACATGAAATGACATTTTTTGTCTGAGGGCAATCATTTTATTTATTTTTTTAAAAAAATGGGCATTAAGATTGAAATAAATTCACACAGGAAAACCAGTGTGAGAGAGATTGAGAGGGGATGGGATCAATGAGAGGGAGTGGGAAATAAGAAAATAAGTCTGAGACACGCGGTGAAGAATTGAACCAGTAGATATCCACCGAACCAGATGACTAACCTTGTCAGGTGGGCCTTTATCGCCTCCAATGAATATCTCACAACTGCAAATGCATTCAACTTGGTGATGGAGAAGATAGAACGGAGGTGGGACCCCTTTAGAAATAAAAAATAAAAAGGAAAACTCATGGAAGAGGGAGAGATATATACTTGCAAGACTCCTTTATAGCCAAGATGTTAGCGCCTCTTCTTCCAATAACAAGGCCCATTTTCCCATGGGGAACATCAAGAACTGATAGAATTTCTCCCTCCAGAGTATTATCTTCTTCAATCAGCGTATCTGCAAGTAATAACCATTATATGAATACTTGATATTGCTAGCTTAGTTGCATCAAACTTCCTTACTTTAATAACAGCAAAAGTTTAACAAGTGTCATTGCCAACGGATTCCTGAAAACAAGAAACCAAGCAAAAGAATTTGATTAATGTACTTGATCCTCTGTTCAATTTCTGCTTGACCTTCGATTGGTCATAGCTATAGCTGAATAAGCTTGAGAAGCATATGAGCCTAGCTTAAACACAATTTTTGGACTTGATGAAATAAATCAGGCAGCTTGGTCCTAGTCAACTGAGCTCAGATTTATCCAAGAAAAAGACATGTTGAAAGATCCAAAATTACCTTTTCCTCAAACAGAAAGTGTGGTGTTCATTGTATGCAGGGAACAGAGCCATTCACGTGCGTCGTGCTAGGCGTGTGTTTGACAACAATGCAAGACATGAGAACAAATTAAGGGGCGGTTTGTTGTTGCTTAATAAGCCTGTGAATAGCTCAAATGTCTGACCAAAGAGCAAAATCGCGCAAATAATGTCTTAAACAGATTCAGCCAAAAAATGCTGAACCAGAATAGCCCAATCTGAATATCTTTTATGGACAAGTATTTCCCCTTAATTCTCATATTTCCAATACTACCCACCTCGCCTTTCACCCCATAGTTTTCAAAGCAACCAGTTTTTTCCCACATCATTGATGATGGCGTAAACTCCTTCAGCCAGTTTTGTTCCCCATTCATGGCAGTTGACATAGCTTCCACTCCGCCTGCCTTCAAAGTTTGAAGCCTCTCCAAACTCATGGCTACCCATTTAGACTTTCTCTCAAAACCCTACACTTATATCTCAAGCTTCCAGCTACACGTCTATGAACTTCCCCAATAAGAAAATAAAAATAAAGCATCCTCCCGTCCTCCTGAATTGTAAATTTTTTAAACCCACAAGAATAGAACCACGGGTAATCAAGAATACTCGATGATAGAATCTCAGGCGTGCAGGTTTTCATGGCGAGCCATATAACTAACTAATAAACCCAGGAATCAAAGGGATGGTCTTGAGGGGGTATGGATCTAGAGGAGGTGGCCAGCTATGTTGTATCGGAGTTGAAAGAGGAGGTGGCAGCTTGGACGAAGAATTACAAAGGTTGTTGGCTACGGTTTGTTGAGTATTCCATGGTAGGTTGCGTATTGAGGAAGAAAATACAGAGAAAATTGTGTTAAATCTGAGCCTGTGAGAGGATGAAGGATGGGGTGGGGTAGGGGGGGGGGTCAGAGGAGACTTTGATGAGGCGATAACTGGTGGGTGTCAAAGCTTAATCCTAGGACGTTGCACAAAGGTCAATTTCCCACATTTGAAATGTATGCTGGAATAATAGTTCATTAGTCATGATAGACAAAATTAATACTAAATCCGTCCCTAAATGAATGTCCAAATTTCATTTAATGGACACTTTGAAAATGTTCACTTTTTCGATAATTAAATAGCAAAGACGCATAAATATTCTTGTTATCCACCTTCTAAACACTTAGTTTTGCAAATATAGAGCGATTAGTGAAACAATTTGGTAACAAAGAACACTTAGGGACAGTTTTTCACAAAATAAAATAAAAATAATCATTTTGGGACAAAAACTCTTGAAATGGACACACTTAGGGTCGGAGGGAGTATCTATTTTTTCTTGGGTAATAGGTCAAGTTTTTTACCAAATTGTGAATATTTCGGATAACCAATTTGGATTTATGCCAGGAAGATCGACAATGGAGTATGACAATGTGCCAAGAGAGGTACTTTGGTGGGCTTTAGCAAAGAAAGGCGGTTTATCAAGGACATGTATAATGGAGTTAGCACTAGTGTACGGACTATTGTTGGGAAGACAAAAGAATTCTCTATTGCGAATGGAGTGCATCAAGGTTCTGCACTTAGTCCTTTTCACTTTGCTCTAATAATGGACGAATTGACGAAGTCAATCCAAGATGATATTCCATAGTGTATGTTATTCACAGATGATATTGTGCTCATTGATGACACAAAAGAGGGTGTTGAAAGCAAATTGGAGTTGTGGAGACACACTTTGGAATCTCAAGGTTTTAGACTGACGAGAAGCAAGACTGAATATTTGAAGTGTAAGTTTAGCAGAGTTGGAAGCAAGGGCCAGGGGTCATCACATTCGAAGGAAAGATTTTCCAAGCTTCTGAGTTTCTTTCGCTATCTTGGATCTATTATCCAAACGGTTGGAAATGTGGCTCATAGGATTAAAGCAGGTTGGTTGATGTGGAAGAGTGTCACAGGGTTTCTATGTGATCTTGTCATGCCCCATAGATTAAAGGGAAAATTCTACCGCACGGTAATTAGGCCGGCACTCCTTTATGGCACTGAATGTTGGGCCGTGAAACAGTGTCACGTTCATAAGAATGTAGTGGAGATGCGTATTCTCCGATGGATATGTGGGCTTACAAGAAATGATCGATTGAGGAATGAGGTGATCAAGGGTAAACTAGGAATTGCGCCTATTGAGGATAAAATGAGGGAGAATCGTCTAAGGTGGTTTGGTCATGTGAGAGGAGACTGAGTAATGCACCGGTTAAGAGGCCTGTCTGGAGAAGTGATAAAATGGCGAGGGTTAGGGGAAGACCAAAACAAACTTGGATTAGGCTGATTGAAAATGATATAAGTTTACTTGGATTGGATGAAAATATGGCGTTGAAAGAGGCCGGAGTGGAGGGCAAAAATCCATGTGGGTGATGGGGGTTGATTTTTACTTCTATTTTTTATTTGTTTTTTATTATTATATTCATTTTCCCTATCTATTATTAATTCTTTTATTATTACTATTTTTATATTATTTTTTTTTCTCTTTTCCTTCTTTTCATTTTCTAGAAAAATTCCCACCTATGTCTTCTTTTATTTCTAATTTTATTATTATTAGTATTATTGTTATTATTATTTCATCTTTTCTCTCACAATGACATGAAGATTCTTGTTAGCCGACCCCAAATTATTTTGGGACTAAGGCTTTGTTGATGTTGTTATTGTCGTAATAGGTCCAATTTCGCTTATGAACTACATCTTCCCTACAGATTTTGATAAGGTGATAGTCCAGTAAATGGCGAATATATCAAAAGTGAAAGCACAGCTGCTTTAATCTGACTCTGGAATCACTGAAATAAGAGAAAACAATTTAATGCGAAATGCAATTTTTATCAGACATCCAGAATTTCTGTGCACGTGAAAATGATGAATAATGAAATGACTAGTTAAACAATACTCTGATTTAGAGGGATAAAATAATAACCAGGAATTGGAGGAAGAGGTGGCCAATCTGTATAACCATTATCATTGACGCAAAAACATCGACAATAGAGTTCACCACGAACTGCAAGCTGCCATAAGGATTTTTGATTCATCCTGACCACCATCTTGTTATAGATGTACAGTAGAAAACGGACATCATCTGCAGCTGCACGAACCATCATTTCAGATAATGGCCTATACGTCCAAAAGTTTGGGTCCTGGTAATGTCAATGAAGAAAATCATCAAGACATTGTACAGATATAGTTCCTGAGCACGATGACTAATATTGATTTATTTTTTTTTGGAGAGGGAAAACCAATTATGGTGACAATCAACTGCAGGTACTTCACATTCCTAATTTTTTTTTTTTCAATTTAGCTACGAGTCTACGAAGACATTATAACTAACCTGTCTCAGAAGAACTCGGACTTCTTCTTTCTCAAGATAGGATATACCTGCATTAAAATACTCAAGATGAAAAGCTAATATTACATGAATGCTGGCACTAGATGCAAAAATTTGAGTAAGGGCAGAGCACCAAGAGATGGTTATATCCTTGTTAACGACTAACTGACAGAAGGTTCTAATCGCATTAGGCAATTATAAATAATACTCCCTCCGTCCCAGAGTAAGTGTCCACCCTTTCATTGGCACGGAGATTAAGAAATGGTGGAAGAGGAAGGGTGAGGTAGGAGAGAGAAGGTGGGGTAGGAAAAAGTAAGTTAATTGGTGATGTGAGTATAAAAGTATAGGAGAGAGAATGAGTGGGAGGAATAGTAAAGATTCTTTGCCATTTTAGGAAAGGGGCACTTACTCTGGGACAGACTAAAAAGGAAAGGTGGACGCTTACTCTGGGACGGAGGGAGTACAAGGTTTAATTTGCATTGAATATGATTGTACAATTTTGTTTTATTTTTATAGTTCTCTCAATCGAAAATGATACCATGACTATACTGTACCCACTTCCATAACTGAAAAACAATATCGGTGAGTGGCATATATATGGGTAAACTGTAACATGGCAGCTGCAATGTTGCATACATGCTTCTATTCATGCTTGAATTCCAACATACTTTTCCATATAAAAATTAAATCATATTCCAATGAATTTAGCATACATAAGAATCTAAAACAAATTAGGTACCGCAACAGACTAAGTACCACAATAACGTGGATCTGCAAGGAGAGCAACAAATGATATATAGTCATCTGGCACTTTTGACTGTCCTTCTTGCTCCTCAATCAGAGAATAAGCAATCTGCATGCAGATAAAATTGTCAACATAAGAGCTAAAAGTGAAGAACTCGTTGGTATAAAGGTTTATCACTTCGAATAAAAATCAAAGCTGATATACTGACATGGATGCATGAATCCTTACTTTAACATGTGAAAAGCATCGAAATTAAGAAATAGTAGTCAATTTGTAGTCAATTTGAAAAGCATCAAGATTAAGAACTACTCCCTCTGTCCCAGAATAAATGTCGCCCTTTTTTGTATGTTAGTACGAAGGAATTTTGAGCAATAAATTTAGGTTACTTTAACTATCCTAATGAAAAAATAAAAATTGTTATTGATAGTATTAAATATTTATAATGGTGTATCAATAACAAATTTTATTGTTTTATTATGATAATTTAATCAACTTAAATTTATTGCTCAAAGTTCCTTCATACTGACGTACAAAAAAATGATGTAAATTATTCAGGGACAAAGGGAGCAGTATTTAATTGGTTTAGCAGAAGGGACCAAGCAAATGCCTTCAGTATAAATGGGACTTCAGCCTTTACAATGATGTGAGCCTACTGCTAGCATCTTAATGTCCACTTGTCATGACTATCAACTCTGCAGATTCATGATGAAAGAGGTTCCGGACTAGGTGAAAATTTCATGGAATGGAATTCCCTTCGACAATTGAGAGAAGTTCTAACTAAAACGGGGACAATAATGGAATTCCACAAGAAATGTATATATCGGCAGAGAGAAATTCTGACAAAAAAATGGGGACAAATAGTACTCCCTTTGTCCCTAAATGAATGTCCATTTTCAAGAAATTTTAGTCCCAAAATTAATGTCTTTCTTGGAAAAAAAATTCTCCCTAAATGTTCTTTTACCAAAAAATTGTATAAAAAGTAGAGATTTTCAGAATGTCCCTTAGAATGAAATTTGGACATTCATTTAGGGACAAAGGGAGTATATAGAAGTCCTGTTCCATCGCTGACAAGCAAAGGAATGTGTGGTTGTAAAATAAGAAGAAATGAATGAATGAATTTCCACAAGGTTCTTATGAGTATTCACACTCACCAGGAGTTTAGAGAGGGAACATAATTACCCCAATAAGCGAGACCCCCCCCCCCCCAGCTCTCTTATAGGCACTCGGATCCAAACCTTAAAAAAAAAAAAAAAAAAAAAAAAAAAGTGAAGAGGGATTCTTAATAGAACGACCAACAACAAATGAACCCAAGCAACTTTTGATCCTCCAAATTGATCATAGTCAAACAAAACTTAGTCAAATCAGCTTTCAACCCAAAACAGACTTGAACATCTGAACTAAGCAAGTTCCTGAACCCCATCTAACCCTTTGAACGAAACAAAATGGTCCCATCCAGATATTAATGATGAGAGACATGGTCCTCTCTCTACCACGTAGGAACCATATATTAAGACATTATCGTATCTAGATACCCGGGGACTCAAGATATCCACAACTTGAAATCTTCATTATAAATCAAGACACAATCAAGAAATGGAACCCTTCAATAAAATGACAATGTGAACCAGTTATTGTTCCCCTTAAATCCATATCAAGACTCTCAAAGAGAACCTTAGTGATCACCTTATATGCAACTATCAACAAAATAATAACCGTCCTTACTTTGCAAGATCTCTTCATCTTGCTTGGGTAAAACTTATTCCTTGACAAGTAATTGATTTGCAAAGTACTGCAAGAACACCCACATCAATCATCCAAATTATAACCTTCGAGTATGAAAAAGCCAAAGTGAAACTATCCAGACTAAGGCCCAGCCCCTGTTATAACTCGGCAATAAGATGGCCCTACGCACGTCCATTTCCTAAAAACCCCTAGGCGAGGGTAATAATATTTACTCAAAAAAGGGGCGAAAACTGAAACACATGTTTTTTTATACTATATATTTTGGTGATCATATACAGTTGTTGTGAACACTCAAAGCCAATGCAAGAGAGAACTGAAAGAAAAGGAAAAGAAGTATTCTGTCCTTAAATGAATGTCCAAATTTCCTTTACGGGACATTTTGAAAATAATCACTTTTTATACAATTAAATGGCAAAGATGTATAAATTTTCTTGATATCCACTTTTTAAGCATTTAGTTTTGCAAGTATAAATGACTAGTGAAATTTTATTTTTGGTAAAAATACATTCAGAGACAGTTTTTTTTTTTTTTTCAAAAAGGACATTCATTTTGGGACAATTTTTTTTTGAAAATTGACATTCATTTAGTGACAGAGGGAGTTATTAAGAGAAACAATCCGGACACTATTACCTTCCTAACACTGAAATGATAACACTCACCTGCGTATCAAAAACATTGTGCAACTTGATGCCGAATTGAAAATACAATGCCTGCATAGGAAACTCAAACGATATTTAAAAATAGATATTCAAACAAACATAGGTAGGGGCTAATAGCACATTTAATCAATTAGAGACCTCACTATCTCGTTTGCAATCATGAATAACTTTGGTGATGTTTCCAGACTCAAGGGCAGGCTTACAAGCTTCCACAAGCATCCTTCCACCCTGAATAGCATCAACCAAATATATTGCATCTGGAAAGGCTAGCTGAAACAGCCAAAAAATTCGAACCATTCAGTTATGTTTCAAAATTACAATTATCATCAGGCGTATTCGTTAGTTGTTTGAGTACAGGCAAGAACAAATATAGAATGTTAACAAAGAAAGCAATTCTACAAGAAAGTTCATTTATATTATAAGTGCACATAGTTATTGCTAATTCAGAGAAGAAAATAGAAAACAGTTCCACAAAATTGCGTAAAGAATTGAGGTTAGTCTTAATAAAGCTACGTTTAGATTGAAAAACCTTATCTTAATGTGAAACAGAGATTCTTATACAAGACAAAGCCAGACCCAGTCATCGGTTTTAAAAAGTGATGATGTACTTCACCTGAATGACACATAAAGCTCCATTACGGCAAAGGTCAACACCCTCACAGTCCAAACCAATAACCAAGATCCGATCTGGTGAAGGCTCCAAGAACTCCTTCGGAAGCTGCTGCACATGAGTGACTATATGAATAGGAACCGGGGACAAATTGGCACCATTATCTAGGGGTCCCCCACCTGCAGCATACAGATACCCATATCAATCAATTGAAGCACAACCAGATTCCACTTGTTTGTGATGCTGGGAAAGGAATCAAATAGAAAAGCCAGGCCGTCGTGGATACAAATAAAAGAAAAAACTGCCCTTAGGCGTAGACACACCAATACTTTTTCAGCTTCATTATCTTTTGGAGGTCTAATACACTATAACGAATCTAATACAATATATGCACGATAAATTGGCAATAATTATCCTCAACTCAGTTGTCTTCTCAGGTTATTGGTAGTTGAAATGGGATTTAAGTGTACAAATGGAACATGCCATATCGGAATACCAAGACAAACTACCCGCATAAGTTGATCACAAAAGGAACACGAAGGAAGGACAATAAGATAGATACAAAGGAAAGGAAAATAAATAATCACTATTTTAGAGTGTTTGTTATGTGTTACAGTCAAAGTAAATCTCATGGTCAATGACTCTGTTTAGGGATGTCCGCTATGTGTTATGGTTAAAGTGAATCTCATGGTCATCTCTTCTTACATCGTTAACCTGCTTCACATCTTTGGTCCTAGTTGTTTATTGTACTGGAAAAGAGTTGGGTGTGTTCTAAAGAAAGTTTAACAAAATACATACCGCGTGCATTTGGTCCCAAGTACAAGTTTGAGGGAAGGGTTCCGCCACTTTAAGACTGTAATAGTTCCTCGGGGGAAGAAGAACAAAAACTCAATTACGATACAAACATTAAGAACACAGAATGCCCTCAAGAAGAAGGAAAAATACAATCAGCAAGGAAAACAATTGGCGAAATATATGTTACGGATGATCGCTTTACGTTGTCGTTTTTGTATTTCTTTCTCTATTGTTGAATGTTGATTTTGCTAGGTCACTTTACGTGAGTAGTCTGGTTGATTAATAAGGCTCACATTTTTTTTTTGGTGCTGATTGGAGTGTAAATAGGATAATTAGCGTCTGGAATCAGTGCATAGTCTGTAACAGAATTAGAGAAAATCATTCTGAAAAATATACACAATATGCAACTTCACTCCAATTTCTTGTTTTCTTCTTCTAATCAATAAGTTTCCCAGACCTCTTATGATTTATTTGACTGTTCATAACCAAATCCCGCTAAGGAAAAGAAATTTGTAACCTTAATCTGTCAGACTGTCTTTCAAAACATTAATATCAATCCAGATTTAACCAATGCAACATTCATTATGATCCCCCAAGTCTACCTCCATTGGTCATCTTCAACTTTCCAAACTCAATGTCGAAAGTGTTCGATTCTCGACATAATATACAGAGAAACATAAAAAGTTCCAAAGAAACCTAAAATCAAACAACTTGCAACAAAACCTAATTACCAAATATATGAAACAAATTCAACTGTAGTCAAAGAGACCCAAATTAACCCACCAAGAATTACACAAGAATACAAAAGTAAATCATAATCCAAGAAAACAAACACAGTTACGTAACTAATTTCCACAAGTGTTAGTGAGATTTGTATACTAACATTCGATTGGATTAAAGAAAAACGGAAGGAAAATTACCTGGATCAGAAGGCAATGGAACGTGACTTTGATGAATAGACGGAGAATCGGAGGACGACATTTGATTGATGATGATCGTACCATACAGTGTCAGTCAGATCAATAATTTTTCACACTCAATTTCACCCCAAGAAAATTGCAGTAATCAATACTTTCTCATGCCAATTACTGAAATCCGCCCAAAATAGAAAGTCTTACAAGTGTTGCTATCGGCACCGTCACCTTTCCAAATACACCCACCAAAACCAAAGAACTCTAGCTGAAGTCCAGTATTAGCTTCCCATGCAGAGATTTCGAGTTCGAATCTCGTTAGGAATATTTGTATTCGCCTATTTATAAGCCTAGTTGTAGCCGTCATGGACATTTGATGTAGCCTAAGGTCTATTTATCTATCATTAATGAAATAAAAAAAAAACCCAATTAAAAAAAAAATACACCCACCAAAAACAATTCCCTCTAATCATATCAATTAGAGCATTGCGAGGGGCACAAAATACAATCATAAAATCTTGCTCACAAAGGTGACCATATTTTTTTGTTGCATTGATAATAAACCCGCCACAGTTTAACTAAAAACACTAATAAAATCATTACACCTAAAATTTTGAGAGTAAAATTTTGTTACTTTTTTGTGCACCTAGTATTATTCTATCAATTAACAACTTGCACCAATTGTCATTTTATTGTCTTACCGGTAAGTCTCACTTTTCTAAAATACCAGTATTTTTTATTTTTTCTTATTTACCCAACTCACTAATCATACTCACACACTTAAATTATAGGTGTCACTATCAAATCATCATATTCACAACTCATTTTCACGCACAATACTTTTGAATAAATATGTTATTTCTTAGTTCCCTTGTCGAAAAAAATAGTGTAAGTTGTTATGGAACCAGAGAAGTATTCCCCCCCCCCCAAAAAAAAAAACAAAAAAACAAAAAACACACACATATATGTGTGTGTGTTTTGGGTAATAAGAAAAATAAAAAATACTAGTATTTTGGAAAATGAATTGTTTTATATATATATATATATATATATATATATATATATATATATATATATATCTGTGTGTGTGTGACTCAGATGCGGCTGCCTATGTGTTTTAGTTCCGTTCCTGGAAACGACAATGATTTGGGTTTCCGATCGGGAGAAATGGTGTTTAAGATAACTCTTTCACTGCTTTCTTGCAGCTTTTGCATCCATCCTTGTTGCTCCAGGCCAAGCTTGAAAATTGTTTCATTAATTGAGATCCTATCAATATTTGAAAGAAAATTCCAAAATGTTTTTTTTATTAAGCATTCAACTTTCTTTTTTTTTTTCAATATTGCTTGAATCTCCATACTCTTGATTGCTTAGCTTTTCTCTAAAATGGATGTTGCAGTTGAAGGAGACAGAAAACAAATTTGGGGAAGAAGATGATGAGGTAAATGGTGAATTTGGAAGGGGGGGGGTTTATTTTGAGTTACAATATTACCCTTTATTTTGTATTTGTTTAAGGTAAAAAAAGATGGGTATTTTTGTCAAGTAAAAAGGGGACAATTGTTATATATATATATATATATATAAAAAAAAAGATGGGTATTTTTGTCAAGTAAAAAGGGGACAATTGTTAGGATATATATATATATATATATATCACCATGAAAAATGGTTTTCTTGAAATCAACAAAATTACAAATCATAAATGAACCAAGATAATTACGAGATGAATAACAGGAAAATCGAGTTTTATGATTGCATAATTTTTGCAAAAAACATTTTGTCCCTCTCTGGCGCTAAAAACATATTAGCCAATCTTCCTATTATACCCTTACAACCATAAAAACACAAAACCCACGTGTATCCACACACCCAAACCCACATAACTTATTCTCTGTCTCTTCATTTTCTTTTATACGAGTTTTCCAATTTCTCTCAATTATCTAAAATTACTTTGTCAAGTCTTAACATCTATATTATAAAGTTGCTTTCAAAAGGAAAAAAAAAAACATATATATTATAAAGTAGGGACAAATTCTTATGTACACCGGGTGTACGGCGTGCGGCGGGCCGCTCCATGGTCCGACCCGACGGATCCGCCCAGCCCTCATCCATTCCCAGCTTGACACGTGGTGCGCTGTGAGCCACACGCTGGTTCACCCAGCCACGCGCTGCCACGTGCCAGCTTAAAAAAAAACCCCATTAACTTTAAAATGTTATATCTTGAGATTTATAACTCAGAAAAAAAATTAAAAATATCGTTGTATTCGTCTCGACGATACGAATAAAACTACATATGTCATGATATGGTTTGATTTTTTTTTTTAAAAAAAAAACATATTTTTTTACACACAAAAAAATTGAGTTGCTTTGTCAGCTGAGATGTAACACTCTGTTTTAATAAAAGTAACAGTTTCATATTCAAAAAGTAACACTTTTTTACAGTCAAATGTAACAGCAATTTTACAAAAAAAAAATGGGTTTTGCATTTCAATTGTTACTTTCTCAATAAAAAATTGTTACATTTCAGATATAATGTTACATTTAAGAATATAAACTGTTACAATTGAGAAAAAAAAATGTTACATTCATTTTTTATAAAATGTAACATTAGTTTAATTGTCAATCTTATGTTAATTTTCGGAGAAAAAAAGTGTTACATTTGAAAAAATGAGTGTTACATTCTTTTATAAAAAGTGTTACATTAGTTTAGTTGTCAATCTTTATGTTATCTTTATCTATTGTAGCAAAATTGTGGCACATTTTTTTTTAAAAGTGTTACATTTGAATTAAAAAAATGTTACATTTCGTTATAATAAGTGTTACTTTTGTTGGAGGGGAAAAAGTTGGGGTGGCAAAAAAAAAAAAAAAAAAAAATCTCGGTAAAAAAAAAAGAAGGGAAAAGTCGCCCGCCGCACGCCATGCGGCGGGTGTACAGGAGAGCACCTCTAAAGTAGGAGCTTTTTTATGTTGTAACCGTCTCTCTCCTTTCTCTCTCTTTCTTCAAACATTTTTATTTTTTCAACAACAACTCCATTGATTCTTGACCCTTTCTATCATTGATTCAATTCAAAGTAATGTGTGAAATCCCTTTTTTCACTCTTATTAATTGTCAATCTGATAATTAATAATTGTGAAATTGGGGATTTAATTTTTAGATTTGTTTTTTAGGTTTTGCAATTTAGTTTTTATTAAAATGTTTCTCTTTGTATTTTTGATTGTGTTATTCTCTCCTTATGTGAGAGCCTGTGATTTCTCTCCTTATGTGAGAGCGCTTGTGATTTCCCTTCTTTGTTCTTTGTCAAGGGCCTTGTGTATCTTGTGTATTTTATTTGTTGTTTTTATGGGATATTTGTTTGGTTGTCTCAATCAACTATCCGACGATGATGATGAAGGAGCAATTATGGGGATTCAGGCTTTTATCATTCATGGTCTTGTTTGGGTGGTGGAGGGAGATGTAAAAGGTTTATTCTTTGCAACGTCATGGGCCTTAGAGATGGGTTTGAAAATGTTGAATTTTAAGTGCACTCTACATTGGTTCATGATGGAGTAAAGTTAGAAGATCGAGTTTTAACTATACTTGATTCAATCATTCCGCGTTGCAAGGTTGTGCTTAGTGGAAACTATATTATTTCTTTGCGGTTGATAGGTCAAAATACCAATTTGTTGGCATATGTAACTTCTAGGGCAGCGTTTGTAATTGCGAGCCCCACTGTTTAGGTCGAACTACCAACGTTGGTGGATAATCGACTTCTAAACATTTGTTGTTGTTAATAAAATGGCTTTCTTGTTTTAAAAAAATAAATAAATAAATTTATATTATAAAACACATCCATACTATTTAAAACACATAGGAAATAACTGTTTCAAAAAAAATAATACATAAAGAGCGGCTGAGATTTGTTCTTAATGCTCTCATCTAAAGGATCACATTAATTCTTATTTTATTTTTTTAACTTTTATCCATGGCTGAGGATTACTTTCCAAAACATATCTGACGGCTCACATTTGACGGTTTTCACGTTTTCGTATTTCCCTTCCTGCCCTTCCTATTCCGCTATGCGTCTCCTCCCCAAATTGCATCGCAAGAGTTAGAGACCAATTCTTTTCTTTCTTTCTCCTGCAGAAGGATGGTCACTTGAGTTAGTTCACCCATTATTCCCTGGCCAATTTCGTTGTTGGTGGGTGTTATCGAGTGCAAGCGATGGTGCGTTTCCTTTTCCTCAATTATCGAGCCAAGTTTTTTTTTTTTTGAACGGCCAAGTTTGGTTGATAACTTTGCTCATAAAATTATGTAACATTCACTTGCAAATTGCAATTACTGATTTTAGTTGTATGTTTCAAATTCCAATCTTGCTACTTCCTCCCTCCCAGAATATACTCGTATTTTATTATCTTTATACTCCCTCCGTCCCAAAATGATCTTCGCGTTTGACTATTCAAACTTTTTAAGGATATGAACGCTTGCTTCACTACTCATGCTTTGTTTAAGCCTAAAATGTAGAAATGTGAAAAACTTTTTGGGACAATGAGAAATGGCAAATGAGAAGATCATTTTGGGACGGAGGGAGTATAACAGAACCTGGTTTTTAATTCATTTTGTGCTTGATTGCAGAGATCCAAGGTTCTTCTGTTGAGGACAAGCTTATAGTGTGCAAGTAAAATTTTGCTTCCCAATTTTCTCTTGGTGTTGAAAATTTTGTACTTGAGGATGATGTGGTATCTGATTGCTTTTAATTTAAGTAGTTTAATCTTTGAATTGGAGGAGCCACCAATACAAAGATTTAGTCATTTATATGACCTTATGGACATGGGACAAAGTTGTTCATGGACAATCATTTTAATTTTAAGGAGGCGTTTCCTTCAAATTTTGTTATTTTTATACTACCGTATAAAAATGTGCATGCTCCAGTTGTTAAAGAGTATGTTAACCCTTTGTCTCATTGCCGTGTTTGAATTGATGTTATTGTTTCGTTAGTTGTTTAGTGGTGAAAATTCAAATGCATGCGTTGTAGTGTGAGGGAGTCAATCCTAACTTGCCAAGGGTTAAGGAACAAAAAGGTGGCGGTTGCTTGGTGGGAGTGGGGGTTAACTGGTGGTAGATATTTTTTTTTTTTTATTGCTAATATTATTATGAATACAATAATGAAGTGAGTTTTTTTTTTTTTTTTTTTTTTTTTTTTTTGAGATTGTCGTCTTTTTAGAGACAGTTGCCTTTTCATAGACCTTTGTTTTTTCATACTGTCGCCTTTTCAAACTGCCATCATGCCAAAGGAACGGGCACGAGTACTAGTCTTTATATTATAATACAGCTCAAAAGAAACCATCAATTAATGAGAGACAAAAAGCGGCAAGGATTTCTTCAGAACCGCTCAATCCAGCGGCTGTTATTCTGTTTCTTTCTCACTCCAGCGAGTGGTTTGGATTTAACGTCGACAACATCATCCTACGGCCTTGATGGTGTGGTTACCATTTTCAACCCAGCGGTTTCTTGAGCTATCTTCCTAAATCCAATCCTGACACTGTCATCACCCTCTTCTCCATTCATGGTAATTGGTATCTTGAGGCTTATAGACACGGTCATCGGCAAGTGTTCGAGTCGAAACTGTGCAATTACATTTAAGCCAAACTCTCTGCTCTGCTGTCTTGTCATCAGGCTAAAAAAAAGGCTATAGGTGTATCCTCATACATACTGCTACTCTGACAATAATAATATCCAATGCTATTACAACATTGAAAGATAGAGAAAGAAACCTCTGCTTTTCCATGTCCTGTAATTTGAAACATGTCCATTTTCTGGAAAATGTTGTCCCAACATGATTGTCATTTTTCCAAATAATTTTGTGCCTCAAGGATATTTATATATTTTCACTACTAAATTTTCTCATGCGTAGAGTGTCTCTAGAAAAATAATGACATTTATTTAGGACGAAGGAGTAGTAACTCTTAATTACATAGACTGTGTCATTCACAGGCTCCGACCTCGGTAGCCAGGACTCTTCTCCCAGGAGATGTGGGGCAGTCATCAAACACGCGGTGATAAAAAAGATAAATCTTGAAGAACAAAGTAGTTGATGTTTTTGTTAATTTATATGGGTTTTGTATTGTTAGTCATAAAAGAAATAAATGTACAACTTGACGAACAAAGTAGCTGATTTTTTTGTTCATTTATATGATTTGTGTGTTGTTAGTCGTAAAAAAAAAGGTTTGTTTTGATTTTTGTTTTGGGTGGGTGCATGCAGGTTCACACTGAATTGTCATGGATTTTATGATTAAATTAGAGTTGATGATTGATGGTTGAGGAATGAGGTAGATCAATTCTAATTGATAGGTTGAAGTAATAGTTTTGTGCATGAATTCAGATGCTTGGTTTTGGTGTAATCATATTTGTTGCACTGGTTATGGAGTTCGTTGGGGTGGAAAAGAGAAGAGCAAATAATTGTTCTTCATTTTGTAAGTCTTCAAGTGTATTTAGTTATTTTGGTACCTAGCAAACTTGTGCTATTAGAAACATTCGGGACTACGGGTCTTCATTTGCATTGCTTTATCTCTTAATAACTTTCTGAAACTATTACTTCTTTCAGACACATAGAGAGCTAGCACGTGAAGCAGATCAGTTCACAGAAACGGCTGAGCTCATCATACGAGCACGGTGTTCCAGCATGGTGGACTGTTTCTGCTCTCTTTCTTCTCTCAAACCTGGACATCCTTCAAGCTCCTATGTTTCTGCGTACGATTTATTTCAGCTCCGCTTTCATTTGATGAGTAGGCTTCAGCAATCAGTTTCTTAATGCCATCAACTTCATCAGGCTCAAGGCTCAACTCCTGAAGAAAAAAAAACACAAGTCGCACTACTTACCAGTATCTTTATTTCGTTGGATGTGCATCAAGGTGCTTACATTAAAGATATGCTGAAGTTGTGTTTATAAACGGCTTTAGATATCAAAACACTTGACTTTCACAAATAATCTACTTATAACCCGTTTTCATACTGTTGTCATTTTTATATTGTCACCGTGCCATCGGCACGGGATCGAGTACTAGTTAATTTATATAACAAGCATCATGTTTTTGTTATATAAAGTTTTTTTTTTGGGTGGTGTTGGGGGGGGGGGTAGGGGAGGTGGGCTAGGTGTTCAAAAATAATTTTAATGTGAGTGAAAAGAAAGTTTTTTTTGGGGGGGGTGGGTGGATGGTGCGGTAGGGTGGGGGTGTGGAGGTGGTGGGGGTGGGGGGTGGGGAAAGTGTTTTAAATATTAATATGAGTAAAAAGAAGTTTTTTTTTTTTTTTTTTTTTTTTTTGGGTGGGGGGGGGGGGGTGAGGTGGGTGGGGGGTTGGGGTGGGATGAGTGGTGTGGGAAAGGGATGAGGCAGAGGTGGAGGAATGTTCATACATAATTTTGTATTATTAATTTTTTTTCTCAAAAATACATGTCAAGTAGTTGGAGGGAGTGAAGAGTGAAGTTTTTTGGAAAATGTTTTCCTTAGGTGGAGGTAAGGAAGTTGTTTTCCTTAGAAAAGGGGGAAAACCATTTCCGGAAAACATTTTCTCTATTTTTCGGTGCTTAACAAATACCGGAAAATGCGGAAAATATTTTCCGAAAAATGTTTTCCTCCCTCCAAACAAACGAATAATGTCCTTAGATTTATGATTTTTTACGAATAAACATAATTTTTAAATACAGTGAATCCAGACAATTCGATCATGCTACATTATTAAAGTTAATGAATCTCGTGAAAGTATTCACATTCAATAAATTTTGTTCATACCTCTGCAAATAACATAACACGTTGCATACTTTCATCCTTGATTCTCACTTGTCCAAAATGATTTGAGAAAATTTAATACTTTGCAACTTGTGTTCATTTAAATTAAATGATACCACATTAAATATTGTCCAAAATTGGTCAACATCAATCTTCTCAAAAATAAAATTTCAATAAGGGTAAATATAAAGTCACAAAAAAGTGACACAAAATTTGGTCTACAAAATGATGTGTCAATAATTTATTGGTGTCTTTTATTAGAGTGTGCCGGGTCCACTATCAATGTAACCAATAAAATATCGCCACCTCATTTTGTGAAATTCTTTTGTACCCCTAGCATTTCCCTTTCAATAAATACCTCTTCCTTAATCTCCAAGCCACACCACTCTTCCACCATGTTCATCCTCTACAACCTCAATAGCCACCGCTTTCTTCTTTCCTCCTCTATGTCTCCACCCTCTCTCTATCTCACATCTTTCTCTGTCCATCTCTCACACACAAACATCATTCCCATGCTCCCATTTCCACTTCTCTTATACATGGGCACCCAAGATCGCCGTAGCAACACCACCCCATACAAGCTCCTAAACTGAAATGCACCGCAACGGCTTCACGCTACTATTTATCTCTCCTTTCTCAGCCAAAACACACCATCTCCAACCTTATTGATCGTCACTCTTCGTACGCCCACTCCACCTCCTCCTTCGACCACACCATCTACATATCCGACATTGAATTTAATGAGAGTTCACAAATTTGGGTTGAAGATAGAACATATAGAAACATGTAGCATAAGGAGAGAGGGGCAGGGTGATTGGCCCTTGCTCATTAGGGGTGGAGTTGTTAGGGGAAAAAGAGGGTTATTAGAGTTTATGAAGGAAAAGAAGGGGGGAGGGTCAGACCACTTGAAATGATAGCGACTTTAAACTCGAAAGCGGGGGTGGGGGGAGAGTGTGTGGGAAAGAAAGAGATGAAGGGGGACGAAGAAGAGGGGGTGGGGGGCGGAGGGTTGAGTATTTTGGGAAGCATTTGCGGTTGTACTTAAAGGGTGTAAATAGCAACACACTGTACAAAAATCATTTTTTTAAGTAGAAAAATAATAGCCAATCGTCCATAAATGAATGTCCAAAATTGTAGGGGATACTTTGAAAAATGTAATAAATAAGCTACCAATGTAAACTATATGCGCGAATGATTATTAGTACTTTATTATGTTGTGATTTGGACACAAAACAGAGGAGGAAATCGGGATTTGAAGATCATGCGAGCTCACGAGGTGCACAAATGAACAACAAAATGCTTGACGTTGGGTTACGCAAAAGAGAGAAAACCTCGAAGGCCACGCGCTCCCTTGATGCCACCCCATAATGGCGGAAATGAGCATGTGACCTCTCTGTCCGGACATAGTGTGGAGTACAATTTTTACGTCCCACTCCCTATACGCATGAATAGTATATGCTATTTTTTTTAAAGGTTTTTGTTGTATCCTATTTTATTTTATTTTTTGATAGCTAGTTACATATCATTTATTCAAGACAATTGCCATCGTGTTACAAACTCCTATTAAATCTGTTACAGATCTATTGTCTAGTCTAGTACGATTCCTTATTGGAGTTTCACCACGTCAAAACCCACGACCTCCACCTAAATGGAAGCCTTATCCACACATCTGAATACCATTGGGCCAAGAGGCCGTTGGTGTTATATCCTATTTATAAAGTGATGGTTGTCAACACGTTTGTACACCACATTAAGAAAACGCTATCATATACTCCCTCCGTCCCAGTTGACTAGACACTTATTTTCATTTTGGTCCGTCCCAGCTCACTTGACACTTTCCAAAATAGCTTACTTTTTATTATTTTAATATTTACTCTACCCCGCCACTCATTCTCTCTTCATTTTCTACCACTCAATTTATTCAACCAACACTACTATTTACCTCATTCATTCTCGCTCTTCATTTTATACCACACATTTTTTATATTTTATTATTACTTTTCCTTAGTTATTGTGCCATCTCTTGAGTGTCAAGTGAGGTGGGACGGAGGAAGTTATATAATACTTGGTTGTTCAACAAATTAGGTAAAAAATATACTACACATCTGTCCCGCATTAAAGTTCTTACTTTCTCTTTTAGTCTGTCATAATTTAAGGTTCTTACTTTACTTTATTACCTAAAATGAGTCGTAGGACCCACATGTCATTCTCACAACAAAATCTCTCTACCACTTTCTCTCTCCTACTTTACTTTTCACACTCACAACACTTACTTTATCTTAATCTCCATGCAAAATCAAACTAAGGCTCCGTTTTTTTCGCGTAAAACAATTTTCGGAAAATGATTTCCCGTAAAATGTTATCCGGAAAATGAAAATGTTTTCCGAAAAATGACATAAACATGTTTTTAGTTGTTTGGTAAATTTAAGGAAAATGTTTTCTGGAAAATATTTTCATAAGAAAAAAATAATAATTTAATATGAAGAAAAATTATTATGAGAAAAAATTTGAATGTGGGTGGGGTAGGTTGGGGGGTGGGAGGTGTTCAAAAATAATTTTAATATGAGTGAAATGGTTTTTTTTTTTTTTTGGTGGGGGGTGGGTGGGTTGGGGGTAGGTGGTGGGATGGTGGTCGGGGGTAGTCGGGGTAGGGAGCGCGAATGTGAGAGTTGTTAGAAAATAATTTTAATAAGATTTTTTTTTTTTTTTTTTTTTTTTGGGTGGGGGTAAAGGGGTAGGGTGGGGGTGGGAGGGAGGGGACAAGGATTGTTGAAAGATAATTTTAATATAAGTGATATTTTTTTTTTTTTGGGTGGGGTAGGTGGTGGGTAGTGGGGGTAGGGAGCGCGAATGTGAGAGTTGTTAGAAAATACTCCCTCCGTTCCGGGTAAGTTGCAACAATTTGCCATTTTGGGCATTCCACTTAAGTTGCAACAATGCCAAATAAGGAAACTCTTTATTACTTTTATAATCCTCCACTCGTTTTCTCTCTTCCTCCCAACCACTCATTATTCTCCACTCATTCTCTCTCTTCCTCCCAACCACTCATTATTCTCCTTTCTTAATTTTTGTGCTTCTCTTTCCATGTTGCAACTTACCCGGAACGGAGGGAGTATATTTAATAAGAGTAAAAAAAAAGGGGGGGGGGGGTGGGGGTAGGTAGGTGGGGTACTGGAGGTGTGTGGGGGTAGTTAGGGGCGGGGGGAGGTGTTTAAAAATAATTTTAATATGAGTGAAAAGAATTTATTTTATTTTTGGCGGGGGTGGGTGGGGGCTAAAGTGGGCGGAGGCAAGGGGTGTTGAAAGATAATTTTAATATGATTGAAAAAAAAGTTTTTTTTTTTTTTTTTTTTTGTGGGGGAGGGGGAGTGGGGGTGGATGGGGGACGGAAGGGAAGGTAAGGTTGGATGGTGGTGATGGGGTTGGAGGTGGAGTGAGTAGGGTGGGGTTGCATGGGGGAGTTGGGTGTGTGAGTGATGGAGTTAACATTTTCCGTAAAATGACTTACGGAAGAGAAATCCGTAAGTTGTTTTACGGAAAACCTAGCTTATTTCTATTGACCGTAAAATATTTTACATTGATTTTTTTTCTCATTTGGTTACCAAACACCGGAAAACATGTAAAACATTTTCCGTAAAATATTTTACGGTGAAACAAAACCTTAATTCGGGACAAAGGGAGTAATATTTGTGTGTATGATCTCTCTCATCATTTTTGGTCAATTGTGATTTTATTTCCATTAATAGCATAGATAACACTATGTTCGTAACATAGTACACCCCCTATTTTCAATGTGAGTTAAGGAAATAAACATGGGATATCTTTTCTAATCTTATGAGATGTGCAATATAATCTTAAAAACAATTAAAAATGTTATCTACTACCTCCGTCCCAGCTCAATGTGCACACTTACCTTTTAAGTGGGTGTCGTTGATATGTGCACAATCCAAAAAGGAAAGTTTTTTATTATTTTTATAATCTTCCACTCATTCTCTTTCTTCCTCCCAACCACTCATTATTCTCCACTCATTCTCTTTCTTCCTCTTAACCACTCATTATTCTCCACTCATTCTCTTTTTTCCTCCCAACCACTCAATATTCTCCACTCACAATACTTTTGAATATAAATAATCTCTCCTTAAATATTGTGCCAAACAGTAAAGATGCGTATTGAGTTGGGACGGAGGTAGTATATGGCATTAGGGATGACCAAAACCGGTTCCGGGCCCGGTTCCGGTTCGGAACCGCCGGTTCCGGTTCAGCATATATGTGACCCTGAACCGGCCCGCGCTTACACCGGTTCCGGTTCCGGTCATCACAATCCGGTTCCGGTACGGTTCCGGTCCGGTTCCGGTTCAGTCCACGCTACCTTTTTTTATTTTTATTTTATCATACAATAATGAATAAACATGTTAAAATTTATTAAAAGACAAGAGATTTTTATTTTATAATACATTAATGAATAAACATGTTAAAATTTATTGAAAAATAAGGGATTTTTATTTTTTTTAATGGAAATGCCGATCCGGTTCCGGTTCCGGTCCGGTTCCGGTTCGCCATATATGTGACCCTGAACCGGCCCGCGCTTACCACGGTTCCGGTTACTCCGGTTCCGGTTTACTCCCCGGTTTGCTCCGGTTCCGGGCTTTTTCGGTCGGTTCCGGTCCGGTTTTCCGGTTCCGGTCCGATTTGGCCATCCCTATATGGCATAGGATAATTTTAGTGGAGCTCTTTGTATGTTAGCTTTGGAGTTTCTAGACAAGTAGGTTCGGTACCTATCCATAATTGGGTCCACAAACACCGCACTTTTGCCATTTCATCTTTTTGCAAGACTTTTCTTGATCTTTTTAGAAGAATCCCTAGCAATCGACGCCACAATTTTTCTTTCTTTTCGTTCCCGAATCTAGTTTTATTGTTTCTCATCTTTTCTAGTCAAATTTATTTTTCAGTAATTGAAATTTTGAGGTGCTCGGTTCAGTTGAATTGGGGTTTTTTCCTTTCCCACTTGATTCGTTGAGGGTTTCTTGATTTTGGAGAAAAAAATCTTGATTTTTTCATCTGGGTTTGAGGAATTCAGAGTTTTTACCAAGTGGGTGTTGGTTTATGATCTTCAATTTGAGCTGGTAAGCACTTTATTTACCTAATTTTATTCGTTCAGTTCTGAGGTTTGGTAAACACTGTTATTTGGTGAAGATAGATTCCATTTTGGTGGGCTTGAACTCCTTAAATTGGGGGTTTTGGCTAGTGAGTTTAGATTTAAGGAAGTGGAAGATTGCTGGTGCTTATTTTTGTTAAATTGATAGATTTTCTCAATTGGGTATTGGGTTTAGAGGTCAAATTTTTAGGAAAGATCTGTTATTTATTGTAGTTGCTTTTGAATATAGAGAGAAGATGAAGAGAGGGAAAGATGATGAGAAGAAAAATGGTGGACCAATGTTTCCAAGGCTACATGTTAATGATACAGATAAAGGAGGGCCTAGAGCACCTCCTAGGAACAAGATGGCTCTCTATGAACAGCTCAGTGTCCCTTCTCAAAGGTTCAATTCTGGTGCACCCCCTAACCCTAATTCCTCTCCCAATTCTGGATATCCACAGTCATCGAGCCAGGTAAATCTATTTGATATACTATTGATTGATTTGTTTTATGGACTTAGTTTAGTGTGTGATCTAAATCTGCCAGCTTATTGATGCACGCTTTATGTTTATCCATAACTTGCCAATTGAATGATTGAAAACAATATGACTATTAGTTATGCTTACTATTTTACCTGGTCGTTACTTCTCTCAAAAGTAGTATATGTTCGTACTTTTTCGAAGAGTAGCATTCTTATAAGTCAACAAGTGACTGTAGAATTATACTGTTTCAGGTTGGTGGGCGTGAAAGGAGTATGTTCTCCCCACTTCAGTTACCTCCTTCAAGTCATACAGTTGAGAAGAGTAGTAGTCGATATTCTGATGTGAACAATCAACCAGGACACCAAGAGCAGAAAAAGAAGCAAGATGAAGATGATTTTAGGGTCCCCATCTTTGTGCAGTCTGGAATTACTCAAGACCGTCGAGGGAATCATCTTAAAATAGGAAATGAAGGACATGTCACCTCCACTCCTGCTCCTATCAATTCATCAAATACAAGTCACTCAGTGAAGCATCACAATGCTAGTAAGAGAGATCCAAAAGGAACGGATGCTATTGATCTCAACTTAACGCAAGAGCATGTGACTTTTAGAGAAGACAACCCTCCAAAGTTTGTTGCAGGTTTAGAACAATCAATTAAATATTTGTCAAACCAAACCCATCAATTTTCGAGTTTTGATATGAGGAATAATGTTTCGAAGAGTTACAGCCAATTGCAAACTAACGGTAATGTGCAGCCTGATTGTGGAGCTGAGTTGCAGAGGGACAATACTCTGTGGGGTGACAGCGTATCAAATGAGGGTATAAGGGTAATTGAAGCTCACCCAGAAAGGCTGAATGTTCCGAATGATCCTATTAATGGGGATGCCGTTTCGGAGACCTCAATGGTTGATTCGATATCTGGTATTGACATCTCTCCTGATGATGTTGTAGGGATAATAGGTCAGAAGCACTTTTGGAAAGCAAGAAGAGCTATTGTCAAGTAAGTTCCTTTTACAGTTTTACATGTTGAGCTTCCTCAAATATGAATGTGTTGGTGATATTTATCAGGTTTGAGTTGCATCTTGATCGTCGTCTTGTAGTCTTATAGTCACGAGGTACTTCACACATTAATGTTGCATTGTGGTTTAATGTTAATAATCTGGTGAAGTTCAACTTTAAATAGTAAAATGTTAACTGATTCAGGAATGACGAAGTTCATAGTGTAATGTATGTGAGAGACTATATAATCAAATAGATGTTAAGTCTTATGTATCAGTTGGGAAACAGGATATTAGGCTCATTCCCATGCTGTTTTTAACTTTACCCTTTTACATGAAATAAAATTTTGGACACATAACCCATTTTTCTCTTTTGTAAGTACTAGTTCAAAATTAAAAAAAGGTTGACATTTCATGTGTGGAGGCTGAGAGTGAAAAAGGGGGGGGGGTTGTCAGCCAGCTTAAATATAAACTAGTACGATTGTTCAAAATTAAAAATCGAATATTTAATCCTGGACTACCAGAAAAAGGAGAATGCATAGCAACTAAATTTGTTAATGGCAGTAACGACTCCAACAGTGAGATGAAATTAGTCTGCCGTGCATCAGTGTCTTTGGATCGCGGGCTTGATCACTAATTGGTACTCCCTCTGTCCCGATTTTAGGTTCACCGTTTGACTTTGCGCACTTATTAAGAAACCAATGCAAAATGTGTAAGTCAAGTGGGTTAAGGACTCTATTCATAGTTCACGTGGGTAAAAAAATAGATTGTACTCCCTCCGTCCCAGAGTAAGAGTCCTACTTTCCATTTTGGTACGTCCAGGGTAAGAGTCCTATTCCTTAAATGGCAAAGAATCTTTACTATTCACCCCACTCATTCTTTCTCATATTTTACTTTTATACTCACAATACCAATCAATTCACTATTCTCTCCCACTCATTCTCTCTCCTACTTTACTTTTACACTCGCAACATTTACATCACTTCCAATATTTATTAATAAGCGTGCAAATGAAGGGTAGGACTCTTACTCCGGGACGGAGGAGTAGTAGTTTTTTTTTGTATTTTTGTAACTTTATGAGGAAAAGGTGTCCAAAACACTGTTCAATATTTGTCATTTGGGAATAAAGCAAAGGTGAACCTTAAATTGAGACGTACCAAAAAGGAAAGTGTGAACCTTAAATTGGGACGGAAGGAGTATTACTTGCTCTACACATCCTTTTTGCTTTGTTGGTTGGTACGCAGAAGCATTTTCATTAAGAGTACTCTAACTTGTTTCTTCTTTGGGTCAAGTCTTACTAGTAATTTTGAGTTAACTATACATTGAAAGATAAGAACAGATACAACACTTGGAATATCATTTTTCGTTTCTTTGTTGTATTAGAGATATGGTCAATTTGGAGAATAAATATTTTAAAGTCTTACTTTCTCTGATGGGGAAGAGTAGTGATCCTCTGTACTGGGCCGTTATGTATAAAAGATCTGAAATTTAGAACATGGAACAAGTCTGTTAAAGTTTCAAAAATCTCCGCATCTTTTAATGTCAGATAACAGAATTTTATTGCTCAAGGAAAGCTGGGTACTGGTTTTCTGGGCCGAGAGTCCTATTTTTCCAATTTGAGATGAAGGGTTTAAGTATGAGAGTAATAGAGGGCCAGGATTGTTAGTTAGAACGGGCATTCTTTCCCTGTTTGCTCGGCGACCGGTCATGAAGGAGAGGCCATTGTACAATGATATAGTATGTGCAAGGTGAGCATACAATGAACCTTTTTTAATTCTCTGTCCCTTACATTTTCAATTTGGGAAGTTTATCTTCCGTTCTTATATGCCTTGGGTTCTAAGTTAAGCTACTTTTCCAGCTCCGGCAGTGCGGTTGGTTGATATATTTGGAAAATATATTGGAGCTTGTGTTGTGCTGGTTTGGCGTGGCAGGAAGTGGTGAGTAGGGTTTTCCCTTTGGACGTAAGTTCATCCAAATACTTTGAGGATTTCACCACTTCCTTTCCGTTCCTAGTGAATAAATTTTGGTGCTCAGTATGTGCCTTGATACTGGTGCATTATAGCATATAGCAGTCTACATAGTACTCCAAACCCCTCCTCTTCCCTTCAGACAGAGTGAGAATTAATAGTGTATCTATACTAAGTTTAATGATTTTTTTTTTTTTTTTTTTTGCAAAATCTTTATGTTGCTGACCGCTTTCAGTTGTCATTGTATGATATGGAACATATGTTGTTCTTATATATGGTAGTTGTTGATGTTCCGAATTTTTGGTCTACATGTCTTTCATTCGTTCCTTTTATGTCTTGGGAATTTTTTATGGTTTAAACTTGTGTTAAATCTACATGATTCATTTTCCTCCATAGTTTATTACTTATTACTTTTAGGGAAATAGTTTAATATGTTATTTCTTGGGAAAATTTAATTTAAAATTGTATTTTATGCTTTACAGTTCACCATTTCCATACAACCCCACCTCTCTCTACTTTTTCAGAATGTTGCTCAACATTTCCCACCTTATGCTAACTGTCTCTGTGTGTGTGTGAGCGCGCGTGTTCTTAATTCAATCCTTTTACCATTTACAGTCAACAAAGAGTGTTTGCAGTTCAAGTGTTCGAGTTGCATAGATTGCTAAAGGTAAGAGATTTTCATCTTTCTTTACCCTTTACATTCCTTGGGGTGAAATCATCGACTATTTCACACATATTTAGTCCCTTAATTTATTTATTTTTTCTAAATTCAACCACCTTTTGCTTATGGAACAGGTGCAAAAATTAATTGCTGGATCACCACAACTTCTGGTTGAAGAAAATGCGTATTCGGGCAAACCTTTAAAGGTCATTCCTGCAAAGAAACTTCCTTTGGAGATAATTGTGAAACCAACACCAAACATCTCCAAGCGTAAAGATAATAGTGAAAAAACGAGCCAGAATGTTGAATTTTCTGCTGAAAACGCGTATTTGGGAAAACCCGTAAAGATCACTCCTGCAAAGAAACTTCCTTTAGAGATAATTGTGAAACCAACACCAATTATTTCAAAACGTAAAGATGATGATAGTGAAAAAACAAGCCAATATGTGGAAGTTTCTGCTGAAAATGCTGTTGAGAAGACTTCTCCATCTTCCGTGCAAAATGGTGGTCAACCCTCGAGTTACATACCATCACAAGGGGACCCACAAACAACTGCTGATCCCAATATGGGTCCTTGGGGTTTCAATCAGCAGCCTGGGCACCAATGGTTAATCCCGGTTATGACTCCTTCTGAAGGGCTAGTCTACAAACCGTACCCTGGGCCCGGGTTCATGAGCCCTGTTTGTGGAGGTTGTGGACCTCCCGGATCAACTCCTATGATGGGTATGTCCTTTCAGTAATTAGTTGCATTTTTTGTCATTTTCTTTTCAGCCTTGCCCATCAGTCACATTCGAGTAATTTTTACTTCCTCCGTCCCATGATAGCCACATTCGAATTTTGACAAAAGATTTAGGATAATTAGTTTTTCCTATATCTTTAGTCAAAATCCATTCAAACCAACCACTAAAATAGTGGGACTATCTTTATGGGACGGAAGTAGTATGTCTTTTAGAAGTCCTGTTCCGGCTTGCCCTCTTAGAAACTGGAGCAGAGTTCGAGCGACGGTCTAGAGATAGGTGTGTTTAACTAGTCATGTTCAAAGCTCATCTGTCCTGGCTCGTGTTTGGTTCAAGCTGAACTTGATCGTGACTTTTGGCTTTAGGTATAAACGGGGTCAGTTCAACTCCGCTCGAATAAGATGTGGGTCAGAAGATGTATATATTCCCATCTTTCACGAAATAGAGGAAATTGACTTTTAGGCAGTTTATACTCTGATCCTATTGACTTTACATGAGTTTTAAGTAACTGACTTCAAGTGCATTAGCTGATACCTCAAATTATCTTTTCTTGTCATCAAATCTGTAAGCATATGGTTGTCAATCGACCCCTTGATTTCGGAACCATGACATTTTTACCCCTTTATAGAAAAATAATAATTTACTTCTTAAACTAAAAATAAAAAATAATTTTCCACCCCTTTGGTTTAGAAAAAAAGAAAAAAACACTAGTATATCATAGATTTGACCCCTTCTAATAAAATTCTGGCTTTGCCACTGTGGTAACCAGTTATTTTCTCACCTTTAAAACCAGTCTCTTGTCTATAACCAAAGGTGCTTAAATTAACAGGCCGTTTTATTATTGAACAGGGCCTAACTTCATGAATTACGGTGTCCCACCGCCACCTCATCATCATTACCAAGGGCTCGGGATTCCACCATTTGCTCCTCCACCCAGTCATGGCTACTTTCCACCTTATGGTATGTCCTCAATGAACACTTCAATTTCAAGCTCAGCTGGCCAACACATGCACAACTTCAACACACAATATCAAAACTCATCCAACATCCCATCTGAGGTCCCACACGAGAAGAACGAAACCGCCGTTCCAAAGGTACGGAAATTCGCTGCATCTAAAGAGAGCGAGATGCAAGTCAGTACTGCAAGTAGTCCAAGTGAAAGAACTCGGGAAAGAAACCCTCTTACTCTTTTCCCCACTTCTCGAGCCGTTCAATTCCCGGAGAGAGTGCCAGAACCACATGAGGTGATGGACCCGCCCTCACGTGTTATCAGAGTAGTACCTCACAATGCCAGATCAGCAACAGCGTCCGTGGCAAGGATTTTTCAGTCTATACAAGAAGAGAGAAAACAGTATGATTCTGTTTAAAGATCATCTCTCAGGTAGTAGTAATGACCATGGTCTCATCAAAGTTGATGCTTGCTTTGTCATTTTTATGTGCTCTTTATTGTCTCAACATATATATATATATATATATATATATATATATATATATATATATATATATAAATATATATATAAATATATAAATATTTATATATTTGTAGGGGTTTTATGCTGTATGTAAATATACCTGTATTTACATCAGATCAGATCTGCAGTGTAATATTAGTTGTTTCAAATGTTGTATTAATATGATTTTTTGGGTGTAATACCTTTCTGAAGTTGTGACGACTTGTATTGAATGACAAAGGTAGCTTACTTTTCTCTCTCTCTCTCTCTCTCACACACACACAGAGGCACACAAGGGGGTGCAAATTTATTCTTTTTAAACATGCTTATAATAATTTGGACGGATGCCTAATTGCACCCGACTGCTATGTAATTGTATATTGCACATTTCACGTGTCAAAGTTGTAATATACATCGGATTGCAACCTGACTGATATGCAATTGTATATTGCACTTTTCGCGTGTCACAATTGTAATATATGCCATCGGATTTTTAGGATTGCTAATCGACCAATCGGCACAATGTACTATCAATTTGTTTACACCAAATACAATGTACTTCATAGTTACCACTTAATGCGACGTACTTTCAATTTATTTCAAATAATGCAATTTTCGTACTTTTTAATACATTTTAATGCATCGTACTTTCCAATTTTATTATCAAATAATGCAACTCAGTTGCGTTATTTGTAACAGTTCTTAAAAGTACATATCATTATGTTGTCACTAGATAGTACATTGGATTTGGTGTAACAGAGGGTATAGTACATTGTACGGATTGGTAATCCGATTGGGTACTTAATTACTACTTATGTTCTTAAATGAACGTTCAAATTTCAATTTAAGAGAGATTCTGAAAATGTTCTATTTTTAGATAATTACTCTCTCCGTCTCAAAATAGATGTCGTTTTGGAGTGTTTCACACATATGTCGTTTTGGAGTGTTTCACACATATTAAGAAATGTCATGCATATGAAAAAGTCTCAAATACCCCTAAAGTAATTCAACTACCTAGGTAATTAAATGGTTAGGTAAGAGATAATTCACTATCATTTATAAAGAGTATAATTGGTATAGAGCAATAAAAAAACTTTGAAAATGGTGAAACGACAAGTATTTTGAGACAAAATTTAACTCCCAAAACGACATCAATTTTGAGACGGAGAGAGTAAATGACAAAGATGCATAAATATTCTTGTTATTCTCTTTTTATAATTATTAGTGAAAATAATTAGTAATAAAACATTCAGGGACACATTTTCACAAAAAAGATATTAATTTTGTTTTTTTTTTTTGTTTTTTTTTTGAAAACGAATATTCATAGGACGAAGAAAAAAGAGAATTTTAATTAATTAAGAGAGTTTTTTTTTTTTTTTTTTTTTTTTTTTGAAAAAGAAAGAAAATAAGTAAAGGGTAATTCCTAGCGGATAAAAGGAGGCCAAAATCGGGCGTCAAGATGCCAAGAAGTCACCCAATGGGAAGCAGGGCACTGCTTCTGCTGCGAGGAGTCGCGCCACCGTACTCCGCCACCCACCACCCTCGTATTCTTCAACAATTCTCACAATTAACCCTTTCCCAAACGTTTATGCACAAAGAAAAGAAATGGGTAAATCGCAGTTTCTCGGTCAAGTCTAGTTTGGAACCACCTGATTTGACTCGTTTGGCTCAAACCGCCCGCATTTCTCTAACCCCAACTGAGGTATTGTCGCCCATTTCATTCTTCACATGTACGCTATCCGTTTGTTAGAATGCCTGTGAGAGTTTTGTGTGTCCTCTCTATGTATCTGTGGGTGTTCTTTTTGTGTCTGCGCCTTCATACATTCAATAATTATGTATCTAATTAATCTTTACAGGTTGAAGAATTTGCTCCCAAGATTCAACAAGTGGTAGATTGGTATTCCTCTCTCTCTGTATGATGTGTGTGTTTGTGTGTATATGTTCTCTCTCCCTCCCTTTTCAATTAGCACAGTAACATGGTGGTATCTTACATTGTTCAAGTCAGTTACTTGGTTGAGATTTTTCACTTCTTTAAGGAATTCTTTGTCAGAGTGGTGGTTATTTAATAAATTTATTTAAGTAGAAATGGGCAAAATTTTAATATGATGCAAACTATGATTTCCTCTTTGTATCATTGTATGTGTTGAGTAGGATGATTTTTGGTACAACTGGACGATTGGGATAAGGATCTATGTTCCACTGTTAGGTTTGTCTTTTCCAGTTATCGATTTTGGCCTCTCTGACAATTTTCAAGCTCAAGTCTTTGCATGTGTGATTCTATGTTTTTCCTCACATGTTTCTGTTGCATTTTGTATCCCTGTCTGGAGCAATTGAGGGTGAGAGCCCTTTGTTTCTCTTTGTGGATTATACTAGGGGGTTTTCATTTTTATTTCATCTTGGCAGAAGTCTTGTCTTTTTCACTCGGATGAATGTGCAAGTTATTGGACTTTTGCTGCCTACCTAGATGCACTTTTTAAGGGTTTAATTGAGCTGAACTTTAGTGTTTGTAGAAATGAGCTCATTGTAGATTGATTAGGAGCAACATCGAGCTTCATACTTATTGTGCATGCTTCTAGATCCTTGTTCCATGAAGGGATTGGATAAGTCATGCCAGAGGCATCAAAATAGCTCTAAGCACCAGTAGGCCGACTGGAACGGGTGATTTGAGTTCAGTAATGCACAAGATAACTGTTGAAATCAACACTAACTCAGTAGTCGGGAACTTTCTGGAGAGTTTTCCATTGATTCAGTCCATGTGCACAATTCTTGAAGAATCCAGAAAATTATCACCATTGATGAAGAAGAAAGAAGCCTCTAGAAGAATCAAGAGGATATCTTAAAGCTTCCTCCACCAACTTGGAAAACCCTCAAGATATTGGAGTCACCATGGAAAGGTCTATAAATATCAAGGAGCTACTCTCACCGACCTAGTGTAGTATAAATAGGGTTCAAGACTTTTGTGGGTATCATTTGGAAAAGTAGAGTCCAGCATGTGAGTGGAAGAGTGAGAGTCCAGTGCCTCTTGGCTATTATCTAGTGTGTCAGAGTCTAGTTATTGTGACCATTAAGCACTTGTAGTTTGTCAATTGTAAAAATTACTGAAGTAACAAAAACAGTGTGCTATTATTATTACTTGTGCTTCGCCAATTTGGATAGAAAAATCAACATATAACTTCATTTTTTAAGCTCAGGATTCTGTTGCAGAAAGACCCTTTGTTTTGTTGTTAGTAGTGGGGGCTGATGCCTCCATGGTCTCTTCTTGGTCCTGTAAATGGTGATCGGAGTTAGGGTATGATGCGTGAGAGCTTATGGGAAGCTATTCTGGAATCCTAATTTCTGAATGCCTTTGCATTAATTGAACTAGAATTGGTGGAAAGTCTTCAGTTTTAGTGGAGTAAATAGCATTCTCCAATATGGGGGGGGGGGGGGGCTGTCACAAACTTCTGTCTCACTGAGGCTGAACTAAATGGACTCCTTGCATCGGGATTTGGGGATATAATAGTTAGTGGAACAGTTAAAATGTTTTTACTCCATTTCGAAAAAGGATCCCTTGCCATGTCAATGTTTTTCATTCAACTAGAAAACTAGTGACTGCCACCAAGTATTTCGAGGAAAAGATGCAAAATTTTGGTGAATAGCTGTATTTGCAAATTAGTGGCTGAAATGGCTGATTGAATTTTACTACTCCCTCTGAGCCAATAATTTTTTCCTTTTTCCTTTTTTGTCCGTCCCAATTCCCCCAAAAAATTAGTCACATTTGTTAGAGAAGAAATATTTTTGGTGCAATTATATGGTACAAACAAGTAAATTTCAATTCTAGAAAAGTTTGACATGTCAAACACAATTATTTTTTGGGACAGAGGGAGTACGTTGTAACTTGGAAGGGGACTGTGGGAACAATGTTTCCTCGTGTTCTCCTATGTATAGTTGATTTGCTCTTGACTGAAAGTCTTGCTCGCTCCTGAACTCTGCGGCGAGTTCAGTCACCACCTCTGGGCCTGAGCTCTGAGGCGTAATGCATAAGGAGTCGGTGGAGGTCAGCCTTCGTGTGAGCGGTAGCGAACGATGAAACAAGAGGAAGCACTGCTTTTAAATTTTATTTATTTTCGAAGATAGTGATGAAAATGCTGCATTGCTATGCAATTTCCAGACAAATTTCTGCTGTTGAAACTTGAATTCATTTGCCAGTACCATACATAACTGCTATGTCCCACCCGCACACACTTCTAATGTTGTTCAAACGACGACTATTTGACTTGCACTTGATGCGCTTTGAAGAGTCAATGTGATGTACGCTTTGATTTTTGTGGACAGGTTTGGGCAACTTCAATCTGTTGATCTTGAGAGTATCGATCCAGCAATTAGGGCAGGTGCTTGGAAAACAATTAATTGCCAGTTTCATTTGATAATCTTTAGAATATTGCTTCTTGTATATAACTTTTACAAATAATGGATCTTTTTGATTTGTTAATTCTTCTCTATTTATCATCAATTATCTTTTTTGAGCTTTGTCTGTTGTGATGCAGGTACTGATGTTGGAAGCTTCCGTGATGATCTTCCGGAAACATTTGAGAATAGGTTCGGGCTTCTACTTCTACTGTGCTTAAGTGATGTGAATGTGTAATGGTTCAATATCTAAACTAAATATAATCATGTACTATACTAGGGACGCTATGATAGCTTCTGTTCCAAGCTATGACGATCCATACATCAAAGTTCCCAAAGTCTTGAAAGAGGAGTAGAATCATCAAGGTAAACATTGCGATCTCTATTTTATCCTCTTCCTATTTACTCCCTCCGTCCCCTAATACATGTCACACTTTCCTTTTAAGTCTGTCGCAGAATAAATACCAACTTTTAGAAAAGGCAACAATTTTAATGCAATTTTACCATGGTACAAGCAATGTACAAACAAGAAAGCACATTCTTTAAAATAATTGACTAGTCAAATGCGACATTTATTTTACAGAGAGTATGTAGGAAGTATCTAAGCTAAATTCAGTTCACTCTCACCAAATAAAACAAATAATTGCTTGTTTTCCTGACAATGTAGATATTGAAATTTCTACAGGGCGTACGGATGATAACACTCTTTAAGACATAAAGCTACAACACTGGGCAGTGCAGCATGTCAATACGAAGGAGCACTAGAGATATCAAATACTTGTTGAACAAGGGTAGGGAAAATTCTATGCTAATTGTTGAACCGTTTGATGTTAAAGTATACAGTTGCCAATATAGAGATTTATCCTCGACAAGAAAGGTAATGATTTTAGTTTCCTCTTGTAATCTTCTTTCGATATATTAACCACCTTCCAATTTAAGTGATTTTCCCCATACATTACCTTCCTCGTTCTTTCAATGAGCGATTTTTTTGTTACAGTGCAAGGTATAATACTGTTTACTCCCATGAGAGCCCTGTCTTTTCCTGGACCCCACGCATAGTGAGAACTCTTGTACTGCCAGTGAAAACATGAAACACCTAAGATCGCATTTTTGTTTATTCTAGTTTTAATCCGAGAATGAAAGTCATACCTCATTTTATTCCCAAATTCAGAAATTCATCCCCAAATTCTTGAAACATACAACCAAAGAAGCAAAAAGTACAACACTCTAAGGGCACCTATCATTTCTACCAGGACCACCATAGAAGAATTGAGGATCATCAACATAATCACTAACATAAAAAACATCATAACACTCATACTCATCCGAATGAGCATTAACCCATTCAGGAAACATGAGTTCGTGTGAATTTTGTTCAACTCTCATCCTTGTAATCGTCCCGCTGTTTTGGAAAATCCAATCTGGCCATCTCCCATTCCCCATGTTTGTTTGTGTGTGGTGAGGATGCGTTTTCACCCTTGAGCTGTAAACTTCACCTCCCCATTGAACAATCACTGCATGGTGACTTAGTAGCCTGAATAACTCTGCTGGCCAGTACCCTATGCTCACCTTCTCCCCAAATTGGACCCACCAGTTGTTTGTGATTGGATCCTGTGTTTTTAATAATATTGCAATATGAAATGTGTGCTAGAAAATATAGTTCAATAATTGGATCATATCAACTTTTTTTTAACCCTCGTACTTTGATGAAGCTTCGGTTTTAACCACCCTTGTTTTATTTTATCAATTTTAACCATCCTACTTTAGATAAGATTCATTCTATGTTTTTTTTTTTTTTTTTAAAGAATTTTTAACCATCGTACTTTGGATTTTTGGGCGATAATGAGTGCGTATCTCAAGTACGATGGTTAAAACTGAGTGTTTAAAACCGAAGCTTCCTCAAAGTACGAGGGTTTAATGTATGTCGTATTTTGAGCATATGATCACCAAATGGAGCAAAGTTCTTGAGGTAGAGGGGAAGAATGATACGCCCGCGCGCGCACACACACCAGAATGTACTGGGCTCGTCCGGGATCTCTCACAAAACATACTCAACAGCCACACATGCACACCTTCACTGTGTGTGTATGTGTTGTGATATAGAGTACGTACGTGTATACACACACACACACACATATATACACACACATATACATACACACATATGCATACACACATCTACATACACACATAGATATATACACACACATACATTCATGCACACACGCACATACATACATTCATGCACACACACACATACATATGTGTGTGTATACATGTATATATGTGTGTGTGTGTAGATATATGGAGTACTATTATTTACTTTCCTCTAACCTTGTGGACATAAACAATGATTTCATAAGGCAAGCCATTGGGATTTGAGATGGGGTAGATGGCTCCTCCAAGAGCAATTTCATGGTTCACTTGAACAAATCCAGGACATGTTAGATCAAAGCAACCTGTTTTCTGTGAAGCATCAACCTAATAACACATGCATAAAAAAAAAAAAACAGAAATAAATTTTAGTAAATGTCACATGTCAGCGTCTGAGAAATTTAAAATAAATAAATAAATAAATGAATAACGCTCGAGGAAAATAAGGAGAAAAATATTACAGTCCAGTAGACGTAATATCTGGTTTGATGATCCTTGTACACTCTTGGGTTGACCTGAAAATTTTGTAAAATTCATTAACAAAAGAATTACTTCCTCCGTCCCTAAATGAATGTACGAAAAAATGCCATCATTTTGCTGAAAATATTCTATATTGTTGAAGGTGAAAGGGAATGAATACTAACAGCCCAGCCAGATTCAACAGACTCGTCGCCATTTTGAAGAGACACCATAGAAGTACTGTACTCATCCTCAGACTCAACATAAGGGTTCCAAACCTTAATGTTAGCTTTCCCTCCCGAGTAACTGTATCCCTCTGTTATCAGCCCTGCTGCCTACACGCACACGACACAATAATCATATTAGCAAGAAAATATACACTCCGGCTTCCCTAATAATACGTGTCGCAGTTGTAAATTGCTGTATATAACATACCAATTAACAGCAGTAATGAAAACACTAGCGTTTTAAGATTTTGTATAGTAGTACAAATTATCAGTCATTTAAAGCATAACTACAAATACTTTACGCGTGCAAAAGTAATAACGTACCGAGTGATTTGGCATGTGAAAGCTACTACTAGTGTCATTGGATTGCGTAATGACATGATTTCTAGGGTTCTTCCTCCCATAGGCATGAGTTGTTGTATTTGCTTGTTTAAGTAAATGCTTGCTTGGTATTCTTCTTATTGGAATTGTTCCCTTTGGGCAGCTTCCTCTTCTTTGCCATATTTGTGATGTTACAATGTTATCATACCCTTGTTTTCTTTCACTTGAAGATGCTTCTTTGTTTGTCTTCTCCTCCTTTGGACCATTTGTCGGTGTCATCTGATCAGAAACAAAAATAGACATTCATTTTAAGACAGAAGGCATCTAGATTATATAGAAAGCGCCAATATTGACCCGCTAACACAATTCGCCGTAATAGCTATACACTGAATGCATGTCTTTTTTTTTTTTTTTTTTTTGTCGTAATTATAATAATATTTTTTTTTTATTTTTTTGGTAAAGAAAATTAAATGAGACCTGAATAGTGTGATTCCTTAGAGCAGGGTGATCAAATGCTGGCTGCTTGTAGATGTCAATGCAATCAATTATATCGCCATCTTCGCTCTACAAAACCTCAAGTAATTTCTTCAGTAACATTACGAAAATTATCAACTTTCATTAAGGTAAGATTAATTTTGTAGCAAAATTAGCACAAAATTGCAGTTTGGAACATGAAATAGCATGGAAAAAAAGCGTTACCCGGATGCTTTTTACTGCATGCCTTTTGAGAAGCTTGTTTGTGGACGACATAGATTTGTGAACCTTCGCAACTACACAAGTAATCATACAGATCAACGTTACGTTCAGTAGCAAAAATCGTATCATCCGCTTGAATTCCATCTCTGTTTAAGAAAGATAGAACCAAAAAAAAAAAAAAAAAAAAGTTTGTGGTTCTGATTAATATTTTCTTTCTTTTGTTTCAATCTCTATGTATATAGTTGTAGGGAATTGTTATAAAATTTCCACTACTTTCATTATTTCAAGAAGAATGAGAAGAGCGAGCGAGATCGATGAGAAGACACCATTTAGACATGATTGACCTTCTCTATCATCCAAATCTCATTTTTAGTTTTCAAAATTTGAAAACAAAGCTATTGCGTGCATGTTCGAGTTTGAGCACAATTTATGCACCAGTATGAGTTATGAAAAGTAGGCAAGCGAGAGTTAAACTCGAGTCACGTTAGCATTGAGATAAATTTTAACAAGTTACCGGAGCAAGTTTTGATAGTCAAAATTTTTAACATTTCAAACTCCTCACCAAATAAATCGTGCCGTATGCATTTCATGAAATTAATTTGAAGTACAACAACATCAAGAATTTTCGTTCATATAACTCAGTTTGTATAATGATGAATCCTAATTCATGAAATTAAATACTTATTTTTGTTTATATCATTTAATAAGTAGCTTTTATCAAACAACAAGTCGTTGTAGTATAGTGGTAAGTATTCCCGCCTGTCACGCGGGTGACCCGGGTTCGATCCCCGGCAACGGCGTTTAATTTTTTTAAATTTCGTTTAATCAAGTTTTTGTGCAAACCGGGTCTCTATATAAATCGGGTTGGTTTAAGTTTTTTATATTTCGTTCCGGCGAAGATAAGCCGGCTTCGCGTATACTCAACCGTTCCGGCGAAGCTGGAAAATCTCACCGACCTTCAACCTACCCTGAATGGTATTTCCGACGACCTTTACTTCAAGTTTTTCTATAATTTTTAATTTTGTTTTTCATTCATCTTTCAATAAATCAATTCCTACTTCAATTTCCGGCCAAAATGTACATTGTAATTTAACTTCATTTGTCATTTCCGATCGAGTTATTACTGTGTTGTCTTCATTTTTAGCTGCTCGTTTTCAAAATCATAGACCTAGTTGTACACGGTGTCTTATTTTGGGAGCATGAACTCTTTTAGTGATATGCGAGAAGATGGTAAGTGCAATATATTTTTTGTTTCGTTTGAGATAGAGGGAGTATGATCGAGACGAGTCGAGATCTCCTGTACCACTTTTGTGTGCCACTCCATGTACCACTTCTAATCTAACTGTTCACACGTTTGCATGATATTATAATAATACCACTCTTAACAATTGTGAGCTATTAGATCACTTGTGGCACATAAAATGGCACACAAAGTGGTACAGAGGATTTGGACTCGATCGAGACCAGTTTTAAGAAGTAATACTCCGTATATTTTTCTCATAGTCTGTTCCGTTGAAGTTTGGGGAAAGTGATTTCCGCCCGGTCTTTTCTTTTCTTTTTTTTTTTTTTTTTTTTTTTTTTAGGGGGGGGGGGTGTGGAGCAATTGAGAATCAATAATTTTTTTTTTGTGTATATCGACAATAATGAAATGGAAGTTGAAAAATCATTTTGGGACTAAGGCTTTGTTGTTGTTGTTGTAACTTGTATTCCTTAACTCTAGGAAAATTTTAAAATTTCAGTTGCCGTCAGTATCACATATCACGCTTCTCTTTAAATCTTTCCTTTAATTTTACTTGCTAATTATATGAAATATATGAAACCAAGGATTTAAACTACAAGGAGTCGTTGGAACTCTTCAGTTGGCATTCTGTCCACAAAGAGTCTCCACAGGAACCTTATGGTGCAATTGCAGACAAGATAGTGGCTTATTCCTGCGGACTTCCCTTAGCTCTTGTGGTTTTAGGTGCATACTTGTTTGGAAGAACCGTCCAAGAATGGAAGAGTGCCATTAAAAGCCTTCAAAAATTTCCTCCTAACGAGATTCAAAATATATTGAAGATAAGCTATGACGGTTTGGATAATGATGAACAGAGGGACATCTTCCTTGATATTGCATGTTTCTTTATTGGAACGGATATAGACTATGTAACTGAAATACTGAATGGCTGTGATTTCAGTACAGAAATAGGAATTGGAATTCTAAAAGATAGATGTTTACTCAAGGTCGATAGGAAAAACAAGTTGTGGATGCATGATTTGGTCCGTGATATGGGAAGGGAAATAATCAGGCAACAATTCCCTAAGGAACCCGGTAAGCGCAGCCGTTTGTGGGATCACCAGGATGTAACTGACGTACTCATTGACAACATGGTGAGAGCGAAACACTTATCCTCATACCAATTCAGTAAGTTATAAGACTTGGCTAATACTCTTCCTCCGTCGCAAAATGATCTTTCTCAAAAAATTCTTCCCATTTCTACAATTTGGGCTTAAAAGTGCATAAACAAAACATGGCTACTGAAGCAAGTGTTCATATCCTTAAAAAGTTTGAATAGTCAAATGGGAAGATCCTTTTGGCACGGAGGGAGTATTCTTTCTCTAACCAACCATAAAAACAGAAACATGTTGGAAATTTCTTATATATTTATATTGTCGTGTATCAGGGAACAAAAGCAATCGAAGGTGTCACGCTAGTTTCTACATTAGAAGAAAAAATTCATTTGCGTGTTTTGTGAGGATGCATAGATTGAGATTAATCCAAATGGAGAACGTTAATCTTGATGGAAGCTTTGAACATCTATCGCGAAAGTTTAGGTTGATCAAATGGCACGACTGCTCTTTGGATCATCTACCTTCTAATTTGCAATTGAACAATCTTGTTGCCCTAGACATGCAGCACAGTAGGATGACCAAAGTCTGGCAGGGTATCCCAGTAAGATATTACCACTCCATTCTTTCTTGTTCTCTAATTACTCACCCCTTCCCAAAATTGATAGTCCATTTGACCTTTTCAAAGATTTTAAGGTTACATTATACTTTTTGGAAATTCAGTGATTTTGAAGCCTTAATTTTGGAAATTGACTAGCTTTCTGGGACAAAGAAAAAGGGAAATGAGACTATTTGGGACGGAGCGAGTATATTTTAATAATAACACCGCGCACACATGCACAAAGAGAAATAAACAGAGACTAATCACCAACATAATTTCATTGATTCAGTTCCTACGACATTTGAAGATCCTAAACCTCAGTCATTCTAAGCGCCTGACATCAACACCCGACTTCAAAAGCGTACCAATTCTTGTGACATTAATAGTCGAAGGTTGTACAAGTTTGCTTCAGATTGACCCATCAATTGGATATTTGACTAGCCTATTGTTCTTGAATCTGAAAGGTTGTAAGAAGATTACAAATATTCCAAGTCAAGTTTGCTGGCTGAAATCTCCTGGATATATAAACGTTAGTGGTTGCTCAAATCTAAACGAGTTGCATCCGGACCTAGGGTACCATGGATTCTTAAGAGAGCTTTATGCAGATGAAACTGCGATTACTAAGCTACCCTTTTCCTTCAAATGTATTAGACACCTTACAAGATTATCTCTAAGAGGATGTACTAAGATGAGAAAGGGACATTTTTCTCCGGCCAACTAGTATTTTTCACTTTTCGCACAATCAAAAGCTCTGCGAAGGCTTAGTTTACGGGACTGTGATCTGTGTGATGAAGATATTCCGTACAATATTGGGGACTTGTCTGGACTTCAGGAATTGGATTTAGCTGGAAATAGTCTTACCAAACTTCCACGCAGCTTCAGGGAGTTGACCAATCTTGACTCGCTTTGGTTGGACAACTGGAGCATTCTTCAATCAACGCCCGGACTTCCATCTAATTTAAAGGCTCTGGTGGCTACAAATATTAATGCATCCACAAGAGAGCTACCGGACAATCAGATCCAGGGCATGATAACACCAAATGCAGAGCTTCCTGTCAAGGAAAGTGGGGAAAGTTTAGCCGATGAAAAGAAGAAGCAGAGGTTGGATCTTTGTTTTCTTTTTCTCAGTAGTACCATTATAGCTACAATCTCTTTTACATGTCTCCTCCTATTTTGTACCTCATAGAATTTTGTAACTTGATGCATATATGATTCCCGTAAGATATCTTTTTATTGTTGAAAGTGTTCATTCCTGCACAGCCTAGTATTGAGAATGACAAAGGAGACACCGCCTCTTAATACTCCCTCCACCCTATAATAAACATCACATTTGATTTGTCAACGTTTTTAAAGAATGTGTTTTACATGTTCGTACATTGCATGTACAACAGTAAAATTGGACTTAAACCATTTCCTAATCTAGAAATGCGACATTTATTTGGGACTGAACAAAAATGTGTTTGTATTAGGTCCAACGGGATTATGAGAGAATACTTGGCCTTACACACACAATAAACCACCAAAGAGGAGTGAGGGGATCAGAATAAGAACTAACTAGCTCAGGAGAATTCAAGACTTGATGGATTAAGAATGGGAAGGCAACCTGGAAGAAGGGTATCGGTCATGCGATTTATATGATGTCGGGAAAGTTGAACAATCTTTCTTTCGCGAGATTTAGAAGTTTCACGGGCCAATAAAAGCCCGCTTCCGGTTCAAAGAAATAATTGATGTTAAGAGTGCCTATATATTTTATGTCGGTTTATAAGGATTAGTCACGAGTCGAAATATTGTTAGGGATCTTAACTGTCTTGAACTTATAATCAATGTGGTTAATATCGATTTTGTCACTTTTTTTTTTTTTTTTTTTTTTTTTTATCTTCTCACGTATAACTGTGCATAAAAATTTTCTTATAAAAATTGTAGAGTTATGCATATTAATAGAACTTTTACGAAAGTCAGGTAACAAATACTCCCTCCGGTCCCAAATATAAGCAAAAATAACTAAAATCACACCTATTAAGAAAGTAGTTAAGTTAGTTAATTGTCTTGATTTTATAATAAAAACATGTTAAAATTACTAATATATCCTTATATTAAATGTGTAATAAATGTGCACTTGTATTTGAAAATGAATAATTAATTAGGGGCAGTTTTTGGTAAGAGAGTATTAAATAGTCTTGAAATCCCTTAGAGTTGCTTATATTTAGGTAAAAAAAACCCACTTTTGTTGCTTATAATTGAGTCCGGAGGGAGTGCAGTCTTATGGAGCTCTAATCCGGACTATCTTTATATAATTTCTCAAGAAAATTGCGTTTTTTTAGTCGAAAAGGGCGATGCCCCTATTTTTTTTTATGAAACTAATTCTTCTGCCCAAATACTTTAATATATAAATCTAGCTGTACTATGATGTGAATCGGATTCGGTTAGAAAAACAGAGAAAAAGAGGAGCTCAATTTCAATATTGGACAGTGAACCTAAAACAATACTATCAAATGACTATTTCTTACATTTGTTTTGTTTTAGGTAATACTCCTACAATTTTTATGATCTTTCCAATAATGGCATTTGGTATTCAGCCATGGCATCACCTTTTTTTTTTTTTTTTTTTTTACCATCTCTTCGTTTTTTCATTATCCTCTCATCTCTTCTTTGACGAGTCCATCCGTATGTTATCATGTTGTGACTAAGTCTTTGTTGTTTGCTGTCGTTCTTGCTATAGACTCCATTTTTGTGAAATGGTGTCATTTCCCCTTACGTTAAAGTTAAAGTTATACGTCGACTAAAAAGTTTTCAAATTTGCTTTTGATCAAAGAGAAAATTTGAAAAAAATGAACATTTATTTTGAGACGGAGGAAGTATTTAAAGTCATTCTGGTAAGTTACAGTTTTGCTGAATATTATAGTATCCTTATGTTTTTGTTGCCGTTGGAGTTTCTTAAGCTAGATTTCCTGGTTATCTTGGTTTGGTTCATATGAAAGAAATATATTTTTGGGCAAGCCACTCTCTGTATTACTTCAAGTTTGGGTCACATTTATTCTTTTAAGGGGCATTATCAATAACAAGTTTTAGATATTCATTAGAATAATTAAATCAACCTAAAATTATTGCTCAAATTTCTTTTGCAATAACAGTAAAAAAAAGTATGAAGATTATTTTGGGACGGAGGAAGTATCTATTTAATTGTTCTGGTAACGACCCGAGCCGCAGGCCCGACCCGCTACATAAGCACCACACACACTGGCCCACTGTGCACAAATAACTAGGTCCACTTGGCTTACCACAGGCCCACCAAAAGTCCATGGAGATTATTGGTGCTCAATGGTAGTATAGTGGAGACTTATATATCACAATCAAAGCCCATATCTTTCCGATGTGGGATGGGGTATTACAAACACCCCCACTTAAATCCTTGCCGTCCCCGGCAAGGCCCAAACAATACCCAGATCGTCCCCCCGGGCGAAGCCTTATGGCCGGGGGTCTGCCCTGATACCATTTTGTCACGCCCCAAATTAAGGACTATGATAATTTGTCACGCCCCGAAATCCGCGGTCGCACGGACCTCGAGGAGTGACGAACGAAACGATAATCGATTGAAACCGAAAATGAGACCTGAATTTTTCCTCATCTTATAAACAAACCGAATCAAAACTATACAATACAAAAGCTTGACTTGAGTACATCAGAGCTACTAACCCAAGACCGAAAACCCAACATTACAAACCAATATCTACAACCTTACAACTTTATACAAGTTATTATACATATAAGCAAAATACAAGTCTTTCCACCACAGCAAAATGACTTCGACTCTAGATCCAAAGCGCAAAGCCTTCCTGATTCCAACTAAGCTCCACTTGGAAGGGAAGATATGGGACGAAAGTGTTAGATCATTATGGCTTGCAACACAAGTTATTTAGCACTTCCATATATAAAATCATGTCTATGATATTAATATAAAGTATAGTCAAACATAGTCAATGTGTAGAATCCCTGAAATGTAATTTATCTATTTATGATGGGCAAAATGGTAAATTGACATTGCTTAAGAAATGAATAGGTGTGGTCCCTAAATGAAATGTCACCAAGTCTACTATATAAAGGGTCTTCCATCAACCCTTAAGACTACTACATTTTCTTATATTCTCTCCTAAATTCTCTTCATTGGAAGTACTTGAGAGATTAAAAAAGACATTCATCATTTAGAAGAGCCATTTCCCTACATTTTCTTGTTCTTCATTTCTCCCTTCATCTTTAACTATGGATTCAACATGTATATTTTCATGCTTACGCCTTCATCTCTTTCCTCAATCTTATTCTAAATATGAATGTGATATTCGGGGATCACAAATTGTTCCATCAATTGGTATCAGAGCCCGCTCATAATTTAGTTTGAGTTTGAGTTCTTTTAAGAAATCTTTATTGCTTTAATTTGATTCATTTTTCCTGTTGAATCATAAAGATTTGATGTTGATTAGGGACTCTAATTCATTGATAGAGTACTAATAATCTTCATCAGAAATTAAGAAAATGGTTTGAAAGTTTTGTTCATTAAAAACTAAATGATTCAAGTGTGACTATCCCTCATAACATGGTTTTATGTCTAGTGCATACCATGTGGATCCACTCACTTGATTCCATTAATTTTAAAGCAAGATTATCCCTAAATAACGTGGTTTTATGTTTTAAGTACATACCATGTGGATCTACTTGCCACTCATTGATTTTGGGAAAGTTTAAATGAAATTCAGAAAATGCAGAAAATGGACTACTCGGCCGAGTCTTATGATCTGCTCGGCCGAGCACATGAAACGGCGCCAAAAATGACATCATCTGTCCGGACCTTTGGTCGAGTCCGGTCGGATCTCTTAAAAAACCCGGGCGGGTCTTTGGTTATGCCCGGTCGGACCAAGACATGCACGGTCGTGCATTTGGTTTTGCACGGTCGTGCATTGAATGTCGAAAAGGCAATTTGTTTCTGATTAAGGTGCTCAGCCGTGTCCTTTCCTATGCTCGGCCGAGCAGCTCGGTCGTGCGTTTTGTTTAGCACGGCCGTGCACTATATGTCGAAAAATAAAGTTTCTGTAAAAGTGGTGCTCGGCCGAGCAGTTACTGTTCACAGGTTTTGGAAAATTTTTCAATTCTGCACAATTTTGTTTTCCCCCTTGGACAAAACATTCTTTTTCAAACCTTAAAGCCCTGATTAATTATATGCTTAAATAGTTTTATTCATTGTTTAAATAATATTGTCGCCTAAGTGATTAACGTTATTTAAATCCAAAATTATTAAAGTGTTGAATGCTTAAATTGATATGTGAATGACTTGAATTTTCCAAAGAAGATCTTGACATTTGACTAAACTTAAGCATTCATGTGATAACAAATAAAATGAACATTAAGTTGTTTCGTTAAATGCTTAAGACTACCCAAAGGAAGATTAAGCATTTAATCGAACATTGTTCAAATTACTTGTTATCAAAGTCAATTATTTATGAATCAACTCGCAATCCAAAGATTAGTTTTGATGTCATGTTAATTGACTTATTGATGGATTTCATTTGATATATTTAATCTTTTTATTCATAATGTAGTTACTTATTATTATTTTGTATTCATTCTTGTTCTTGATTCCCATCAGATTTACTTAATGCTTCGTCAATTACTGCTGCGATGAGTACTATTCCAATGCTAAATGGGATAAACTTTAAAACTTGGAAAAACAAAATTGTAATGATCTTAGGCTGTATGGACATAGATCTCGCATTTAGGGAGCCGTTTCCTCTTCCTCTTAATGATGAAAGCACTCCTGAGGACCGCTTATATTCTGAGAAGTGGAAACGCTCTAATCGCGTGAGCCTAATGATTATGAAAAATGTCATCCCAGAAACATTTTTGAACAGTGTTCCCGAGGACGTTGATGCTAAGACTTTCCTTGATACCCTTGAAGAACGCTTTGCAAAAAGCAAAAAATCGGAAACAAGTTCTACCTTAAGGAAACTTGTTTCCATGAAGTATAAGAGTACCGGGAATCTTAGGGAGTATATCTTGGAAATGCTTCACCTTTCAACAAAGCTAAAAGCACTTAAGTTAGAGGTGACTGAAGAGCTCCTCATGCATTTAGTTTTGATCTCTCTTCCTCCTCAGTTTGGTCACTTTGAGGTGACCTATAATTGTCAAAAAGACAAGTGGAACATTAATGAATTGATTTCACATGTGACACAAGAGGAAGATAGGTTGAATCAATCTAAGGTAGAAAGTGCTCACTTAGCATCTACCTCTTCTCATGGGACTAAGAGAAGAGGGAAAGAAATTACAGTGACAAGCAATAAGAAGCCTAAAGTATCATCTGATGATCGTAAAGAAAAGAAGTGCTTCTTTTGCAAGGACCCTACACACATGAAGTATGACTGCCTAAGTATCACGCTTGGCGTGCTAAGAAAGGTATGTCATTTGGTCTTGTTTATACTGAGGCTAATTTAGTTTCAATTCCTACATATACATGGTGGTTGGATTCTGGTGCAACAACTCACATAAGTATGTCTATGCAGGGTTGCCTGAATTACCGAAGACCTAGCGAAGATGAAAGATTCATCTATATGGGAGATGGGAACCCGGTTGAAGTAATAGGCATAGGGACTTTTAGGTTGTTATTAAGTACTGGTTATTATTTTGTTTTAAATAATACATTCATTGTACCTTCATTTAGAAGGAATTTAATATCTATCACAGTTTTGGACAAAGAGGGTTACTCTTGTTTATTTGGAAATAATAGATGTGATCTTTATTTTAATTCCATGGTTGTTGGTACTAGTACTTTATCGAGTAGTGATAATCTTTATTTGCTTGACACTACTCAAACAATCAATGAATCCCATAATAATGAAACGAAAATTAAAAAGCGAAAGTTTTCAAGTGAAAATTCTTATACCTTATGGCATAGGCGTTTAGGTCATATCTCCAAAAGGAGAATTGACAATCTTGGGTCAGAAGGAATTATAAATAAACTTGATATTCCGGATAAAGACTTTTGTATTGAATGCCTAAAAGGAAATTTTACAAACACGAAAAGGAAAGTATCATCGAGAGCATCAAGTGTCTTAGAACTAATACATACGGATATTTGTGGGCCATTTCCTACTCCTTCTTGGAATGGTCAACAATACTTTATTACGTTCATAGACGACTACTCTCGATATGGATACATTTATTTACTTCATGATAAATCTCAATCTTTGGACGTTTTCAAGTCTTTTAAGGCCGAAGTTGAAAATCAACTAGGTAAGACTATTAAGAACGTTAGATCCGATCGTGGTGGAGAGTACTATGGTCGGAATGACGGTTCGGGAGAACAACGTCCGGGTCCTTTTGCTCGCTATCTTGAAGAGTGTGGGATTGTCCCTCACTACACTATGCCGGGTATGCCTATAATGAATGGTGTAGCTGAGAGACGTAATAGAACCCTTAAGGATATGGTAAGAAGTATGGTTTCTTGTACCTCTTTACCTCACTCATTATGGGGCGATGCTTTAAAAACCGCAACTTATCTTCTCAATAGGGCTCCCTCTAAGGCTACTAACAATAAAATCCCTTATGAATTATGGACGAATAAGAAACCGTCCTTAAATCATATTTATGTATGGGGTTGTCCAGCAGAAGCTAGGCCTTATAGGCCTAACGAAGGAAAACTGGACGCTAAGATAGTTAGTAGTTATTTTGTGGGGTATGCCGAGAGATCTAGGGGCTATAAATTTTACAACCCGAAAACTAGAACCTTTTTTGAAACAGGAAATGCTAGGTTCTTTGAGGATGTTGAATTTAGAGGGGAAATAAGGAATAATAATTTTGATTTTAAAGAGGAAGAGGCATCTATTTCTATACCTCTTCCCATAGTAGTTCCAATTGGAAATCAAGTACTTGTACCTGAAATTCAAGAGGAACATGCAAATCAAAATATTAATTCCCCTATAAATATTGAACAACATGAAAATGTTGATCATAATGAGGAAATTCAACAACCTCAAAATGAGGAAGAACCGATGCCCTTAAGAAGATCCAATAGAGTAAGAAGAAGTGCCATTTCGGATGATTATGAGGTGTATCTTGCCGAGAATGAAGGACACCTAGGTTTAGTGGGAGATGAGCCTCTCACCTTCCATGAAGCCATTAAGAGTCCTAATTCTCATAAATGGATCAATGCCATTAATGAAGAATTGAAATCTATGAAAGACAACGACGTTTGGGATCTTGTCCCATTACCTAAGGATGTGAAACCTATTGGTTGTAAATGGATATTTAAAACCAAAATGGATTCACAAGGTAATGTGGAAAGGCATAAGGATCGTCTTGTTGCTAAAGGTTTCACTCAAAAAGAAGGTATTGATTACAAAGAAACATTCTCTCCGGTATCTTCTAAAAACTCCTTTAGGATCATTATGGCATTAGTAGCACATTATGACCTTGAGCTTCATCAAATGAATGTAAAGACAGCTTTTCTCAATGGAGACATTGAGGAAACCATCTATATGAAGAAACCAGAAATGGTGGATGATTTGGAACAAACTAATCAATTAGTTTGTAAACTTAAGAAATCCATTTATGGGCTCAAGCAAGCTTCCCGTCAATGGTATTTGAAATTTAACGAAGTAATTCTTTCATTTGGCTTTGAAATGAATCTTGGTGAAGATTGTATATACCAAAAGTTCAGTGGGAGTAAATTTATATTCTTAGTCTTATATGTGGATGATATTTTGCTTGTTAGTAATGATATGAACCTTCTAAAAGAAACTAAGAAATTTCTTTCAAACAAGTTTGAAATGAAAGATCTTGGTGAGGCATCTTTTGTATTAGGAATCCAAATACACCATGATCGCTCACGAGGTACTTTAGGATTATCACAAAAGGCCTATATAGAGAAGGTATTACAAAGGTTTAGCATGCAAAACTGTAAATCACATGACACACCTGTTTCAAAAGGAGATAAATTCAGTCTTAATCAATGTCCCAAAAACAATTTTGAAACCAAGTATATGGAAAATATCCCTTACGCATCAGCAGTAGGAAGCTTAATGTATGCGTAAGTCTGTACTCGTCCAGACCTTGCCTTTATTGTTGGAATGCTTGGTAGATACCAAAGCAATCCGGGGAGAGAACATTGTGTCGCAGCCAAAAGAATGATGCGGTATTTACAAAACACCAAGGACTACATGCTTACATATTCAAAGTCGGATCATCTTGAGATCATTGGGTATTCCGATTCCGACTTTGCTGGATACCAAGACAGCCGTAAATAACGTCTAGTTATGTCTTCACATTAGCGGTGGAGCAGTTTCTTGGAGAAGTGCCAAGCAGACACTCGTAACTTCCTCTACCATGGAAGCCGAGTTTGTTGCTTGTTTCGAGGCATCCAATCAAGATATATGGCTGCGTAAATTCATTGAGGGACTCCATATTGTCGATAGCGTCGAAAGACCCATTAAGCTATATTGTGACAATAGGGCAGCGGTTTGTACTCTAATAATAACAAGAGTTCGTCAAAGTCTAAGCATATAGACATTAAATTTCTTGTTGTAAGAGAGAGGGTACAAAAGGAACAAATAGAAATACAACTTATTGCTACAAACTCTATGTTAGCGGATCCGTTTACTAAGGCGTTATAACCTTTAGTGTTTCACGAGCATGTTGCTCATATGGGTGTAACAACTTTTGATAACATTTAATATAGTGGGAGTTTGTGTTGTTTCTTCATTTATTATTCTATTATTATTATTAAAGTTTAATCTCATTTGGTTAAAGTTGGACTAGTTGGAAGAATATGTTTATATATTCATTAAGTTCCATGCTACACATCTATACTTTTGATCTATGTCATTTAGTTGGATTGGTATATGTGATTATTGACACGCCCCCAGGTCCCGGGATCCCCTAATAGAACCTCGAACCTGGTGCGCGTGAATAACAAGAATCAAGAAACTAACAAAAAAACTGGATGACAACTGTTATGACAAACTGACATGATATATATACTCTAGAGTAAGGAGCTAAGATAGCTCACACCACGAGTTCTAGACAAGAAAATTTAAACCAAACATGATTATACACAGCGGAAACATGCCTAGCACATATGCTGGCATTTCAATATGTCTAGAGACAACCAGTACTATACAAGACTGTCTACCCCAAAATAAGGAGTTACATAACCCATACAAAATCGTCCTCACCAAAATGTAAAAGGACCACGATCCCCAAAAGAATAACCACCTGCGTAGTAAGCTCCCAGCTATGTCGAGCCTCACTGCGCACTATCACTAGCCTTCCTTTGATCTAAGGAAAACAAATAAACAAGGAGCGGGGTGAGATAAATCTCAGTAAGCTATTAGATGCAACTTGTAGATACCCCGGGTGGAAAACCACGGCCTTAGGCTCGAGCGCGCGGGTCGTCCTAGGATGTCTAACTTGTTTTTTAGAGTCGCCACCTATGTTTTGAGGAACATAAGAAAAACCTATTGATTGTAGCCTAAGTTTGATTACGAAAACAGAGATTCTTTGTTTTGAGGTTCGGGGGTTAGATTACGAGATGGGAAGTACCGAAACACCCATCTCGCCCAACTTACGTTGGTCTTGCTTGATCAAAATCTAGATGAATAAAAATGTTCTTCTTCTTCTTCTTTAAGTCATAAAAAGGGGGGGGGTTTAAAATAGGATTTGGAATGTAGGAGATAAGTCCTTAACCAACCTCAATCAGATGAGGTGATCATTAGAGTCATGTCCCAAAAGGATTTGGGTGATTGCACATTTGATTAAAGTAAAAGAGAGAGAGGAGATGCAGTAGAAAAGAAAGGAAAAGATGGACTTTTACCTACAATTTGAAGAACTTCAAATGTTGCTTGATGAGATCCTTGGAGAACCTTTAGAAAGTGATTTTTTGTCTAGTTTTTGATTGGGTTTTTCCGATGATTTTTCGATCCTTGAAAATGGAGGTGAAGAGAGGTTTTTATAGGTGAAAGAGGGGTGTTTTTGGTGCCAAAACTCAGTCACCAAGAAATCATTCCCGGGCAAAATCCTGTAAATTGAGCAAGGGAGGGAATCCTGGCCAGAAATCTGTAACTGACGCCCAGAGGCGCGCGCTTCCTGCTTTGGGGGCGGGAGGCGCGCGCGCCTGGCTCCTCCTGTCGGAGGCGCGCGACTCAGAGAAGGCAATTTTGACAGAATGGACTAGAAAGTTAGCCCTGTCATTCAGTTTAGTCCCTGGACTTAACGAAGTCAGTTAGGAACTTAACGGAAGTGACAAAAACTAACGAGAAACACTTAAAATGGGGAGAAACACAAAATCAAATGTGCAATCGGGGTGAGCGGTCCAAGGCGGGGTGTCTACAGAGCCCTCGGCGACGTGGACTGCAAAGCAAAACGCGTCGACGAAAGTTAAAAACACCCACCGAGGACATCACCAAGAAAAGGCAAAGACTCGATGAAAGCAGGAATTTGAAATTGCGAGAGATAGTGGTGCGCTCCCTGTGTGAGCGGATTTTGTTGATAGAGGGGGTGGCATGATCCGTTAGGTGAACCTGCCGGCTGAATGTTTTGAATGAGGCCGTTAGTGAACCGGTTTGATGAATCCGTTAGTGAATCCCTTGGATGAGTCCGTTGGTGAACCCTTGTTGACGAATCCGTTAGTGAATCCCTTGGATGAGTCCGTTGGTGAACCCTTGTTGACGAATCCGTTAGTGAATCCCTTGGATGAGTCCGTTGGTGAACCCTTGTTGACGAATCCGTTAGTGAATCCGTTTGATGAATTCGTTAGTGAATCCCTTGGATGAGTCCGTTGGTAAACCCTTGTTGACGAATCCGTTGGTGAATCCGTTTGATGAATCCGTTAGTGAATCCCTTGGATGAGTCCGTTGGTGAACCCTTGTTGACGAATCCGTTTGATGAATCCGTTAGTGAATCCCTTGGATGAGTCCGTTGGTGAACCCTTGTTGACGAATCCGTTGGTGAATCCGTTTGATGAATCCGTTAGTGAATCCCTTGGATGAGTCCGTTGGTGAACCCTTGTTGACGAATCCGTTGGTGAATCCGTTTGATGAATCCGTTAGTGAATCCCTTGGATGAGTCCGTTGGTGAACCCTTGTTGACGAATCCGTTTGATGAATCCGTTGGTGAACCCTTGTTGACGAATCCGTTGGTGAATCCGTTTGATGAATCCGTTAGTGAATCCCTTGGATGAGTCCGTGGTGAACCCTTGTTGACGAATCCGTTGGTGAATCCGTTTGATGAATCCGTTAGTGAATCCCTTGGATGAGTCCGTTGGTGAACCCTTGTTGACGAATCCGTTAGTGAATCCGTTTGATGAATCCGTTAGTGAATCCCTTGGATGAGTCCGTTGGTGAACCCTTGTTGACGAATCCGTTGGTGAATCCGTTTGATGAATCCGTTAGTGAATCCCTTGGATGAGTCCGTTGGTGAACCGTTGTTGACGAATCCGTTAGTGAATCCGTTTGATGAAATATTGCTTTGAAGTCTCGTGCCATTTGGAGTCACACTTGACTTTTTGAATTGTGGGGTACGGGCACAGTTGACCGCGACCAGAAAAATGTTCCTGCTGAGGATGAAATGTTGAGATTGACTCTTGAGGGGGGTGTGGCACCCGTGACAGAACTTAGGGAGTTCGGAATCCGTGGGGAAACTTTGATACGATGCATGGATTCTTGCATGGGAGACTGCTTCTGAACCTGCCTGATGATGGGAAGAGCGCGCGTCCGGGCCTCGTTATGGGACGCGCGCGCCTCAGATGAGTATATCGGGAGGCGCGCGCCTAGCGCATAAGTTCAGCATATTTAAACAGGCTGTTCGCTGTTTTCGGCCATTTTTCAAAAATTTGAAGAACCCTCCAAATTCCAAGCCCAATTTTCGTAGAGAAATCACCCCAAAACACTTTCTTGCTGCTCTAGGATCAATTCCGTCAAAGAAACGATGTCGGATCGTCAGCAATCACCTCCGTTTGAGATGCCACAGGGCGAGGAGCCCGAAATTGGGGTTGAAGCTATGGACCCGAGCTTGCTTACTTTCCGGCCTCATACCCATATTTCTCACTTCGTGACTTCGGGTTTGGTAAGAATGCCTCACCTTTCTTGTCGATTTCGGGTTTCATGAAGTTCTGTTTTCTTTACCCGAAATATTGCTGCATCAGCTTTATTGATCATTCTTTGCATGCTGTTTGTTGTTGCTGATTTGTTGTAAGAAACATGTTGGGATGTCCATTTTCACGTTCACACACTTGCTTGTACATTGTTCTGCCGTTGAAATCTCTGTGTTGAGTTCATCCGTTTTCTAGCAGTCGTGCTGATGAAATTTTTGCTGTTCCTTTTTTTTCCTTTCAGGAGTGGACCCGTTTGACAGAGATTCGCGGTGGGGCTCATGGGCCCATCTATATATGGAAGAGGTTGCCCGAGAATGTTCGGGCCCGAGTCACAGGGACTCATTTTGGTCTTTTTGTCACTAGCCTCCCAGCTTTGAAGAATGACCCTGATGTGGTTCAGGCATTGAGGGAGAGATGGTGGGATACCACCCATACCTTCCATTTACCCATGGGCGAGGTGACTATGACGCCTACTGATTTCACAGCTTTGACGGGCTTGCCGTTCATGGGGGTGCCTGTCCCTTTTGGTTTGAGAGGGGCTGTTCGGACTCCGGACGAGTTACTGGCCTTGGTTGACTGCCGGTTCGAGGTTAAGAATTCTCGAGTGACAGGGGGAGAATCCGGGCTTATTTCAGCATCTTGATGGCTGAGGCTCGAGGTGTTACTGCTGATCGGATTGATGCTGTGGCCCGTTGCTTCATTTGGTACTTGTTATCCCACACTCTGTTTGCCAACGGGGGATCTTCGGCCTCTTTGGCTCTGCTTGACTTGTTAGTGGACTTGGACCAGATCGGCCAGTATAACTGGGGCGCAGCGGGCTTGGCTGCTTGTTACCACGGCATGGATTTGACCAGCCGCTCGACTACCAGGTCTGTTACGGGCTTCAGCTTGCTGTGGGAGGTATACCACTTACTGTCCCTTTTATATTCTCCTTGCCTTAGTCATAACTGCCTTTTTCGTTGACTGTCATTAACTTTGTTTCTGCCTCTTGTCTACAGCTTTGGGCTTTTGCTATCCTGAATCTGAGGGATTTCAAGATTGCCAAGGAAGGCCAGCCCCAGTATCCGGACTGCGCACGGTGGGCGTATAAGGAGAGGAATGTGAAGACTGGAACGAATCCCATTAGTCTTACTTCAGCCCGACGGCACTTGGACACTCTGAGGCCTGAGTCTGTTGCCTTTTCTTTGTATCCGTGGAGATCAGTTCAGCACTGGTTTGAGCACACTCTTATTCCTACCCGTTCTCGGCTTTTGATGAGTTCGGGTGAGTGCATGGCTCTGTACTTGGGAGATAGAGTATTTTGGCAGCATGGTACCCAGGTGACAGACTTTTACACCCCTCCTCGTCCTGCAGTTCCAGACGTCCCTCCTTTCTGCCCTCGTAACTGGAGGTCACTTTCAGAGGCTGATCGTGCGGCATATATGGTAGGGGTTGATGCCGTCCCTTATATTCACTTGGATCAGGATTATGGCCTCTTCAGGGAGAACAACTTGATGCAGGGCTTTATGTTCGCTGATCCGAGGAGATCACAGGCTGCTCCTTCGACCTCCGCTCGGTTTTATACTACCGGTGCCGGGTATTGTTTTGATCCTCCTTTGCCTCCTCCTTATTACACTTATTCAAACTTCGGGGTCTTTGAGGATCAGAGGGAGATTGTTCCCGAGGATATGTCACCGGAGAGAGAGCCTCCCGCTCAGGCTGCTGTGGTATGTTTTTCTGACCATCTTTGCATTTTCTCGGTTCTAGTCTTGTTTTTCTATCCTTTGTATTGATGTAATTTCCTTTCCCTGTTCTTTGTTGCAACAGGTGCCCGTAGCTGCTTATAAGCACTTGGGTAGGCAGAACAAAGGGATGAGGCGGAGGCTCCGTCAGCTGGAGGAGAGGGTGCTGGAGCTGTGCAGGGATATTGCTGCCATGACTAGAGATGCTGCTGGTGCTGTCTCTGGTGCTGCGAGAGGAGCTGCCCGAGGTGCTCGGGGCATGGGACGAGGCTGCAGGGATGCTGCACTGGACATTGATGAGGCTGTCTCTTCGGCGAGGCAGTCGCTGAGCAGGAGTCTGAGCCATAGTAGGAGTCTGAGCCGAGAGGGTAGCCAGAGCCGGGGCGGCGCCAGTTCATCAGGGAGAGCTGCCAAGAGGACCCGTCCTGATGTTGTGATTGAGACATCTGAGTCTGAGGATGATGATGACGATGATGATGATGAGGATGATGATGGCGATGAGGAGACCGAGAGCGGTAGCAGGGGGTGAGCACAGTGTTGGTGATGACGTGCCCGAGCCGTTGTGGCTGAGAGGATGAGGGATTGAAACACTTTTACTTTTGCCTGTAATAACATTTAACATGTATTTACAATCCTAGTTATCTTACTACTCATTTCATGTTCTATTAGCGACTCGATCTTAGATGTCGACTCTTTACAAACAAATGTGTGCCCAAAGGATGCTTGTTGTCGATGCTTGAACTCCTTTTTGTTGCTGGGATTTGATTTTGCTGCAGGTTGGATATGTTGAAGTGTTTGGGTTCTGTTCTGAACTGACAAGGGTTGTTTCTGTCTGAACTACTGTCAAAGGCTCGCGCGTCGGGCCTTGCTTGTGGGAGGCGCGCGCGTTGTGCAGCCCTGGTCGGAGGCGCGCGCTTCTGGCCTGCTGAATTACAGCCCCTTTCTTTTCTGATCAGAATGTTCCAACAGCTATAAATTTGAACCATTTTTCGACCAGAATGGCCACACAGCATTCTTTTGCAAACACTTTCTCCCCCTAAACCACAAAATTCTTGTCATAATGGCCCCAATGACTTTCTCCTTTGAAGTTAAGGTTTCCGTCCCCGAGGGTGAGAAGTCCGTTCCAATGGTGAACGCCGTTCCAGCTGTGGGGTCCGTCTCGATGGTGGAGAAGCGTCCGAGCGTTTTTGATCGTTTGGGAAGGCCCAATGACGATGTTGTTGACCCCGTGAGACCGGTGGTTCATGTGCGGGACTATAGACCCCGTCATTTTCCCAAGAAGAAGAAAGGTAAAGGAAATTCCTCCTATGTGTGGAAGCGTCCCATGGTTGTCCCCGCTAAGGCTCCGCTTGATAAGGGTAAAGGGAAAGCCGTTGATGAAGCTCCGTCCCGTCCTAGCGTTTTCTCCCGTCTTGGCGGTCCCAAGAATGTTCCGTCCCCATCCAAGAAGACTAAAGGACATAACAAGAAGCAATGGGTTCCCAAACCTAAGAAAGATTAGATTTTTCTTTGTACCCCAAGAGATTGCAATTAGACCACTTTGTTTTAGGATTTAATATTTTGATGTCTTTTGTTGCTCAATAAATCCGTTGTAATGGTTTGAATAATTCATTGAATGAATAAGAAATTGCATTTTGTTATTTGAAGTGAATTGGGTATTTTTGATATGTTTTAGACCGCACCCGAAGGTTGCCAGCGTTCCTCCAGTTGGGAGGCTCAGGTCTTCGTAGTTCAAACAAACAAAGACCATCTTTTTTTTTTTTTTTTTTTTTTTTTTTTGTGCACCCTGTTTTTTGCCTAGACCGCCCTTGCGGGTTTTCAATCTAGCGGGCTTCTTTTTTGCACGTGCTCTAATTTTTCCTAGGCCGCCCTTGCGGGTTTTCAACCTAGCGAGCGATTTTTTTTTTTTTTTTTGATGGTCTTTGTTTATTAAGCGTAGAACCTCTTGAGCTTGTCGAGGTTGACCTCCTTTGGTAGCTGGTCACCATCTAAATCCACGAGCCGGACTGCACCACCGCTTAGTATTTTTTTGACCACGTACGGACCGATCCATCGGGGTCCCCATTTCCCCAGGGGATTCATGGCATTAGGAGGATGTTGTCTTAAGACCAAATCTCCCACATTGATGTTTCGAGGCTTCGCTTTTTTGTTGAAAGCTCTTGCCATCCTTTGCTGATATGCCCTCGTGCGTTCGAGTGCTCTTAACCTTTTCTCGTCGAGTAAGGCTAGCTGTTCGTATCGACTTTGCATCCAGTTGACCTCGTTGACTTGATTCTCGAGGAGGACCCGTAGAGATGGGACTTCAAGTTCGATAGGGAGCACGGCTTCAGAACCATAGACCAATGCATAAGGAGTTTCTCCTGTTGCGGATCGTATTGATGTGCGGTAGCCCCACAATGCTAATGGTAGCTTCTCGGGCCAATCCCTTCCTGTTGAGGCCATTTTCTTGACGATGGTCTCGATGGTCTTATTTGCTGCTTCGACTGCGCCATTTGCTTGGGGCCGGTAAGGAGATGACTTGTGCTTGGTGATCTTGTATTCCACCAAAAGTGCATCCATTTCCTTCTCAAAGTGAGAGCCGTTGTCGGAAATGATTTCATGAGGCACGCCGTATCGGCACATGATGTTAATCTTTACAAATTCGGCCACTTTCTTGGCGTTGAGGGTTCGATAGGCTTGTGCTTCGACCCACTTTGTGAAGTAGTCGACTGCCACTAGGACGAATGACTGCCCATTGCTCCCGGCGGGATGAACTTTACCGATGATGTCTATCCCCCAACAAGAGAAAGGCCAAGGTGTGACCATGTTGTAAAGTTGTGAGGGTGGAGCATGTTGCAGATTAGCGTGGAATTGGCACTTGGCACACCTTTTGACTTTCTCGATACAGTCTCGTTCCATAGTGCTCCAATAGTAACCAATGCGAAGTATCTTCTTGACTAGCATAAACCCATTCATGTGGGGTCCACATTCTCCTTCGTGCACTTCACACATTATCTCTTGAGCTTCGGTCTCATTGGCGCATAAGAGATTGATCCCGTCGTGGTGCCTTTTATAGACTCGGTCCCCAATCAGTACGTACCGAGAGGCTAACCTTTGCAGAGCTGCTTGAGACTTCTTATTGATGTTCTCGGGATAAGTGCCGTCTTTGAGAAAGTTCATGATATCCGAATACCACGGAGAGTTTGTTTGAACCTCGTTGATCTCGATACTCATGCAATATGCCGGACTGTTCCTTTGAGCAATTTTGAAAGGCTTCACCATTTTCCCTTTGGGCATTTCAACTAATGAAGCTATAGTGGCCAGTGCATCGGCGAAGCGATTCTTATCCCTTGGCAGGTAGTTGAAAGTGATCTCTTGGAATTGTTCAACCAGTTCTTCAAGGTGCTGACCATACTGTTGGAGAGTCGGGTCTTGGGTTCGCCATTTACCCGATTGCTGATTGATAAGGAGCAAAGAGTCGCCGAACACTTCTAGTTCCGTGACGTTTCTTTTGAGAGCTGCTTCGAGCCCTGCTATGCATGCTTCGTACTCGGCAATGTTGTTGGTAGCTTCGAATTCCAGGCGTATGTCAATGGGAGTGTAGATGTCTTTTGGATCGACAAGCAATACCCCTATACCAAAACCGTGTTTATTGGCGGCGCCATCGAAAAAAAGTTGCCACTTGTCTTCCTCGGTTGCAGTACAAATTAAATGCTCGTCGGGGAACTGTACATCTTCCCCCTTCACTTCGTCACACGGGAATTCGGCAAGCTGGTCACTGAACACTTTCCCCCTGACGGATTTTAGTGTGACGTAAGTGATATCATAGCCGGCGAGCATGAAGTACCATTTGGCTATTCTTGTTGACATAAAAGGCTTCTCGAAGATGTAGCTGAGCGGGTCCACCTTTGCTACTAGATTGATCGGAAAAGCTTCCATATAGTGTTTGAGCTTTTGAGTGACCCAAACCAATGCTGCACATGACTTCTCTAAGACAGAGTAGTTCTTTTCGCCTCCTTGGAATCGGCGACTGACAAAATAAATGGCGTTCTCCTTTGTGGACTCTCGTTGCTCTTGTGCTAACATAGCCCCTAGGGCTTCATCATTGACAGTGAGATAGAGTAACAGAGGTTTCTCCTTGTGCGGCGGAACTAGAACAGGAGGGCACGTCAATTAATGCTTCACTTGATCGAAGGCTTCTTGGCACGCGTCGGTCCATTCTAGAGCCACATTGTTCTTGAGTAGCTTGAAGATTGGCTCGCACATGGAAGTGAGTTGGTGCACAAACCGACTGATGTATTGTAGTCTGCCCATGAAACCTTTAATCTCTTTCTGCGTCTTTGGAGGAGGCATGTCAATGATTGCCTTGATTTTGGAGGGGTCTACTTCGATTCCCCTTTCAGTGACCATATAACCAAGAACTTTGCCTCGGATAACCCCGAATGTGCACTTTGCGGGGTTGAGCCTCATCTTGTGTTGACGAAGCCTTTCGAAGAACTTGCGGAGATCGATTAGGTGTTGACCATCGGTTCCTTTGGTGTGAATGATCATGTCGTCCACATAGACCTCGATTTCTTTGTGAATCATATCGTGGAACAAGTCTGTCACGGCTCTTTGGTAGGAAGCCCCAGCATTTCTTAACCCAAATGGCATGACTGTGTAGCAAAAGGTACCCCACGGTGTTGTGAAGGCTGTCTTATGTTGATCTTCCTCGGCCATGAGAATCTGATTGTACCCAGCGAACCCATCCACGAATGAGCGAACCTCGTAGGCAGCAGTGGAGTCGACTAGCATGTCGATATTAGGGAGTGGAAAATCATCCTTTGGGGAAGCTTTGTTTAAATCCCGGAAGTCTACACAAACTCGAACCTTGCCGTTCGCCTTCCTGACTGTCACAATGTTGGCTAACCATGTCGGATACTCGATAACCTTGATGAAACCCACACTGAGGAGCTTCTCAATCTCTTCTTTGACCTGCAGAGACCATTCTGGCTTGATCTTTCTGAGCTTCTGCTTTACTGGCCTCGCATCCTCTCTGATCGGAATCCTGTGCTCCGCTACCTTTCTGTCTAAACCCGGCATGTCTTTGTATGACCATGCGAACACATCCACGAACTCCCGTAGTAATGCAGTCAATCTGTCTCTGTCGTCTCCCTTGAAGAAGCTTCCAATCTTGGTTTCTTTTGGCTCTTCTTCGGTACCCAGATTAACAACATGCAATTCTTCGTCAGCCTTTGGACCATTCTCGCCACGACTACAGACTTGTTGAGCAAGTTCATTTAAGTATGTTGTGTTTTCGTGGTCTATTTCATCATAATTTGAATCGTTATTAACTTGTTCGTTAAGTTCATTATTAGTTAATTCATCATTTATGATGTTTGCAATCTCAGGGTACTCAGAAATATCAAATTTTTCATTAGCAAAGAAAGGAAACACACGCTCGGCTATGGCCTCCAAATCCTCTTGGGTGAGGGTATTAGAGACACTCTCGGACTCGAAAGAAAGTGTGAGCTGCTCTTCCTTTGTTGCTGTGCGGGGTATGCAACCCATTTCTTGGACTAAGAATTCCTCGGATACCACGGGCCCTTTTGTTGAATACCAATTGTTGATCGGCTCGGAGCTTGGCGGGATCTTACTGATAGTCTCGTTCATGATGACGGTGTCATGGATGGCGTTGACTTGGCATTCATTCATCATGGCAAATGGGACTTGCACGGGATGTAGGATTCCTTGTTGATATTTCCCTAAGCCTAAACCAGGGAAGTAGTCCATATTCCTCATCATGCGGAGGACTTTGTGATTGCTGGGGGTCCATGAACCGTTTCCCCCTTCTTTGTCAATGGCGTTGATTGAGACGCCGGAGAGAGTGGAGTCTGGTAGACCATGCTGAACTTGGTGGACGGGCTCACCTTTTCTGTGGATAGTGATGTTTTCAGCCATTACGGTCACTATTTCATCACCATTTCGGATCTTGACACATTGGTGGAGAGTTGACGGTACGGCATTAGCACTATGAATCCATGGTCGACCCAACAGTAAGTTGAACGAGGCCGGGATGTCAAGTATTTGGAATGGAACGGACATGACCATGCTCCCAAACTCAATGTCTATTTCGATCATACCCATGACTGTACGGGCGGTGCTGTCATAACCTCGGATTACTTGAGTAGAAGGCTTCAAATCGGAATCCTTAAGCCCCAGTATGCCCATGATCCTACCAGGCATGAGATTGAGTGCGGAACCACCGTCCACTAAGACTCTTGAGACGGGCCTCCCCCTTGCTCGTACCTTGAGGTAAATAGTTTCGTTGTGGTCGGAACCAAATGGTGGAAGGTCCATATCGGCAAAGGTGACGACGTTGCCAAAATAAATGTGACCGATCATTGCCGTGAGGTCCTCGGGAGTAGTATCGGGAGAAACTGATGTATCATCGAGATTGCGGATGACAAGATCTCGGTGTTTCTTCGAGGATGCAATGAGGTCCCAAATAGAGATGTTGGCTTGAGTTTTCTTGAGTTGGACAAGTAGAGGATCTTCGGGAGTGTTGTGAGCTTGCGGCCTTTGAGAGGAGGAGCTCGGTGTGGAAGTGGAAGGGTTGCTTGCTATGACTCGACCGGATCGAGTTAGCATGTTGACGTTCCCATCTTGTTTCTTTTTCCTATTCTCTAGTACTTCCCTCATTACTTCATCGTAAGTCACTACATAACAAGAATTGTCAAGTTTATTCATAACATTGGTGCCCCCATTCACAATTGGGATTGAATGGGTGGTCCCCTCGAGTTCTCCTATCTCTATTACATTGACATGCTCGTCATTAGTCACTACAAATTCTTTCTTATCTATGAGATCTTGAATGACATTGCGGAGAACGAAGCATTCCTCGGTGGTGTGGCCACTATATTGGTGGTAGCCACAATATTTGTGGTGAGCATGATTGGAGTGGATCGTCTTGGGTTGGTACCCTTGCACGGGTGTGACTTGACCCTTTGCCTTGAGGACCTCGAACACTTCGGTTTGAGTCATGCCTTGGAGAGGCGTGTAGACAGGGTCACTTCGGGACTTCTTCCCTTGAGGTGGAGGAACCTTTTTGTAATTCCCCTTGTCAATAGTGACGGCGTTGACCGAGGCCTCTTTTGTGGAGTTGGAAGCGGCCTTGTAGCGGTAAGTAGGAGTGGTCTTCTTAATCTCCTTGAGCAAGTCATCCATGCGTACCCCCGCCTCATACATTTGGGAGAAGTCGGAGTAGCAAGCCCCACTTAGGTGAGTGCGGAGATCAATCTTGAGACACTTGAGAAATATGTCCATTTGCTCTTTTGTGTTCGGCCTCTCAACAATTTCAGAGAGTTTGTCATTCCATCTCCTTGTGAAGTCGATGAAGGACTCATTGTCTCGTTGAGTAGTGTTCTCTAGCTCTTTCCTTGTGGGCCGGTGAGTGGTGTTGCCTTGGTATTGGTTCTTGAAGGCAAGCATGGCGGAGTCCCAATCAAGACGGACAGTGAGCGGGAGAGTAGCATACCAATCTTTTGCCGCCCCCTCGAGAGTGAGAGGAAAGCATTGAGCCATCACCTTGGGGGAGACCTTCTTTGGAACCAATACCCAAATATAAGTCTCAATGTGAGCCATAGGGCAAGAGTTGCCCTTGAATTTGCTTATGTCGGGCATCTTGAACTTATCGGGAAGAGCGGCCATAGTACTCATGAGGATGGATATTGATAAAGGCTTGTGTCGGAGCCTTTCCCCATGTTGAGCCCATTGAATTTTTGGTCGATGTAGGCCATGATAGAATTGTGTGGTTTGTGCTCGGCTTGAATATGAGGCTCAAAGGTCACCCCCGGCATGTAGTCTTGAACTACGCCACGGGTTGAGGTTTACCGCTTCGAAAGAGCCAAGGTCTGGTGGAGCTTGAAACTTTCTAGGACGGGCCTCGACGGGTTTGGGGTTGGACTTGTGCGACTCGATAGTGAGCAGTTCATAGGAATATGTGCATGTAGTGTGAGGTCTAACAAGTGACAAATTTTTTTTTTATATTTTTTTTTTGAAAAGAAAGAAAAACACACAAAACACATAAGTACATAAAATTACAACTCCCGAATCACCCGTGTGACCGGTAAATAAAACACAAAATTAAAACAGTCCGAGGGTTCAATTCTGTTCTGATGCAGGCCACTGTGCCCACACCCCACTGTTCTGCTCAGTCACTGAAACCTGTTTCTGTTCTGGGAATCAACCCAGAAGCGTGCGCCTCTGAGTGCTGATATGGGACGCGCGCGCATGTCGAAATGCTTATGGGAGGCCCGCGCTTCTGGGGCACACCTGTCAGAATGTCAGACTTTGGACTCAGGGGATTGCCCTGGTCCTATGTTCATATTGTAACCCCTGCAGAAGTGATTAGTGCAGAATAACAGAAGAAGAAGATGAAGAACATGAAGAAGTGGGCGATTCTGGTTCTTGATGCGGGATGCGCGCGCCTTAGGCTTAAAAGGCCAGACGCGCGCGCCTCCCCCATCAGGAAACAGAATGCCCAGAAAAGATGTAGATTTCGATCAGAATGCAAGTTTAACCCTCAAATACTCCCCAGCAGAGTCGCCACTGTAGATACCCCGGGTGGAAAACCACGGCCTTAGGCTCGAGCGCGCGGGTCGTCCTAGGATGTCTAACTTGTTTTTTAGAGTCGCCACCTATGTTTTGAGGAACATAAGAAAAACCTATTGATTGTAGCCTAAGTTTGATTACGAAAACAGAGATTCTTTGTTTTGAGGTTCGGGGGTTAGATTACGAGATGGGAAGTACCGAAACACCCATCTCGCCCAACTTACGTTGGTCTTGCTTGATCAAAATCTACATGAATAAAAATGTTCTTCTTCTTCTTCTTTAAGTCAAAAAAAGGGGGGGTTTAAAATAGGATTTGGAATGTAGGAGATAACTCCTTAACCAACCTCAATGAGATGAGGTGATCATTAGAGTCATGTCCCAAAAGGATTTGGGTGATTGCACATTTGATTAAAGTAAAAGAGAGAGAGGAGATGAAGTAGAAAAGAAAGGAAAAGATGGACTTTTACCTACAATTTGAAGAACTTCAAATGTTGCTTGATGAGATCCTTGGAGAACCTTTAGAAAGTGATTTTTTGTCTAGTTTTTGATTGGGTTTTTCCGATGATTTTTCGATCCTTGAAAATGGAGGTGAAGAGAGGTTTTTATAGGTGAAAGAGGGGTGTTTTTGGTGCCAAAACTCAGTCACCAAGAAATCCTTCCCGGGCAAAATCCTGTAAATTGAGCAAGGGAGGGAATCCTGGCCAGAAATCTGTAACTGACGCCCAGAGGCGCGCGCTTCCTGCTTTGGGGGCGGGAGGCGCGCGCGCCTGGCTCCTCCTGTCGGAAGCGCGCGACTCAGAGAAGGAAATTTTGACAGAATGGACTAGAAAGTCAGCCCTGTCATTCAGTTTAGTCCCTGGACTTAACGAAGTCAGTCAGGAACTTAACGGAAGTGACAGAAACTAACGAGAAACACTTAAAATGGGGAGAAACACAAAATCAAATGTGCAATCGGGGTGAGCGGTCCAAGGCGGGGTGTCTACACACCTAGATGACATGTTATCATGCAATTCAAGTAGATACTCAAGTAATCATGTATCAAGTATCATCAAGTAACAAGTATATGAGAGGCTAAGCCAACTCATCAAGTAACACATAAGGCTAAGCTAGCACGTTATAAAGGATATTGCTTCCTTCCTTATTCCTCCCAAGAATACCATTGTTGTCGTAGCTTGTATTACTTTGACAAATCACGATCAATATCAAGAAACCGATTATGCAGTATATATAAGAAGACCCGGTAACCAGTGTCATTCCCAAGATCAAGATTCACGAGGTGTTCACGAGTTTAGCATTCACTTTTATCAGGCGTATTGCTCTAATAAAGGAAGTTATGCCCTTACTATGGCCTGTAGTAAGGGGTCAAGCGCAGAACATAGATCCCCGATTATCACTTTGGCCCCAGCCTCATGATAAGCGTGAACCTATATACCTCCGAGCAAACAAGGACCAGCTGGACTCACACAAGAATGCACAAGTAGGTATTTACTTGAACTACGAGAGTAGAACTAATCCAAAAGTAGTGGACTAGCTAAACAAGAAACATGCTTCAAGTAATCAAGAAGTCACATTGTTATCAAGCAACTATATGCAATGTTTACACATACACATCAAGAATATTTCTCATACACGTTAGTGCTTGTTCATAGCACTTTCTAGTTCATTATCATACACATGTATTGGTGTCAAGTTATGTACAAGATTTTATTATCTTATGTTCAAGTCTTAATCCAATTCTTTGGATGTTCAAGTCATGTACAAGATTTTATTGTCTTATACTTCAAGTTATAATTCAAATCTTTGGACATTCAAGCATGTATAAGAGTTATACATTTTACTCTTACAAGTTCTTAATCCTATTCGTAGGATGTTTAAGCTCAAGACTAAGTTCTAATGCCCCAAAAGGTGCATAAACATTGGTTTCAAGACAAGCATAACACCTTAGTGCTTGTTCATAGCATTTTCAAGACATAAAGAAGAGTTGTTACTCTTATACTTAAGTTCTCATTTGAGTTCTATAAGTGTTCATGTTCAAGACTAAGTTCTAATGCCCCAAAAGGTGCACAAACATTGCTAGTACATCTTATACTAAGGCTATATACCTTAACTAAGGTTACTTTCAACTTGTACAAACTTTAAACAACACTTTTATTTTTCAGGATAAGTGGGTGGGCGCCCACTAGGGACTGGGCGGTCGCCCACTCGGCAGAATTATATGGGAACCTTTCAGTAGTTTTGGGCGGTCGCCTGGCCCAAATATGGGCGGTCGCCCAAGGACTTTTCCAGCAATTGTGCATTTCTTTCCTAGGTTTACAAATTCTCCGTCCCAAGCGTAGGAGTATACTTTTTACTAACATTTTAACATTCCTAGGAGTGCATAACTTGTTCAAACTATTATTTTCAAGTTCTTTCATCATTTTACACAGAGGGTTAATACTCCTTTTGTCCCAAAATTACAAGTATCACAAAAATTTCCCCAAACACGAAATTGACAAGCACAAGTATCAGGAATAACATATATGCATGTTATTACAAGCAAGGGGGAGCTAATAACTTACCTAGTCTGAAATCAAATTTACCCAAACAAATTTCTGTTCGGTAGGAAACGCTCTATTCAACGCCACGAATATTTATACGGGATCAGAATCAAGAACAGAGGGATAATTAAACTCGAGGAGTCGAAAATAGGGTAAACCCTAAACCTAGCTTTCAGAACAGAGGAAGAAAGAGAAGAATATTTGAGAAGTATGCTTTCTCAGAGAAAGCATACACAAGATATACTTGCAACTTTCAAAGAATGACACTTAGGCCCCTCAAGTTTCACTTTTAATAAAAAGGCCCCTAAAGTCATATTTTCACAAATGACCCAAAAGTCAAAACTAGACATTTAACCACCTTAATATTCTAAAGCAGTTAAGAAATCAATTCAAGTAAAACTAGCACATAATATGCAAGTTCAAGTATTTAACAAGCAAGTCAAATATTTAACAAGAATAAGGATGGGCGTTACATCCTCCCCACCTTAAAGAAAATTCGCCCACGAATTTTACTTACCAAGGTTTTCAAATAGGCTCGGGTATTTATATCGCATCTCTTTCTCGGTTTCCCAAGTAGCCTCTTCGATTTCATGATTTCTCCAAAGGACTTTCACAATAGGAATCCTTTTGGTGCGCAAGACTTGCTCTTTCCAGTCAAGAATTTCAACAGGTTGTTCCTCATAAGACAAATCAGGCTGAAATGGAATAGCCTCATACTCAAGAACATGCGACTCATCCGCCATATACTTGCGAAGCATGGACACGTGAAACACATCATGAATCCCAGATAAGGATGGTGGCAATGCCACTCTATAAGCCAATTTCCCAACTCTTTCAAGAATTTTAAATGGCCCGATATAACGAGGAGTCAATTTTCCTTTCTTCCCAAATCTCTTTATACCTCTACGAGGAGAGACTTTCAAGAATACAAAATCACCTATCTGGAATTCAAGATCCCTTATTCGATGATCTGCATAACTCTTTTGTTTACTCTGAGCTGTGCGCAATCTATCTCGAATGAGTTTCACACTCTCAACTGATTGTTGAACCATTTCAGGTCCCAAGAGTCTAGCTTCTCCTACTTCATCCCAACATATAGGAGATCGACATTTTCTTCCATAAAGAGCTTCATATGGAGCCATTTCAATGCTAGATTGATAACTGTTATTATAAGCAAACTCAGCCAAAGGAAGATGAGTATCCCAACTGCCTTTAAAGTCAACAACACAAGCACGTAACATATCCTCGAGAATCTGTATAAGTCTCTCAGATTGCCCATCAGATTGAGGATGAAAAGCTGTACTGAAATTCAATTTAGTACCCATGGCACCCTGAAGAGCCTGCCAAGATCGAGAAGTAAAACGAGGATCTCTATCAGATACAATACTTACAGGAACTCCATAGAGTCGAACAATCTCCTGAACATACAAAGATGCCAACTGAGACAATGAATATCCCATGGAAACAGACAAGAAGTGAGCTGACTTGGTCAGTCTATCCACTATAACCCAAACAGCATCATGGCCTCGTTTGGTACGTGGCATACCAGTCACAAAATCCATCGTTATATGCTCCCATTTCCACTCTGGAATTTCTAATGGTTGCAACAAACCTGCTGGACGTTGATGTTCCACTTTTACTTGTTGAAAAGTCAAACATTTGGACACATACTCAGCAATTTCTCTTTTCATGTTGTTCCACCAGAAATGTTTCTTCAAGTCTTGGTACATTTTAGTGCTTCCAGGATGAATAGTATACTTGGCTTTGTGAGCCTCTTCAAGAACTCTCTTTTTAATCTCAAGATCAACTGGAATACAAACTCTGCCTCAAAAGGTAAGAATTCCATCACTGTTGAAAGATAAATCTGGTTGCTTTCCTTCATTCATTCCACTAATGATTTTCTGCAATTCAGAATCAGTTACCTGAGCTTCTTTAATCTGTTGGAGTAAATCTGAAGTAGCCTTTATATTAGCAAGAATAATTCCATGTCTAGATCCATAAGGATTCCAATCACACAAGTCTTCAAACATCTTCCATTCACGAATCATCAAGCAAGAAACATAAGTTTTTCTGCTCAGTGCATCAGCCACAACATTTGCCTTTCCTGGATGATAAAGGATAGTACAATCATGATCCTTCAATTTCTCCATCCATCTACGTTGTCTCATGTTAAGTTCTTTTTGAGAAAACAAGTACTTCAAGCTCTTATGATCTGTGAGGACTTCAAATTTTGTTCCATACAAGTAATGCCTCCATTTATGCAAAGCAAAAATAATCGCAGCCAACTCTAAATCATGAGTAGGATAGTTCTTTTCATAAGGAGATAATTTCCTCAAAGCATAAGCTATTACCTTGCCATCTTGCACCAGAACACAACCCAATCCTTCTTTAGAAGCATCAGTATAAACCATGAAATTTTCAGAACCACTAGGCAAAGCTAAGACTGGAGTTGTAGTTAAGCGTCTTTTCAACTCTTGAAAACTTGCTTCACATTTGTCACTCCACTCAAAAGAAATATCTTTCTGAGTCAGATTAGTCAATGGAGTAGAAATCTTGGAGAATCCCTCAATGAATTTCCGATAATAACTAGCCAAACCTAAGAAACTACGGATCTCTGTCACTGTAGTTGGCCTCTTCCAGTTTACAACTGCTTCAACTTTGGAAGGATCTACTGCAATACCAATAGCAGACACAACATGTCCCAAGAATGAAACCTTTTCTAACCAGAAAGCACATTTGCTGAATTTTGTAAATAATTGTTTCTCACGAAGAACTTGCAATACCACTCTGAGATGTTGTTCATGCTCAGCCCGTGATTTATAATACACAAGGATATCATCAATAAATACCACCACGAAACAATCAAGATATGGTTTGAAGATACGGTTCATCAAATCCATAAATACAACTGGAGCATTTGTGAAACCGAATGGCATAACAATAAACTCATAATGTCCATACCTGGTACGGAAAGCTGTCTTTGGTATATCCTCAGATCTGATTTTCAACTGATGATAACCACTTCTCAAGTCAAGCTTCGAGTACACTACTGAACCTTGAAGTTGATCAAACAAGTCATCAATATGAGATAACATATATTTGTTCTTTATGGTTACCTGATTAAGATCTCTGTAATCAATACATAATCGCAGAGTCCCATCTTTCTTTCTGACAAATAACACTGGTGCACCCCACGGTGATACACTAGGCCTGATGAAGCCCCTTTCAAGTAATTCTTCAAGCTGTGTTTTTAATTCTCTCAACTCAGCTGGAGCCATTCTATAAGGTGATTTAGAGATTGGTGCTGTACCTGGTAATAACTCAATACAGAACTCAAGCTCTCGATCAGGTGGCATGCTATACTCAGAAGAGAATACATCTGAAAATTCAGACACAACAGGAATATCTTCCATCTTGGGAACAGATAAACTCTTGTCAAGCACACATGCGAGATACCCGGAACAACCACGAGATAAAAGTTTTCTAGCTTTTAAAGCAGAAATAACACGTATAGCACATATAGGCCTATCACCTTCAAAGGTAAAATCAGGCAAGCCAGGTATAGAAAAAGTTACTACTTTTCTATGACAATCAACAGATGCATGATGCATATAAAGCCAATCCATGCCAAGAATCACGTCAAAGTCCCTTATAAGTAACACGACTAGGTCAGCAAGAAGGGCATGATCACCCACAAGAACTTCACATTTCTTATAAACCTCAGAAGCAAACATGCAATCTCCCATAGGGGAAGATACTTCTAGCACATAAGGCATAGAATTAGGAAGAACATACAAATGCGACACAAAATGAGATGCCACATAAGAATGAGATGAGCCTGGATCTATCAGGACTCGCGCTCTCGTACTAGAAAGTAATATAGTACCTCCTACGACCGCAGAAGACTCAGCTACACCCTACTGATCTAGAGCAAACACTCGACCCTGAACTTTAGGTCGACCCCAACTATCTCTTTTAGTACCTGAAGGTTGTTGACTCGTACCCCCAACTTGAATTCATTTGCCTTTAGGACAATTCTTGATAAAGTGCCCTGTTTCCCCACAAGATAAACATTTTCCTTGCTTTAGCCAACACTTGTCTTCAGAATGGACTTCTTTCAAGCAATAACCACACACTTTCCTGGGACCTTGGACTGTTGTCTTAGAACCAGTTGATACACTACCTTTGCTTTCGGATGGTTGTCAGAATCGACGATCTTGGCGGCTAGATTTACCACCCTTAGAACCAGATCCTTGTGCTTTCTCTGAAACACGACCTGTCATGATTATTCCCTGCTTCACCTTATGTTCTTCAATGTCATTTTCAATGCCATAAGCCCTCTCCACTGCTTGTTGGTAACTAGTAAGCTGTAAAGAAAGAAGTTGCTTCATGTACTCAGTCTTCAACCCTTTAACAAACCTCTGTGCCTTCTTTGTTTCATTTGGAACTAAGTGATCACAATACCTAGCCAATTCTGTGAACTTGGTGGAGTATTGCCCCACTGTTAAGCTTCCCTGCTCCAGATTAAGAAATTCCATCTCTTTTCTGTCTTGGACCACTGCTGGAATGAACTGTGACTTGAATGCTTTGAGAAAATTCTCCCAAGTCTGTGGTTGCAAATGTTCAGCAACTTTCTCAAGTTTAAAGGTTGCAAATGTTACCTTATCACCTCATGCACATCTCAAGGCTGTAAAGATCTTTTCAATACTTTCAATCCACTCTTCTGCCTTCTTAGCATCAAATTCCCCATCAAAGCTATGAGGTTTCAACTTCAAGAACCTTGTAAGTCGATTAGGATAATCCCAGTCCATATTATCAGCCAGCTCTTCTTGAGGAGTTACATATCTCAGCTGATTACTACCACTTGTACCTTCAGAACTCATTGTACCTGTAGGTAAACACTCGGCGTTAATAACACCCCAAGACTAACCCATACCTAGGCCATAGACCCTATCCAGACTTAGAGCAAACCAAGGTAGCTAAACAGGGTAGCTAAACCAGGGTAGCTCTGATACCAACTGACACGCCCCCAGGTCCCGGGATCCCCTAATAAAACCTCGAACCTGGTGCGCGTGAATAACAAGAATCAAGAAACTAACAAGAAACTGGATGGCAACTGTTTATGACAAACTGACAAGATATATATACTCTAGAGTAAGGAGCTAAGATAGTTCACACCACGAGTTCTAGACAAGAAAATTTAAACCAAACATGATTATACACAGCGGAAACATGCCTAGCACATATGCTGGCATTTCAAGATGTCTAGAGACAACCAGTACTATACAAGACTGTTTACCCCAAAATAAGGAGTTACATAACCCATACAAAATCGTCCTCACCAAAATGTAAAAGGACCACGATCCCCAAAAGAATAACCACCTGCGTAGTAAGCTCCCAGCTATGTCGAGCCTCACTGCGCACTATTACTAGCCTTCCTTTGATCTAAGGAAAACAAATAAACAAGGAACGGGGTGAGATAAGTAAGCTATTAGATGCAACTACATGACATGTTATCATGCAATTCAAGTAGATACTCAAGTAATCATGTATCAAGTATCATCAAGTAACAAGTATATGAGAGGCTAAGCCAACTCATCAAGTAGCACATAAGGCTAAGCTAGCACGTTATAAAGGATATTGCTTCCTTCCTTATTCCTCCCAAGAATACCATTGTTGTCGTAGCTTGTATTACTTTGACAAATCACGATCAATATAAAGAAACCGCTTATGTAGTATATATAAGAAGACCCGGTAACCAGTGTCATTCCCAAGATCAAGATTCACGAGGTGTTCACGAGTTTAGCATTCACTTTTATCAGGCGTATTGCTCTAACAAAGGAAGCTATGCCCTTACTATGACCTGTAGTAAGGGGTCAAGCGCAAATACATAGATCCCCGATTATCACTTTGGCCCCAGCCTCATGATAAGCGTGAACCTATATACCTCCGAGCAAACAAGGACCAGCTGGACTCACACAAGAATGCACAAGTAGGTATTTACTTGAACTACGAGAGTAGAACTAATCCAAAAGTAGTGGACTAGCTTAACAAGAAACATGCTTCAAGTAATCAAGAAGTCACATTGTTATCAAGCAACTATATGAAATGTTTGCACATACACATCAAGAATATTTCTCATACACGTTAGTGCTTGTTCATAGCACTTTCTAGTTCATTACCATACACATGTATTGGTGTCAAGTCATGTACAAGATTTTATTATCTTATGTTCAAGTCTTTATCCAATTCTTTGGATGTTCAAGTCATGTACAAGATTTTATTGTCTTATACTTCAAGTTATAATTAAAATCTTTGGACATTCAAGCATGTATAAGAGTTATACATTTTACTCTTACAAGTTCTTAATCCTATTCGTAGGATGTTTAAGCTCAAGACTAAGTTCTAATGCCCCAAAATGTGCGCAAACATTGGTTTTAAGACAAGCATAACACCTTAGTGCTTGTTCATAGCACTTTCAAGACATAAAGAAGAGTTGTTACTCTTATACTTAAGTTCTCATTTGAGTTCTATAAGTGTTCATGTTCAAGACTAAGTTCTAATGCCCCAAAAGGTGCACAAACATTGCTAGTACATCTTATACTAAGGCTATATACCTTAACTAGGGTCACTTCCAACTTGTACAAACTTTAAACAACACTTTTATTTTTCAGGATAAGTGGGCGGGCGCCCACTAGGGACTGGGCGGTCACCCACTCGGCAGAATTATATGGGAACCTTTCAGTAGTTTTGGGCGGTCGCCTGGCCCAAACATGGGCGGTCGCCCAAGGACTTTTCCAGCAATTGTGCATTTCTTTCCTAGGCTTACAAATTCTCCGTCCCAAGCGTAGGAGTATACTTTTTACTAACATTTAACATTCCTAGGAGTTCATAACATGTTCAAACTATTATTTTCAAGTTCTTTCATCATTTTACACAGAGGGTTAGTACTCCCTTTGTCCAAAAATTACAAGTATCACAAAAATTGCCCCAAATACGAAATTGACAAGCACAAGTATCAGGAATAACATATATACATGTTATTACAAGCAAGGGGGAGCTAATAACTTACCTAGTCCGAAATCAAAGTTACCCAAACAAATTTCTGTTCGGCAGGAAACGCTCTATTCAACACCACGAATATTTATACGGGATCGGAATCAAGAACATAGGGATAATTAAACTCGAGGAGTCGAAAATAGGGTAAACCCTAAACCTAGCTTTCAGAACAGAGGAAGAACGAGAAGAATATTTGAGAAGTATGATTTCTCAGAGAAAGCATACACAAGATATACTCGCAACTTTCAAAGAATGACACTTAGGCCCCTCAAGTTTCACTTTTAACAAAAAGGCCCCTAAAGTCATATTTTCACAAATAACCCAAAAGTCAAAACTAGACATCTAACCACCTTAATATTCTAAAGCAGTTAAGAAATTAATTCAAGTAAAACTAGCACATAATATGCAAGTTCAAGTATTTAACAAGCAAGTCAAATATTTAACAAGAATAAGGATGGGCGTTACAATTATAGTGGGTTTAGTTGCGAATCAATTACAACGACTGCCCCTTTAGTCCTATACTTATATGGCTAATGGAAGAGATTGACACGCCCCCAAGTCCCGGGGTTCCCTAATAGAACCTCGAACCTGGTGCGCGTGACTAACAAGAAATGGAAAAACTGAATGACACCTGAATAAATCAACTGGCATCATATATATACTCAAGAGGAACGAGCTAAGATAGCTCACAACGAGTTCTATACCATGAAATTTAAACCAAATGGTTGTACACAGCGGAAAACATGCCTAGCACATATGCTGGCATTACAAGAACACTATACAAGTCTACCCAATATACTTAGTCTAAACAACTGATATAAGATCGTCCTCACCAAAACTGGAAAGGATAACAATCCCCAACAAGAACAACCTGCCAAGTAGGCCCCTGCTAAGTCGAGCCTCACAACGTATTACCACTTTCTTTCCTGGGGGGGGGGGGGAGGAAACAAATAAACAAGGAGCGGGGTGAGATAAATCTTAGTAAGTTACTAGATACAAGTACATAGCATGTTATCATGTAATCCTGCAAATCAAGAAGATTATCAAGTAATCATGCTCAAGATGTCATCAAGTAACAAGTATATGAGAGGCTAAGCCAACTCATCAAGTAACTAGCACATAAGGCTAAACTATCACGTTACAAAGGATATTCTAACCTTATTCCTCCCAAGTAAACCATTGTTGTCGTTCCTTATTGCAGATGACAAATCACGATCAGTCAAGTTGCTGCTGTGTAGTACACAAGAGGACCCGGTAACCAGTGTCACTAACAAGAACAAGATTCACGAGGTGTTCACGAGTTTAGCATTCACTTTTATCAGGCGTATTGCTCTAATAAAGGAAGCTATGCCCTTACTATGGCCTTTAGTAAGGGGTCAAGCGCAGATACATAGATCCCCGATTATCACTTATCCCCAGCACTCGCGATAAGCGTGAACCTATATATCTCCGAACAAGCAAGGACCAGCTGGACTCACACAAGAATGCACAAGTAGATGTTTACTTGAACTACAAGAGTAGAACTAATCCAAAAGTAGTGGACTAGCTCTTCATGAACCATGTAATCATGTGCTCACCAAATACTAGTACACGTATGCTATATTTGCAAATACAAATCAGTATAACAATGGCACATAATGTGTCCACGTAACACAATCAAGCCAAATTAGAGTCTATTAATAACAGACCCCAACCAAGTAGTAGGGTATGTCATACTATATCACTTTGTCATATGAAATATTTGCACGTACATATTCATATAACCTTTAACACACTAATGTGTCTATCACGATACCCTTACTTCCAAGTAGAGCCCAACATCTTAGACTCTAAGCACGTAGTCGAATATGTCCTATTGTACCTAGTCACAATCATATCTCGCGTATATGTATCGTTAATAATCGAATACATTTTCTAACACATATTGTGTTCTATAATCATTATTTTATGAATTATCTTCATATTACACTAGTCCCTATTTCTTTAGGAACTCAACTCAAGAACAGGATATTTTCTTTATACTTTATATACTTCATTGAGTATATACACGATTAAAACTAATTACTAGCACATTAGTGCTTGTTCATAGCACTTTCAATATACACGTATTAGATTCGAGTATGTAGTAGAGTTGTTCATTTTCTATCTAGTTCCATATTCTAACTCTTTGGTTATTCATATCATGTATCAAGTAATCAACAAGCCACATTCTATCAAGTAGTTATGTGGAATATTTTCACATACACATCAAGGATAGTTCTAACACGTTAGTGCTTGTTCATAGCACTTTCAAGTTCATTACCATACACATGTATTGGTTTCAAGTCATGTACAAGATTTTATCATCTTACATTCAAGTTCTCAATCTAATTCTTTGGATGTTCAAGACATGTACAAGAATTAATTATCTTATACTCAAGTTATTATTCCAATCTTTGGATATTCAAGTCATGTACAAGATTTAATTGTCTTATACTTCAAGTTCAAGCTATGTAGAAGAGTTACATATCTTATACTTACAATTCATGATCCTATTCCTAAGATATTCAAGCTCAAGACATTGTTCTAGTGCCCCTAAGGTACACAAACATTGGTTTCAAGACACATATAACACATTAGTGCTTGTTCTTAGCACTTTCAAGACAATTAAAAGAGTTCTTACTCTTAGGCTCAAGTTCTCATTTTAATTCTATGAGTACTCATGTTCAAGACCAAGTTCTAATGCCCTAAAAGGTACATATACACTTGCTAGGACATCTTATACTAAGGCTCTATGCCTTAGGAGGGGTAAGAATTCATTTCATTTGAGTTTAAGCCACATTTGTGAAACAGGGGACTTGGGCGGTCGCCCAAACTAGACTTTTGGAACCCCTCTTTTAGTAGTTTTGGGCGGTCGCCCATGGCCCCTCTGGGCGGTCGCCCAGAAGCCTGGAGCTCAAAAAAACACTTTCATTTTTCTCACAAGTCAAATTTCATCCGACCCACAAGTAGGAGTATAAATTACTAACACTCCCTAACATTCAAGAGTGCATTTTAACATGCTCAGAACACTTCTTTAGGGATACTTTAATTAATTTTACCGTCCCACAAATAGGAGTAAAATTTTCTAACATACCCAGGACAAGTATCACCAATAGGAGTATAGATTTTCTTCAAGGCTATGCATTCTTTGTAATTAATACTAATACTCCCTTCGTCCCAAATTTACAAGTATCACAAAATTCAACCAAATCACGAAATTAACAAGTACAAGTATCAAGAATAACACATAGGCATGTTATTACAAGCAAGGGGGAGCTAGTGACTTACCTACTCCGAAATCAAATTCACCCAAATCAATTTCTGTTCGGCAGGAAATGCTCTACTCACCGCCCTGATCATTTATGCGAAGTCAGATTTTCGAACAGAGGCATCATTAAGCAAGAGGAGTCGAGAATAGGGTAAACCCTAACTTTCTTTACGAGACAGAGAGAGAACGAGAGAAATCCGAGGATCATTCTCATCCTTAGAGAAGGATGCATATTTATCCTTTCAAGTTTTCAAGAATTGCAACTTGGCCCCTAAAGTTTCAACTTTGATAAAAAGGCCCCTAAACTTTAATTTTCACAAATGACCCTAATGTTTCAACTTAAACAATTAGGACTTAAACTTGCTCAATTAGTTAAATAATTAACTCAAATAAAATAGCATATAAATATGCTAGTCAAGAATTTAACAGGAATTAGGACGGGCGTTACATCCTCCACTCCTTAAAGAAAATTCGTCCTCGAATTTTACTGATCGAAATTATAACACATATAAATAACAAATAGAACTCAAGAATAGCAAGAATATGGTATACCACACCATATTATTAATTACCTGCGAGTATTATTCTCACATAACCTTCTCGATACCGTGACTTTCCCATGAAACTTTCACAAGAAGTATTCGTGCTTAAGACAAGAATCAAGTATCCATACAAGCAATTACCCATATACTAAGTAATTCGTGTGATGGAATTTCCACTAAATAGCAAGCTCATACAATAGCCACAAGGAAATTCACTTCACATGCTCGCAACATTTGATCAAGAAGCAACCTCGGTTAAATATCCAGAGTGCTCAAAAAAATTACCATAATCAAGATGTAAAACAAGGTGTAGAACAAGATGTAGAACAAGAATCCCTGTCATATATTATATCCACAAGTATTCCATGTAATCAAGATGCATCGATCATAACATCACAACACATAAAGTCAAGCAGATTTGATTAATCAATCCACTATAACCAATATCATCGGTACTTATCTATTAAATGATAATCCTTCCACGAAATCCATCGCAATATATTCATATATTCACAAATCTCGAAGGATTATAACAAATCAAACGATCTCTGATATTCTGCTTTCAAATAATTGCAATTCAAGGATTTAGTTGAATACTCAGAAATTTTCTCCCACTCAGTACCATCAATCATGAAATACAAGTCTTTATGTTCAATGAATCCGCTAATACAATAGCCGTAGGATCACAATCAGTTTCAAGTCATGAGTAGAATTATTCTATTCATAAAAATTCAATCTCATCAAAGCATATACAAGTACGTTACCATTTTGAATTAACACACGTTTATCTTTTGTTCGAGCTTCACTATGCATAATGAATTTATCATATCCACTATATTGGTGAATCTTGACACATACACGAGAAAATAGTAACACTTGTCATATCCTCCAAATAACCATCATATTAGTCAAATCCACTAGGCAAGGTTAAATACTGAAGTTATGGTCATCCATCATTTCAATATTTAAAAAAATTGGCTTCACGTTTATCAATCCATCGAAAAGTGTAGCTTTCTGTGTCAAATAGTTAATGATAGAGCTACCTTCGAAATTCATTAATGAATCTCTAACAAGATCAATAAAATCTCAAGAACAATCGTACCTCGGTTATTTCCACTTGTACAGGTCAATAAAGATGCCTGAAGTAAACCCACTTCAAGATAATAGATCCTCTATCTCTTGCTAGTTTTTGGAAACAATTGTTTCTCTCAAGAAATTTCAATACAATCAATTCTCAGTCTGCTACTTAGTATACACCAATAGGTCATTAATCACTTCATCGCAAAGAAATCAAATTATGGTTTGAAGATATCATTCATCAAATACATCAATACTTCTAGATCATATATCAATCGAAATAGCATAATCACGAATTCATAACGAGCATACCTGATATGAGAAGATGTTTTCAATATATCCTTATAGTTGACTTTCCAACTAATGGTAGCCACTTATCAATAAAATACTGAATAGACCACTGATTAACTTCAGGGATCAAATAATTCATCCATACACGATAACAAGTACTGGTTCATTATAGTCACCTGATTGAACTCTTTGCATTCAATATGAAATCGCAAAGTACCATATCTCTTCATGCCAATCAATACAGATACACCCCACGCATATATACTAAGCTGGGTGAATCCTCTATCAAGAAATTTCTCAAGTTGAATCTTCAACTCTTTTAACTCAACCGATGTTATGAACATTGATTTAGATATCAGCACTATATTTGTAGTGTAGGAACTCAAGATAACTCACGGTTCTCATCATGTATCATGTACTACTCAGTAGAAATTATATCTGAGATTTCACAAAGAATTGATACATCCTTCAATTTTGGTGTTGTAGACACCCCGCCTTGGACCGCTCACCCCGATTGCACATTTGATTTTGTGTTTCTCCCCATTTTAAGTGTTTCTCGTTAGTTTCTGTCACTTCCGTTAAGTTCCTGACTGACTTCGTTAAGTCCAGGGACTAAACTGAATGACAGGGCTGACTTTCTAGTCCATTCTGTCAAAATTGCCTTCTCTGAGTCGCGCGCCTCCGACAGGAGGATCCAGGCGCGCGCGCCTCCTGCCCCCAAAGCAGGAAGCGCGCGCCTCTGGGCGTCAGTTACAGATTTCTGGCCAGGATTCCCTCCCTTGCTCAATTTACAAGATTTTGCCTGGGAAGGATTTCTTGGTGACTGAGTTTTGGCACCAAAAACACCCCTCTTTCACCTATAAAAACCTCTCTTCACCTCCATTTTCAAGGATCGAAAAATCATCGGAAAAACCCAATCGAAAACTAGACAAAAAATCACTTTCTAAAGGTTCTCCAAGGATTTCTTCAAGCAACATTTGAAGGTCTTTGAATTGTAGGTAAAAATCCATCTTTTCCTTTCTTTTCTACTTCATCTCCTCTCTCTCTTTTACTTTAATCAAATGTGCAATCACCCAAATCATTTTGGGACATGACTCTAATGATCACCTCATCTCATTGAGGTTGGTTAAGGAGTTATCTCCTACATTCCAAATCCTATTTTAAACCCCCTTTTTTATGACTTAAAGAAGAAGAAGAAGAACATTTTCATTCATGTAGATTTTGATCAAGCAAGACCAACTTAAGTTGGGCGAGATGGGTGTTTCGGTACTTCCCATCTCGTAATCTAACCCCCGGACCTCAAAACAAAGAATCTTTGTTTTCGTAATCAAACTTAGGCTACAATCAATAGGTTTTTCTTATGTTCCTCAAAACATAGGTGGCGACTCTAAAAACAAGTTAGACATCCTAGGACGACCCGCGCGCTCGAGCCTAAATCCGTGGTTTTTTCACCCGGGGTATCTACAGTGGCGACTCTGCTGGGGAGAATTTGAGGGTTAAACTTGCATTCTGATCAAAATCTACATCTTTTCTGGGCATTCTGTTTCCTGATGGGGGAGGCGCGCGCGTCTGGCCTTTTAAGCCTAAGGCGCGCGCATCCCGCATCAAGAACCAGAATCGCCCACTTCTTCATGTTCTTCATCTTCTTCTTCTATTATTCTGCACTAATCACTTCTACAGGGGTTACAATATGAACATAGGACCAGGGCAATCCCCTGAGTCCAAAGTCTGACATTCTGACAGGTGTGCCCCAGAAGCGCGCGCCTCCCATAAGCATTTCGACATGCGCGCGCTTCCCATATCAGCACTCAGAGGCGCACGCTTCTGGGTTGATTCCCAGAACAGAAACAGGTTTCAGTGACTGAGCAGAACAGTGGGGTGTGGGCACAGTTGCCTGTATCAGAACAGAATTGAACCCTCGGACTGTTTTAATTTTGTGTTTTATTTACCGGTCACACGGGTGATTCGGGAGTTGTAATTTTATGTGCTTATGTGTTTTGTGTGTTTTTCTTTCTTTTCAAAAAAAAAAAAATATAAAAAAAAATTTGTCACTTGCTAGACCTCACACTACATACACATATTCCTACGAACTGCTCACTATCGAGTCGCACAAGTCCAACCCCAAACCCGTCGAGGCCCGTCCTAGAAAGTTTCAAGCTCCACCAGACCTTGGCTCTTTCGAAGCGGTAAACCTCAGCCCGTGGCGTAGTTCAAGACTACATGCCGGGGGTGACCTTTGAGCCTCATATTCAAGCCGAGCACAAACCACACAATTCTAGTTAGGGTCTAACACTCCGTGACTCAAGTCGGTTTCCATGTACCGAGATTTCCCTAAACTAATGTCTTCAAATCATACATGCCAACTTGTTGAAAGGGACACAATAAAAATCCGTCCCCAAAAAGTGGTTATTTTGGACGAAAATAAAAATCCGTCCCCGCATGTATGCTTTACTACATTAATTTAGTTTAATCCCGATACATGTAGGCTTCACAAGCGCGATGGAATCCGATGAGTATATGGGACCGCGATATGGTCTATATACTAGTGTGACGATTCCATTATTTTCTTAGAAACCCCAAAAGGGATGCATTCCCTCCGACTTATAAAAAAAAAAAAAGAAAAAAAAAAGAGTCTTTTCTTATGTGGTTCGAGTCGTGTGCCCAACTGTGTGTTCTAAGCCTCTTCATGGACCGCAAGTGTTACTCAAGACTGACAAGGGCCTCTTCTGCAATGTAGGTTCAATTGGTACTTACAAAGTCTACCGGGATTCAGCAAATCGGTTAGTCCGTGAAGAGATCACTCCAACAGCTCCAACATCAACCATGACCGGCAGCAGCAACACCATGTCTCTCGAACAGCTCTCAACTATGGTCCAACTCCTCCAAGAGCAAGTCTCCACCCTTAACAAGGAGGCACAAAGCAAAGACGACATTTGGCAATCCCATCTCGACAGCCAAAGGGAGGCCCACGAGGCCGAAATGGAGCTAATGAAAGAAAAGCTCACCAACCTTGCCAAGGGAAAGAACAAGAACAATGATGATGAATCCGAATGGACCGAGGGTTTGTTCAAGAGCCCTTATGTCAACACCCGCACCAAGAGAATGGGGGAACCAAGTTCCGAGAACAATGAGCCCAAAATGGTGGATTCTATCATGGCCTACATCGACCAAAAATTCAATGGGCTCAACATGGGAAAAGGCTCCGACACAAGCCTTTATCAATCATCCATCCTCATGAGTACTATGGCCGCTCTTCCCGATAAGTTCAAGATGCCCGACATAAGCAAATTCAAGGGCAACTCTTGTCCTATGGCTCACATTGAGACTTTGTAGATACCCCGGGGGAACCACGGCTTGGCTAGAGCGGTGAATTATCCTAGGATGTCTAACTTGTTTTTAGAGTCGCCACCTATGTTTTGAGGAACATAAGAAAAACCTATTGATTGTAGCCTAAGTTTGATTACGAAAACAGAGATTCTTTGTTTTGAGGTCCGGGGGTTAGATTACGAGATGGGAAGTACCGAAACACCCATCTCGCCCAACTTAAGTTGGTCTTGCTTGATCAAAATCTACATGAATGAAAATGTTCTTCTTCTTCTTCTTTAAGTCATAAAAAGGGGGTTTAAAATAGGATTTGGAATGTAGGAGATAACTCCTTAACCAACCTCAATGAGATGAGGTGATCATTAGAGTCATGTCCCAAAATGATTTGGGTGATTGCACATTTGATTAGAGTAAAAAAGAGAGAGGAGATGAAATAGAAAAGAAAGGAAAAGATGGACTTTTATCTACAATTTGAAGACCTTCATGTATTGCTTGATGAAATCCTTGGAGAATTTTTAGAAAGTGATTTTGGTATAGTTTTTGTAAGTTCAATTTTCGATCCTTGAAAATGGAGGTAAAGGGAGGTTTTTATAGGTGAAAGAGGGGTGTTTTTGGTGCCAAAACTCAGTCACCAAGAAATCCTTCCCGGGCAAAATCCTGTAAATTGAGCAAGGGAGGGAATCCTGGCCAGAAATCTGTAACTGACGCTCAGAGGCGCGCGCTTCCTGCTTTGGGGGCGGGAGGCGCGCGCGCCTGGCTCCTCCTGTCGGAGGCGCGCGACTCAGAGAAGGCAATTTTGACAGAATGGACTAGAAAGTCAGCCCTGTCATTCAGTTTAGTCCCTGGACTTAACGAAGTCAGTCAGGAACTTAACGGAAGTGACAGAAACTAACGAGAAACACTTAAAATGGGGAGAAACACAAAATCAAATGTGCAATCGGGGGGAGCGGTCCAAGGCGGGGTGTCTACAGAGCCCCTCGGCGACGTGGACTGCAAAGCAAAATGCGTCGACGAAAGTTAAAAACACCCGCCGAGGACATCACCAAGAAAAAAGCAAAGACTCGATGAAAGCAGGAATTTGAAATTGCGAGAGATAGTGGTGCGCTCCCTGTGTGAGCGGCTTTTGTTGATAGAGGGGGTGGCATGATCCGTTAGGTGAACCTGCCGGCTGAGTGTTTTGAATGAGGCCGTTAGTGAACCGGTTTGATGAATCTGTTAGTGAATCCCTTGGATGAGTCCGTTGGTGAACCCTTGTTGACGAATTCGTTTGATGAATCCGTTAGTGAATCCCTTGGATGAGTCCGTTGGTGAACCCTTGTTGACGAATCCATTGGTGAATCCGTTTGATGAATCCGTTAGTGAATCCCTTGGATGAGTCCGTTGGTGAACCCTTGTTTACGAATCCGTTGGTGAATCCGTTTGATGAATCCGTTAGTGAATCCTTTGGATGAGTCCGTTGGTGAACCCTTGTTTGACGAATCCGTTGGTGAATCCGTTTGATGAATCCGTTAGTGAATCCTTTGGATGAGTCCGTTGGTGAACCCTTGTTGACGAATCCGTTGGTGAATCCGTTTGATGAATCCGTTAGTGAATCCCTTGGATGAGTCCGTTGGTGAACCCTTGTTGACGAATCCGTTGGTGAATCCGTTTGATGAATCCGTTAGTGAATCCTTTGGATGAGTCCGTTGGTGAACCCTTGTTGACGAATCCGTTGGTGAATCCATTTGATGAATCCGTTAGTGAATCCCTTGGATGAGTCCGTTGGTGAACCCTTGTTGACGAATCCGTTGGTGAATCCGTTTGATGAATCCGTTAGTGAATCCCTTGGATGAGTCCGTTGGTGAACCATTGTTGAAGAATCCGTTAGTGAATCCGTTTGATGAATCCGTTAGTGAATCCCTTGGATGAGTCCGTTGGTGAACCCTTGTTGACGAATCCGTTAGTGAATCCGTTTGATGAATCCGTTAGTGAATCCCTTGGATGAGTCCGTTGGTGAACCCTTGTTGACGAATCCGTTGGTGAATCCGTTTGATGAATCCGTTAGTGAATCCTTTGGATGAGTCCGTTGGTGAACCCTTGTTGACGAATCCGTTGGTGAATCCGTTTGATGAATCCGTTAGTGAATCCTTTGGATGAGTCCGTTGGTGAACCCTTGTTGACGAATCCGTTTGATGAATCCGTTAGTGAATCCCTTGGATGAGTCCGTTGGTGAACCCTTGTTGGCGAATCCGTTAGTGAATCCGTTTGATGAATCCGTTAGTGAATCCCTTGGATGAGTCCGTTGGTGAACCCTTGTTGACGAATCCGTTAGTGAATCCGTTTGATGAATCCCTTAGTGAATCCCTTGGGTGAGTCCGTTGGTGAACCCTTGTTGACGAATCCGTTAGTGAATCCGTTTGATGAATCCGTTAGTGAATCCCTTGGATGAGTCCGTTGGTGAACCCTTGTTGACGAATCCGTTAGTGAATCCGTTTGATGAATCCGTTGGTGAATCCCTTGGATGATCCCGTTGGTGAACCCTTGTTGACGAATCTGTTAGTGAATCCGTTTGATGAAATATTGCTTTGAAGTCTCGTGCCATTTGGAGTCACACTTGACTTTTTTGATTTGTGGGGTACGGGCACAGTTGACCGCGACCAGAAAAATGTTCCTTCTGGGGATGAAATGTTGAGATTGACTCTTGAGGGGGGTGTGGCACTCGTGACATAACTTAGGGAGTTCGGAATTTTGAAGAGGACAGCCTACTTTTGAGTGGGAGTTTCTATCCTACTTTCGATTTTTGTCATGCCTTAAGGGCGGACCAGAAAAAGGTGTGCCCAACTGGTGTCTGAGGATCGGGACAGTGTCTTGATATAGGCTGGAGATCTCTGACAAGGCCCTTTTCTTGAAGCGATTTAGACCTGGGAGGCGCGCGCCTTAATATGTAGGCTTGGGACGCGCGCGCACTTCAGACCGCTGGCGGGTGGCGCGCGCGTCTGGGAGGCGGAATTCCGGGCTTGACATTTGCTGACCAAAAGAGCCCCCAACAGCTATAATATCATCTCCTGTTCGACCACTTGATTCTCACAGCTCCTTTCTGCCATTTTTGAACATCATATTATTGCTTAACTTCGCTTGCGATCAACATTTTCCATGGCTTCCAATTATTTTGCCCTTGATGCCAAGGTTGTTAGTGAGTATGAAAAGGACTTGGGTACTTTTGTGTATTCTTTTAAGACCCATCCCAAGAAGGCCTTCATTAAAGACTTCGGGTTCCGAATTCTTTTCACTTTGCGGACGTTGAAGCCGGATTGGGATTTGTTGAGAGCTGCCGCGGCTTTCTGGGATTGCGACAGCCATACCTTCAACCTTTCAGCTAATGAAATGGTGCCGACTGTTGACGATTTCGGGGCCATCCTTGGCATGCCTTTGGCCGGTCGGATTGCCGTCCCTAAATATCACCGCGGTGCCATCGGCTCTTGGGTCGGGTTACTGAATCTCCCTGTTGAGGACGTGAGGAAGATGTTGCATGGTACCGTGATTGACATAACTGAATTGCCGATGTTCTTCAGTTTACACTCGGAGGACCCGATGGTTCAATCTTTCAAAAGGAATGCCATGGCCGTTTGTCTCTTTAGCGAAGTACTGTTTGTTACACCTTTCGGGACTGCGGACGTGCAGTTGGCTGAGATTATTTTGCAAGCTAAGGAGCAGCAACTTAGTGTAATCCCTCTTATTGTAGGGGAGACGTTGCACGGCCTTGATGAGTTACATAGGACGGGCAAGATGTGTCGGGGAAGCCCTTTGCTCTTGACCATATGGCTCCGAGAACACTTCGGAATTTATTCTACGGATGGTGATTTGTCTCCTCTTGCTGTTCATAGGAGGAAGTTGTTGATCCGGGATTTACCTGAAGATGATTGGAAGAAATTCTTTGCCTCTCGGGCGACCGTTGATATTGAGTGGTGTCCTCCTTCTTGGGGTCTTCGTCCTTTTGTGGAATGGACTCTTGGTTTTCAGCACGTGGTTGTACCCGGTTTGAGAGATTCTTCATTTTACCAGCCAGAGCGGGTTCTGTGGCAGTTCGGTCGCCAACAGACAATTCCTTTTCCGAGGGATGGAATGCTTCGTCCAGTTGCTTACATGGGTCCTGACTTCTCGAGTGAGCTTCAGTCGGCTTGGGGAGATGACCGCAATCGTTGGGCTTTCGCTCCTCTGCATCGGGGGAGTGTCTTCCTTCCCGAGAGCTACTTGGATTATTTATTTGGCACCCTTTACCGTGGCATCACTTGGGTTGATGTGCTTCGTGCCGAGTTGTTGGGACAGGGTTTTGAGCCTAGCAGCACTTTGAGATATAGGGAGGCTGCTGCTGATTCGAGTAACATTCTCGCTGACCCTTTCGGTACTCCTTTGGATGACTTTTATTCTAGGAGACGTGTTGCAGCACAGAAGGTTTCGGTGCGTATTAGTGCTCCTTTGTTACCCAAGAAGAAAAGGATTGAGAGACGATCGGGTGGTCCTTCGAAAGCTAAGAGAAAATTGGATTTTTCTTAGTACCCTAAGAGATTGCAATTAGACCACTTTGTTTTAGGATTTAATATTTTGATGTCTTTTGTTGCTCAATAAATCCGTTGTAATGGTTTGAATAATTCATTGAATGAATAGAAATTGCATTTTGTTATTTGAAGTGAATTGTGTATTTTTGATATGTTTTAGACCGCACCCGAAGGTTGCCTACGTTCCTCCAGTTGGGAGGCTCAGGTCTTCGTAGTTCAAACAAACAAAGACCATTTTTTTTTTGTGCACCCTGTTTTTTGCCTAGACCGCCCTTGCGGGTTTTCAATCTAGCGGGCTTCTTTTTTGCACGTGCTCTAATTTTTGCCTAGGCTGCCCTTGCGGGTTTTCAACCTAGCGAGCGATTTTTTTTTTTTTTTTTTTTTTTTTTAATGGTCTTTGTTTATTAAGCGTAGAACCTCTTGAGCTTGTCGAGGTTGACCTCCTTTGGCAGCTGGTCACCATCTAAATCCACGAGCCGGACTGCACCACCGCTTAGTATCTTTTTGACCACGTACGGACCGATCCATCGGGGTCCCCATTTCCCCAGGGGATTCATGGCATTAGGAGGATGTTGTCTTAAGACCAAATCTCCCACATTGATGTTTCGAGGCTTCGCTTTTTTGTTGAAAGCTCTTGCCATCCTTTGCTGATATGCCCTCGTGCGTTCGAGTGCTCTTAACCTTTTCTCGTCGAGTAAGGCTAGCTGTTCGTATCGACTTTGCATTCAGTTGAACGAGGCCGGGATATCAAGCATTTGGAATGGAACGGACATGACCATGCTCCCAAACTCAATGTCTATTTCGATCATACCCATGACTGTACGGGCGGTGCTGTCATAACCTCGGATTACTTGAGTAGAAGGCTTCAAATCGGAATCCTTAAGCCCTAGTATGCCCATGATTCTGCCAGGCATGAGGTTGAGTGCGGAACCACCGTCCACTAAGACTCTTGAGATGGGCCTCCCCCTTGCTCGTACCTTGAGGTAAATAGCCTCGTTGTGGTCGGAACCAAATGGTGGAAGGTCCATATCGGCAAAGGTGATGACGTTGCCAAAATGAATGTGACCGATCATTGCCGTGAGGTCCTCGGGAGTAGTATCGGGTGAAATTGATGTATCATCGAGATTGCGGATGACAAGATCTCGGTGTTTCTTTGAGGATGCGATGAGGTCCCAAATAGAGATGTTGGCTTGAGTTTTATTGAGTTGGACAAGTAGAGGATCTTCGGGAGTGTCGCGAGCTTGCGGCCTTTGAGAAGAGGAGCTTGGTGCGGAAGTGGGAGGGTTGCTTGCTATGACTCGACCGGATCTAGTTAGCATGTTGACGTTCCCATCTTGCTTCTTTTTCCTATTCTCTAGTACTTCCCTCATTACCTCATCGTAAGTTACAACATAACAAGAATTGTCAAGTTTATTCATAGCATTGGGGCCCCCATTCACAATTGGGATTGAATGGGTGGTCCCCTCGAGTTCTCCTATCTCTATTACATTGACATGTTCGCCGTTAGTCACTACAAATTCTTTCTTGTCTATGAGATCTTGAATGACATTGCGGAGAACGAAGCATTCCTCGGTGGTGTGGCCACTATATTGGTGGTAGCCACAATATTTGTGGTGAGCATTATTGGGGTTGACCGTCTTGGGTTGGTACCCTTGTACGGGTGTGACTTGACCCTTTGCTTTGAGGACTTTGAAAGCTTCGGTTTGAGTCATGCCTTGGAGAGGCGTGTAGACACGGTCATTTCGAGACTTCTTCCCTTGGGGTGGAGGAACCTTTTTGTAATTCCCCTTGTCGATAGTGACGGCGTTGACCGAGGCCTCTTTTGTGGAGTTGGAAGCGGCCTTGTAGCGGTAGCTAGGAGCACTTTTCTTGACTTCCTTGAGCAACTCGTCCATTCGGACCCCCGCCTCATACATTTGGGAGAAACCCGCATAGTAAGCCCCACTTAGGTGGGTGCGGAGATCAATTTTGAGACATTTGAGAAAGATATCCATTTGCTCCTTGGTATTTGGCCTTTCCACAATCTCGGAGAGTTTATCATTCCATCTCCTTGTGAAGTCAATGAAGGACTCGTGGTCTCGTTGAGTAGTGTTCTCTAGCTCTTTCCTTGTGGGCCGGTGAGTGGTGTTGCCTTGGTATGGGTTCTTGAAGGCAAGCATGGCGGAGTCCCAATCAAGACGGACAGTGAGCGGGAGAGTAGCATACCAATCTTTTGCCGCCCCGTCGAGAGTGAGAGGAAAGCATTGAGCCATCACCTTGGGGGAGACCTTCTTCGGAACCATTGCCCAAATATAAGTCTCAATGTGAGCCATAGGACAAGAGTTGCCCTTGAATTTGCTTATGTCGGGCATCTTGAACTTATCAGGAAGAGAGGCCATAGTACTCATGAGGATGGATGATTGATAAAGGCTTGTGTCGGAGCCTTTCCCCATGTTGAGCCTATTGAATTTTTGGTCGATGTAGGCCATGATAGAATCCACCATTTTGGGCTCATTGTTCTCGGAACTTGGCTCTCCCACTTTCTTGGTGCGGGTGTTGACATAAGGACTTTTGAACAAACCTTCGGTCCATTCGGATTCGTCATCGTCATTTTTGCTCTTCCCCTTGGCAAGATTAGTGAGTTTTTCTTTCATTAGCTCCATCTCGGCCTCGTGGGCCTCCCTTTGGCTGTTGAGGTGGGATTGCCAAATGTCCTCTTTGCTTTGTGCCTCCTTATTAAGGGTGGAGACTTGCTCTTGGAGGAGTTGGACCATGGTTGCGTGTTGCTCGAGAGTCATGGTATTGTTGGTGTTGGAGCCGCCGGCCATTGTTGATGTAGGAGCTGTTGGAGTGATCTCTTCACGGACTAACCGATTTGCCGAATCCCGGTAGACTCTGTAAGTACCAATTGAACCTATATTGCAGAAGAGGCCCTTGTCAATCTTGAGTAACACTTGCGGTCCACGAAGAGGCTTAAAACACACAGTTGGGCACACGACTCGAACCACATAAGAAAATACTCTTTTTTTTATATATAAGTCGGAGGGAGCGGGTCCCTTTTGGGGTTTCTAAGAAAATAATGGAATCGTCACACTAGTATATAGACCATCTCGCGGTCCCATATACTCATCGGATTCCATCGCGTTTGTGAATCCTACATGTATCGGGATTAAACTAAATTAATGTAGTAAAGCATACATGCGGGGACAGATTTTTATTTTCGTCCAAAATAATCACTTTTGGGGACGGATTTTTATTGCGTCCGTTTCAACAAGTTGGCATGTATGATTTGAATACATTAGTTTAGGGAAATCTCGGTACATGGAAACCGACTTGAGTCACGGAGTGTTAGACCCTAACTAGAATTGTGTGGCTTGTGCTCGGCTTGAATATGAGGCTCAAAGGTCACCCCCGGCATGTAGTCATGAACTACGCCACGGGCTGAGGTTTACCGCTTCGAAAGAGCCAAGGTCGAGTGGAGCTTGAAACTTTGTAGGATGGGCCTCGACGGGTTTGGGGTTGGACTTGTGCGACTCGATAGTGAGCAGTTCATAGGAATTGTGCGCGTAATGTGAGGTCTATCACGTGACAAATTTTTTTTTTTTTTTCAAAAGAAATAAAAAAAAAAAAAACAAATAAGCACATAATTACAACTTTCGAATCACCCGTGTGACCGATAAAATAGAACATAAAATTAAAACAGTCCGAAGTTCAGAATAACCACTGATGCAGGCAACTGTGCCCACACCCCCATCATACTGCTCTGTTCTGAGACATGTTTCTGTTCTGGGAACCAACCCAGAAGTGTGCGCCTCTGAGTGTTGATACGAGACGCGCGCGCATGGCGCGATGCTATTGGGAGGCGCGCGCTTCTGGGCACACCTGTCAGATTGTCAGATTTTGGACTCAGGGGATTGCCCTGGTCCTATGTGCATATTGTAACCACTGCAGAAATGATTAGTGGAGAATAGCAGAAGAAGAAGATGAAGAACATGAAGAAGCGGGCAATTCTTGTCCTTGATGCGGGATGCGCGCGCCTTAGGCTGAAGAGGCCAGAAGCGCGCGCCTCCCCCATCAGGAGTCAGAATGCCCAGAAAAGATGTAGATTTTGATCAGAATGCAAGTTTAACCTCAAACGTCCCCAGCAGAGTCGCCACTGTAGATACCCCGGGGGAACCACGGCTTGGCTAGAGCGCGCGAGTTATCCTAGGATGTCTAACTTGTTTTTAGAGTCGCCACCTATGTTTTGAGGAACATAAGAAAAACCTATTGATAATAGCCTAATTTTGATTACAAAAACAGAGATTCTTTGTTTTGAGGTTCGGGGGTTAGGTTACGAGATGGGAAGTACCGAAACACCCATCTCGCCCAACTAAAGTTGGTCTTGTTTGATCAAATCCTACATGAATGATAAACGTTCTTCTTCTTCTTCTTTAAATCATAAAAATGGGTTTTAAAATAGAGTTTGGAATGTAGGAGATAACTCTTTAACCGACCTCAATGAGATGAGGTGATCATTAGAGTCATGTCCCAAAATGATTTGGGTGATTGCACTTTGATAAAACAAAAAGAAAAAGAAAAGAGATGAAGTTAAGAAGAGGAAAGAAATAACTTTACCTAGACTTCAAGAGACTTCAAACACTTCTTGATGAATTCTTTAGAGAAATCCTTTGGAAATGCTTTGTAAGTGTGAAATTTTAGTGTCTTATTGAGAATGTAGGATTGAGAGCCCAAAGTCCAAGGTCCTTGAAAATGGAGGTAAAGGGGGCTTTTTATAGGTGAAAGAGAGATGTTTTTTGTGCCAAAACTCAGTCACCAAGAAATCTTTCCCGGGCAAAATCCTGTAAATTGAGCAAGGGAGAGAATCCTGGCCAGAAATCTGTAACCGACGCCCAGAGGCGCGCGCTTCCTGCTTTGGGGGCGGGAGGCGCGCGCGTATGGATCCTCCTGTCAGAGGCGCGCGACTCAGAGAAGGCGATTTTGACAGAATGGACTAGAAAGTCAGCCCTGTTATTCAGTTTAGTCCCTGGACTTAACGAAGTCAGTCAGGAACTTAACGGAAGTGATAGAAACTAACGAGAAACACTTAAAATGGGGAGAAACACAAGATCAAATGTGCAATCGGGGTGAGCGGTCCAAGGCGGGGTGTCTACAGTGACTAATTTATGTGACGGTTACAGTGGATTTGATTATTTTGTTTGTGTTGGTTAGGCTCCGAGTGTGGGCGCCAACAATCGAGATTGAGTTTGTGTACGATTGTTAGACCACTGGACCCGAACATAATTAGTGCATTAGACTGTGAAGTATGATCAATTGATGTTCGATTTATGAAAATTTGAGTCTTATTGAAAAGTCCATATTTATAATTTCATGGACATTGTATATTGTGATATGTGTTTCTTTGGCCTCTGTGATACTGTGTATCCCCTTTCTTATTGGGCTCCCCAGCTCACCCCCCTCCAGTTTCAGTTTTGCAGTTGACCGTTGATCGGGATTCGAGATAAAAAGATTTGGGACGGAGCAGTTTGTTGAGCATTTGGGTTTATTAGTGATGTTTTATATTGTCTTTTAGTGATTTTGAGATGTAATATTTTGGATTTATTGAATATTAAGTTTGTGAAAATTCGGGTCGTTACAGTTGGTATCAGAGCATTGGGATTAGATCTTGAAAGGGAATAAGAACTCTGATATGAATGGGTTTGGATACTTGAATATTATGATTTTGAGCGGTTTAGAAAAACTATGTTTTCTTTGAGGTCAACTAGTTGCGTTTGTTAGGGAGGATTTGTGGAATAGAAGCTCAACGGATTTGAGAGATGACGTTAAGATAGAATTCGAGGACGAATTCCTTTTAAGGGGGAAAGAATGTAATACCCCCAAAATTTATGATTTTTATTTTAGGATTTAAATTAATTTGGGCTATTTAGGTTACAATATTAATGGATTAATTTCAGTAAGGTCTTTGACTAATTTTTGGGTCAATAATTATTTATATTTAGTTAGTAAGAAATATTTTGTGAGAAGAATAAAATAAGGTTAGTGGTAAAATGGATAAGTTAATGGGACTGAGTTTGCTTATTTTCTTATAAGGGTATTTTTGTACAGTTTAATTAGAATATAACTATTAATACCCTAACCCTAGACAATTACCTCAAACATTGAAATCAAATAACAATCTAATTTGATGGAGTGTTGCGGCAGAGTGAGAGAGAGTAAAGAGCCATGGTAAATTCTTCTCGTTTTGAAGGTATGAATTAGTTTTAATTTCATAAGTTAAGTTGGATTTATGTTATTAGGAGAATTCTCTTGGTGACTCATTATATTTATAATTAGCTAGTGCTTCTTAAAGATTCTCGGAGACTGTAACTAAAGAGGAATTCAACTGAAATATTTTCGAAGCAACTTTCGGCTGATTCGTGCCTTATATTTGAGGTAAGAGAGACTATACAGTATCGATTCCGTGTCAGTTATAATTTCTTTCAATGTCCGTATTTTCATCGTATTCCGTTTTATTGATACGTTTTCGATTGTTCGGTCATATTTGATAATTGCTTTGATATTGATTTTGATCCGTAAAAGTATTGATTATTTTGAAAGCATGCTTTATTTGTAATTGTTGTCAAAAGTGAAATTTGTTATATGGAATAGTTTTGATGTGACTAATTTATGTGACGGTTACAGTGGATTTGATTATTTTGTTTGTGTTGGTTAGGCTCCGAGTGTCGGCGCCAACAATCGAGATTGAGTTTGTGTACGATTGTTAGACCACTGGACCCGAACATAATTAGTGCATTAGACTGTGAAGTATGATCGATTGATGTTCGATTTATGAAAATTTGAGTCTTATTGAAAAGTCCATATTTATAATTTCATGGACATTGTATATTGTGATATGTGTTTCTTTGGCCTCTGTGATACTTTGTATCCCCTTTCTTATTGGGCTCCCCAGCTCACCCCCCTTCAGTTTCAGTTTTGCAGTTGACCGTTGATCGGGATTCGAGATAAAAAGATTTGGGACGGAGCAGTTTGTTGAGCATTTGGGTTTATTAGTGATGTTTTATATTGTCTTTTAGTGATTTTGAGATGTAATATTTTGGATTTATTGAATATTAAGTTTGTGAAAATTCGGGTCGTTACAAATACTCCCTTCGTCCCAAATTTACAAGTATCACAAAATTCAACCAAATCACCAAATTAACAAGTACAAGTATCAAGAATAACACATAGGCATGTTATTACAAGCAAGGGGGAGCTAGTGACTTACCTACTCCGAAATCAAATTCACCCAAATTAATTTCGGTTCGGCAGGAAATGCTCTACTCACCGCCCTGATCATTTATGCGAAGTCGGATTTTCGAACAGAGGCATAATTAAGCAAGAGGAGTCGAGAATAGGGTAAACCCTAACTTTCTTTACGAGACAGAGAGAGAACGAGAGAAATCTGAGGATCATTCTCATCCTCAGAGAAGGATGCATATTTATCCTTTCAAGTTTTCAAGAATTGCAATTTGGCCCCTCAAGTTTCAACTTTGATAAAAAGGCCCGTAAACTTTAATTTTCACAAATGACCCTAATGTTTCAACTTAAACAATTAGGACTTAAAATTTCTCAATTAGTTAAATAATTAACTCAAATAAAATAGCATATAAATATGCTAGTCAAAAATTTAACAGGAATTAGGACGGGCGTTACAGAGATTGTTGTAGATGACAACAAAGTGCACATAAGGGTTGTCATTTATGTTATATTCATGATTTAAAAGGAAGAAATTTGTTTTGCAACCCAAGTGGGAGATTGTTAGATCATTATGGCTTGCAACACAAGTTATTTAGCACTTCCATATATAAAATCATGTCTATGATATTAATATAAAGTATAGTCAAACATAGTCAATGTGTAGAATCCCTGAAATGTAATTTATCTATTTATGATGGGCAAAATCGTAAATTGACATTGCTTAAGAAATGAATAGGTGTGGTCCCTAAATGAAATATCACCAAGTCTACTATATAAAGGCTCTTCCATCAACCCTTAAGACTACTACATTTTCTTATATTCTCTCCTAAATTCTCTTCATTGGAAGTACTTGAGAGATTAAAGAAGACATTCATCATTTAGAAGAGCCATTTCCTTACATCTTCTTGTTCTTCATTTCTCCCTTCATCTTTAACTATGGATTCAACAGGTATATTTTCATGCTTCCGCCTTCATCTCTTTACTCAATCTTATTCTAAATATGAGTGTGGTATTCGGGGATCACAAATTCTTCCATCAGAAAGGGTGAGCACAAATTGCTCAGTAAGGAAACTCTTCAACAACAAGGTTGTGACAGTGTATGGAATCCCTGTTCAATAAAAAAAGCTATATACGCAATGATAAATCAAATTACCCCAATACCCCGATCCCAAGAGTGAGTAACAATAACGATAACAATGAAACTGATGCTGAATCCGTAACACTTGAGCTGGCCAAATGCCCAATAACAATAACAATAACAATGTTGACTCAAACTATAAAGTATCACTGCAGATGATACTTTGCTCTCTGAGTCGCAATAACAATACAACAACCGGTGTTAGGGTCCTCTATAAGCGAGGCAATCAATCAATAACAATAAACTCAAAGTGTACATGGCAGAGTAAGCAGAATGAACAATGGAGTCAAAGAACTTGAACCAATAACGATACGAATAACAAAGCAAAGGTGTTTCAATACTTTTGATGCCAAAGAAAGGAAAGGCTTCTAGGTTGGCGAGAACCCTTACCTCTATCCAAGGCTACTCCAAAACTCGATACTCAATACAGCTAACTTCTCAATCTAACATATAAAGAACACAATAGTTCAAGAGTTAGAACCAATTTAAAATACGATTAAACATTAACCATAATTTAGCATATCATGTGAACACCATACAACTATACAACATTCAATACAAATAAAACCATCATATATAAGAATTACACTGAAAAATAATCAACTTAGACCCAAAGATCATCATATTCTGATTTCATAACAAGTAGATATCATTTATCGAAAAAAATAGTTATTTCCAATACGTTTCAAATTGCAGCAGCCACGAAATTGTTAAATCTGAGACTAAAATATTCATAGTTGACATAAACTATTTATCACATTAGAAATACCATTAACAATTACTGAATTTAGACCCAAAAATCACTTGATTCCGAGTCTGGATGAATTAGTTATGAATTTTCCAAATTTTATCGGGTTCAAATACTTCTACAATGAACTATTGATGCAAAACACATATTTCCGGACAATTACATCACTAATCAGATTTTGAAACTTATTCTATTCAAAAGCTCTCGAAAAATTAGACAAGATATACTCGAAAATTACTTCATTCCGATTAAAAACGGCCAATTTATGATAATTATTAACAATTTTTCATAACATAACATGGACTAAACTGAATTCAAATTAAACTCAGGGACCAATCTGAAGTTCCATAAGTACAAGGACGAAACTGTAAATATAATTAACTCGATGACCAATCTGTAAATTCATAAATGATCCCTCTTCAACCTTGAAGAACATATTCATGCCAGTAATATTTTCTAACTTGGAAGCTCACCAAGTTCAGCCATTAAAAATTCTCTTATATTCCAAATACACATTCAATTCAAATAAAAAGTTAAATCACTGATTTTTAATATAACCCTAATCATTTCATGTTCACACTTTTACATATTTGAAACACAACAAAATTAGTTAAGCAATTCTTAACCCATACTTCAAACTAATTTAATAACATATTAGTAGTAGTAGTAATAATTTCTATTTATTAATCATATGCATACAATTAAAATATTTACATCAATAACTAAAATCATTGTGATCCTAATAGACACACACATACATATTATAACACACTCACACACCCACAACAGGACACACTTTCATAAACCCTCAAACAATCATTTAAATAAAAACAGAGAGCATCAGTAATCAAAATTATACTCATAAATCTCTATTGTAGATATGTCATATTGCCAAAAAATATTACTAGAATCATTTACCTAAGTTCTTCTTCAACAGAACCATCAGGAAGAAATTTGGTTCGAAAGCCTTTTGCTATGAACATGTGAGCACGGGTGAGAATGTCTTGTATATATTTTTGTTGGCTAAGAATGATGCCATTAGGATGGGGAAGAACCTCGACATCAAGAAAATATAAGAGAGAACCCAGATCTTTGAGCGGGAAGCGAGAAGAGAAGGTGGTGATAAAAGAATTGACAAGAGTGGAGTTGTTGCCGGTAATGATTATATCATCAACGTAAACCAAGAGAAATATAGAGTCACCATTGTGACGAAGAATGAATAAGGAAGAATCAGAGACACAATTAATGAACTTAAGACTGACAAGATAGTGCTTGAGCTCATTATACCAAGCACGAGGGGCTTGTTTTAAACCATATAATGCTTGACGGAGTTTGCAAACATGAGTAGGGTGAGAAGGATCAATGAAACCGGGAGGTTGAACCATGAAGACATCCTCAGAAAGAGACCCTTGGAGGAAGGAATTGTTGATGTCAACTTGACGGAGCGACCAACCATTTACTGTGGCAAGAGAGAGAATAGTACGCACAGTAGTGGGTTTTACAACCAGACTGAATGTTTCAGAGTAGTCAAGGCCGGGACGTTGATGAAAGCCTTTTGATACGAGGCGGGCCTTATGACGATCAACAGAACCATCAGGAAGAAATTTTGTTAGAAAAATCCATTTGCAACCAATAAGATTGTGAGACAGAGAGGAAGGAACGAGATCCCAGGTGTGATTTGTAACAAGGGCATCATACTCATTTTGCATGGCGTTACGCCAAACTGGCTTTTTTAAGGCTTGAGCAACTGTATTGGGTTCAGAAATATCAGGATGGAGAGAGATGTGGAGGTTTATTTTGGTGAGAGGTTTGCGAATATTGTTTTGTAGTCGAGTGAGAGGACGAGAGGGAGGAGGAGGGGGTGGGGGAATTTTTGAGGGGGAAGGAGAGGGCAGAATAGGGGAAGGTGGGTCCGGAGATGATGGTGGTGGGCTGGGAGGAAAGGAAGTGGTAGGGTGGTTCTCGGTTGGAACATGAGGAGGTGAAGAGGTACTAAAAAGAATGGGTAAATGGAGTTGACACCATTCGTCTGGAGACTCGGGTGAAGTAGGGGAAGAGATATTGGGAAATGGAAAAGTATGTTCAATGAACTTGACATGTCGTGAAGTATAAATTTTGTGGGAGGAAGGATCGAGACAGTAATATGCTCTTTGGGTAGAGGAATAACCGACAAACATGCATGGAGTGGAACGAGGGTCAAGTTTATTGTTGGTGTACGGACGGAGCCACGGGTAGCAAAGACAACCAAAGCTCTTGAGTTTTAGATAGTTGGGTTGGCGATTGTGTAGTTTAAAGAAGGGTGATTGAAGGTCAAGTGTAGGGATAGGCATACGATTTATGAGGTAGGAGGCTTTGGAAAAGGCAAGTGGCCAGTGAGTACGAGGCATGGAAGAGTGAGTTAAAAGAGAGAGACCCGTCTCAACGATATGTCGATGACGGCGTTCAGAGTACCCACTGTGCTCGGGAGTATGAGGAGGGGATGTGAGACGAGATATGCCATGAGAGGCAAGAGTGGGATGGAGACCAATATATTCTCCGCCATTGTCACTAAAAATGGTGATGATGGGACGTTGGAAATACTTTTCAACTAGTGTAGATACCCCGGGGAACCACGGCTTGGCTAGAGCGGTGAATTACCTAGGATGTCTAATTGATTTTAAGAGTCGCCACCCACGTTTTAGAGGAACGCGAGAAAACCTAAGGAAATAGCCTTTTTTGTACGAAAACCAGAGATTCGGGAGAGAAGGGTTCGGGGTTAGGTGACGGAGTGGGAAGTACTTAAACACCCACTCCGCCCCGCTTACGCGGGTCTTGCTACTTTTGGTGTTCTAATGCTAAATGTCCTTCAATTAATTAATATAAAAATGTGCTAACAATTATAATGTAAAGGAAAAGGGGAAATAAAAAGATGAATGATTTTATTAATTTAATGCTAAAAGATTACATGTTGAATTATTGTTAAACAATTACATAAAGAGAAATGAAAAGTAAATTAAAATGGAGTTTGGAATGTTGGAATGTAACCTTGGCCAAACTTCAATAGTGAAGTGGCCTTTTGGTTGTATTCCTTTTATGGAGATTGCATACTAGTAAGACATAAATAAAAGAGAAAGAGAAAAGTTGTACCTTTAGAAAAGAGAACTTGAAACCTTGACTTGAAAGTGGAGTTGTTGTAGAGAAATGGTTGTGTAGAACTTTGTGTAGAGTTTTGTTGTTAAAACTCTTGTTGGGAGAATTTGTGTAAAGAGAAAGTGTTCAAGGTCTAAAAATGAGGTCCCTTTCCAAGGTAGGAGATGATGGTTTTTATAGGTAAAATTAGGAGGGAAAGGTTGGAGGGAAATTGGTCAATCCTTGTGAGATGGAATTGACCAATCACAAATAAGATAAATAAAATAATAAATAAATAATAAAGAGAAAATCAAATAATAATAAAAAAGAATATTTTGTTTTTATGAAGAATGGCTAGAATAAAGGATTTGGGAGTTATGAAATAAGGGGGAATGAATGTGGATGTAAAAAGGAGGTGTTTGTGATCAAGAAGAGATTTTCTAAATAAGAAAAGGGAGGGAAAAATGGTGCTATCCGTTACTGCCAAAGCGGGAAGCGCGCGGGTCCGGCCTATTGGACCAAACGCGCGCGCTACCCATTGACGGTGCCGGAAGCGCCCACGGGCTAAAACGACAGAATGACGGAAATGACTCTAAAGTTAACTCTGTTATGCAGTTTAGTCCAAAAGTAACGGAATCAGTTGGGAACTTAACGGAAGTAACAAAAATTAACAAAAACAAGTTAAATAAAAATACTACGTATGCAATCGGGGTGAGAGGTCTAAAGCGGGGTGTCTACAGAGCCCCTCGGGGACGTGGATTGCGAAGCAAAACGCGTCGATGAAAGAAAGACAACCGCCGAGGACATCGACAAGAGAAAACAAAGACTCGATAAAGCAGGAATTTGAAATTACAAAGGATAGGAGTGCGCTCCCTATGTGAGCGGCTTTATTGATATAGAAAGGATATGGCGGGATCCGTTTTGCTGAAGCGGGATCCGTTTGCTGAAGCGGGATCCGTTTGCTGAAGCGGGATCCGTTTGGTGATGCGGGATCCGTTTGCTGAAGCGGGATCCATTTGCTGAAGCGGGATCCGTTTACTGATGCGGGATCCGTTTGCTGAAGCGGGATCCGTTTGCTGATGCGGGATCCGTTTGCTGGTGCGGGATCCGTTTGCTGGTGCGGGATCCGTTTGCTGGTGCGGGATCCGTTTGCTGGTGCGGGATCCGTTTGCTGGTGCGGGATCCGTTTGCTGATGCGGGATCCGTTTGCTGAAGCGGGATCCGTTTGCTGAAGCGGGATCCGTTTGCTGAAGCGGGATCCGTTTGCTGAAGTGGGATCCGTTTGCTGATTGCGGGATCCGTTTGCTGATGGCGGGATCTGTTTGCTAATTGCGGGATCACCGTGGACTAAATTGCTGTCTAGAGTTGCAGTTGCTGTTGACTTTATCATGGGGATGCGGGCATGGTTGACTGTGGACCATTTTCTGCTGAGGATGAAGTGCCTTGAGTAGCGGATGCTGTTGACTTCGTGGTGGTACCTGTTATGTGTGTGCTTAGCAGGTATATTTGTTTGTGCAAGAAGATGCATGAAGTGTGAAATGAAGAGAGAAATTGTGCTCGTGGTGCAATATGATTTGAAAGCAGTTTTGCATGAGAGAAAGTTTTTGTAAGAATGGAGAAAGTGATTTTGTGTGCGGTGTGATTTGAGGAAAGCCTCGGATGTATTCATACCTTCACTTACCATTGTCGCTTGATTGGAGATGGATTGCTGAAGGATGAAGAATGTCCATGCTTTGGATGGAGAATGATGATGTTGGTGATGATGAGTTGTTCTTGCCTTTGATGGAGTGTTGGCGAGATGGTATTCTGGATGATGGGTTGGTCGTGCCAAAAGGCTGCCTACGTATCCCTTGAAAGGAATCAGACCAGCGTAGTTCAAGGATGTTGGAGAGTGCTGGGGAGGAAAAGCTAGGAGCAAAGCAAAATAGAGCACATACATTTGCACAAGAAAAGAAAAAAGAAAATAAAATCTTTTTTTTTTTTTTAATTAGTGAGAAAAAGATTTTTTTTTTTAGTTCGTGGGTGAACCATTTTAACCATTGTGTGTTTGTAAAGCCAACCCAAGATCAAGTCATGTTCAATCGAAGTCCGGATTGCCTCGCTCAAATTCTGTTGTCGCTGCGGTGTCCGACGAAAATTGATGTCTAGCCCCAAGAGATTTGTCGTTTATGGGGCTTCAAAAGACTTTCGATGCCGAGATAAGGGGTTGTTGATTGAAAATCCCCTATAATGCCCTTGATGCCAATCTTGCATAGCCCTATGATAAATCGCCTTTTGATGTTGACGAGAGCAAGCCCCAAGAGAAGATTATTAATACCAAGCTTCGGGAGATTGCTAAGCCCCAAATGTCATGGGGTTGTTGTTTGCGAGCTTGTAGATGGCGGGATGTGAAGACCTTTCGGTGTGAAGCCCCAAATTTTCTTGGAATCGGCTTAGAATTGTGTTGGGAGCGGATGGCGCTATTGGGAAGAACTCTTGAAGGCGATCTCCTTCTTTCTCTTGCTTGGAGATGGATGGCCCTTTTTGTGGTTGATACCCAAATGGAGGAAGGTCCATGTTGAAAATGTAGTACAGTCTTCGGGAGATGTCTCGTGGGAGATGGTGATGTTGTTGCAGATGATAAGGTCTTGGCGTGATAAAGTCTCGAATGGTATGTTTGCTCGAGTCTTCTTGAGTTGAACCGACGGCGGATCTTCGGATGCAGCCTGTGCTTTTGATCTTGGAGAAGGGGGTGCTGTATTGCAGAAACATTGGGATTGGCCGTAACTCTGCTTATAGAGTTAACATATTGGCATTGCCCGCTATAACTCAGCTGGCTGAGTCTTGCATATTGAATCTTTTTCCTTTTCTCTAAGACTTCCTTCAGAATCTCGCTGTGAGTTCTAACAAGAATCATCAAATTCATTCATATCATCGGAGCCTTCATTTAAAACCAAGAGGCCTTTTGACTGGAAGTGTTGAGGGACCATTGAATTTTGATCCCTTTCATGGAGCCATAAGACTACTCCCAAATTGCATTGCTCGGGTACCACTGCCCAAAATCTTGTTAATTGCGAAGCACCAATATTGCCCTTTGCTTGTATCACTGTAATACCGTAGCCCAAAAGATTGTAGATTGCGAATCCCCTTGAGACCTTTCGGTATAGAGCTTCAAATGTTGCTGGGGACATTGAAGTGAATTGCTTCTTGCCGAGGGAGCCTTTAAGACTTGACCGTAGCCCCTAGAGTGGCATCATTGATTGCGAGAAAGGTCCATCCTTGATTGGGGGAACGAGTATGGGCACACATGACAAGAGGGCTTTTTGACATCCCTTTTGAGAGACTTTGAGGATAGTCTCACACATCTTTCTCGAGCATAGCCCCTAGGGCTTATTGATTGTCAAATGAAGCAAAAGAAGCCCTTGTTCTTGAGTCACATAGCCCCTAAGGCGTCACCATTTGTTGAGCAAAGCAAGAGTGACTCATCCTCATGCGAGGGAACAAACATGAGAGGACATGGCAAGAGCTACTCCATTTCTCGGGAGCCTTTCGGCGTACTTTAGAAGCACATACTTGCAGAAGCTTTGAAAACTGAGACACATGTTGTTGCTATTTGCTGCCCAAGCCAATTGACTAGCTAGGGATTATTTGTTCAACCTCGTGCCCTTTTATGATGGGCTCGTTCTCGGATGGGTCTTGGTTACCTAGGGCCTTCTTTTCATGAACCCAAAAATGCACACTGCTGGAGAATGATGCCAATAACCCAAGACAACCTTTGATGGTGCCATCTCTTGTCGAGCCTTTTGCAATCCCAGAGTTGACTCGGTGGGGAATTGATTTGTTGAGGAGATCCAATGTAGAGCTTGTGCAGCTGTCTTCCTTAGAGGCCGGACATCGCCATTTCTCTTTCCCTTCTCTCTCTCACTCTCTCATTTTTTTTATGACGCACCCTGTTTTTTGCCTAGACCGCCCTTTCGGATTTTCAATCTAGCGGGCATCTCTTTTGCGTCTTCTTTTTTTTTGACTCGATTAATGAGGAAGTGTGCATTGACTCTGGCTGAGGAGATAAGACATGTGATTTTGCGGTGAAGACCTCTTGTCACTAAAGATGAGTGACATTGACTCGACTAGGGAAGTATCCCTAGTATTGACTTCATGTATGTATATTTTTTGAATGACTCACGAAGGCAAGTAAGTCATTAAGAGAGAAGAGAAAGAAAGCCCCAGTTTGATCGCAAGAAACTGGGAGTATCGCAAAAAGAAGAGAAACCCCTAGACTCGACAAGGAACGGATAGTGATTCCAAATCTAAGAAAGTTGTTCAATCTTTTGGTGATTAATTCATTGGCAAATGAATCGTACAAAGATGTCTTGACAAGTTCGAGAGGAAGGCCGGTCACCATAACGCGCTAGGGCTAAACATATCTTCTTTCTTGTATGAGACCGGACCCGAAGGTTGCCTACGTTCCTCCAGTGTAGAGGCTCAGGTCACCGTAGTTCTTGTGGATTCTCCATTCGCAGTGATGAATTGTTGCTTCGTCGTGATTGTTGTCGATGTTGCTTCGTTTGGTGGAATGATGTTGTTGTTGTGAACTTCTTTGAATGAAGGGGGAATTTTTTTTTTTTTTTTTTTTTTTTTGTGCTCTAACTTTTGCCTAGGTTGATTTGAGGATTTCAACCTAGCGAGTTTTTTTTTTTTTTTTTTTTTTTTTTTTTTTTTATCCCCTTTTGAAAACTTTGCTTCATGATCGTTGCTTCACCTTTCTTTGTCTTGATTTCGTCGTTGTTGATGTCTTCGTTGTTGATGCCGTCGTTGATGTTTAGCCCCTAGGCGTTCAAGCGATGGCCTTCATTCCAAAACTTGTTTAGACATTTTTTCATCATTTTGCCAAGAATTAATTGAACAACTTGGAAGAGTGTATGAGGACAAGAACGACTTTTATTTGATGACTCAATGGACTCGAACATTTAACATAGGACGAGAGAAAACATTGATGCACACTTAAGAGGACTTTTGACTCTTTTTTTTTTTAATCCTATTTCTAGGTAGAGAAAGAGAAACGAAGATTGTTGTTGTCGGCCTTGTAGCATGATCTCTTGTTGAAACCCCATTTCAAATCTGAGCCTCTTCCTTGATGAGTTCTTGCATGTTGCCATTCTCTAACTGTTGTTCTTCACCCACGGTAAATTCACCATTGTCAATCAAGTCTTGGATGATGTTGCGGATGGAGAAGCAATCCTCGGTGAGGTGACCGCTGCATAGGTGATAGTCACACCACTTGTGGTGGGAATGGTTGCGACGTAATGGTTGTGGTTGCTTGTACCCTTGGAGAGGAGAAACTTGTCCCTTGGTTTTGAGAGCTTCGTAGGCCTCGGTGATGGTCATGCCATTGAGAGGGGTATAGACACGGTCGTTGGTGGCACCTTTGTGACTTTTGAGGGATGAGCCACTTGAGCGTGCTTTATCGTGGACCTTCGCCTTGCTGTCGGTGAGCTCTTTCAAACGAGCCTTAAGTTCGGACACTTCTTCCTTGTGAATTTTCCTCTCGAGATCAAGACGGTCTTGCCACAAATCATCCTTGTGGCGGGCATCCTCGACATGTCTATCCATTTGTTCCCCCATGGCTCTTATTATGTTGAAGAGCCTTTCGTTGGACACGGAGATGTTCTCACCCTTGTTGTTGTTGCCGTTGTAAGCCATTGGACCTATTGAGAGAACACAGTCGATCTTAGGTTGGCCCCACAAATACCTTTTGAATCAAATGATTTAACCCACGAACAAGAGAAAAGACTCAAACCACATAACGAAAAATGACTCTTTTTTTTTTTTTTTCAAAGTCGGAAGGACGTGGTCCTTTTTGGGGTTTCTAGAAAAATAGTGGAATCGTCACACTAGTATATAGAACTTCTCGTGGTCCCATATACTCATCGGATTCCACCACGCTTGTGATACCTACATGTGACGGGATTAAACTAAATTAATGTCATAAAGCATACATGCGGGGACGGATTTTTTTATTTTCGTCCAAAATAACCACTTTGGGGACGGAGTTTTATTTTGTCCCATAACAACCATTTGTTTCTTTTGGAAACGGCATGTATGATTTGATGACATTAGTTTAGGGAAATCTCGGTACATGAAAACCGACTTGGTCACGGAGTGTTAGACCCTAACTAGAATTGTGTGGTTTGTGCTCGGCTTAAATATGAGGCTTAAAGGTCACCCCCGGCATGTAGTCGTGAACTACGCCACGGGCTGAGGTTTACCGCTTCGGAAGAGTCAAGGTCCAGTGGAGCTTGAAACTTCCTAGGACGGGCCTCGACGGGTTTGGGGTTGGACTTGTGCGACTCGATAGTGAGCAGTTGATAAGAATTGTGCGCGTAGTGTGAGGTCTAACAAGTGACAAAATATTTTTTTTTTCAAAGGAAATAAAAAAAACAAATAAGCACGTAATTTACAACTTTCGAATCACCCGTGTGATCGATAAAAATGAATAAACAAAATTAAAAGGGGGTGTATACAGGCCCGGTGCCCACATACTGTCAAAACTGCCCATTCTGTTCATTGTTTCTGTTCTGGAAAATGGACCAGAAGCGCGCGCGTTTTAGATCCTACTCGGGAGGCGTGCGCGTTAGACTGAGAGAGATGGAGGCGCCCGCTTCTGGGCAGTACCTGCAAATCAGTGGGTTCAAGGGACTGCCTTGACCCTAAATAAAAAATTCTTTCCCCTGCAGACATTGTTAGCACAGAAACATGGAATTGAAGGACAAGACGGAAGGCGGGCGATTCTGGTAATTAGGGTCAGACGCGCGCGCTTTAGGCCAAGAAGGTCGGAGGCGCGTGCTTCCTACCCTTTTTACCAGAATGCCCAGAAAACAGATATAAGAACACCAAAAGCAGAAAATGCAAGTTTAACCCTCTATGTCCCCAGCAGAGTCGCCACTGTATATACCCCGGGGAACCACGGCTTGGCTAGAGTGGTGAATTACCTAGGATGTCTAATTGATTTTAAGAGTCGCCACCCACGTTTTAGAGGAACGCGAAAAAACCTAAGGAAATAGCCTTTTTTGTACGAAAACCAGAGATTCGGGAGAGAAGGGTTCGGGGGTTAGGTGACGGAGTGGGAAGTACTTAAACACCCTCTCCGCCCCGCTTACGCGGGTCTTGCTACTTTTGGTGTTCTAATGCTAAATGTCCTTCAATTAATTAATATAAAAATGTGCTAACAATTATAATGTAAAGGAAAAGGGGAAATAAAAAGATGAATGATTTTATTAATTTAATGCTAAAAGATTACATGTTGAATTATTGTTAAACAATTACATAAAGAGAAATGAAAAGTAAATTAAAATGGAGTTTGAAATGTTGGAATGTAACCTTGGCCAAACTTCAATAGTGAAGTGGCCTTTTGGTTGTATTCCTTTTATGGAGATTGCATACTAGTAAGACATAAATAAAAGAGAAAGAGAAAAGTTGTACCTTTAGAAAAGAGAACTTGAAACCTTGACTTAAAAGTGGAGTTGTTGTAGAGAAATGGTTGTGTAGAACTTTGTGTAGAGTTTTGTTGTTAAAACTCTTGTTGGGAGAATTTGTGTAGAGTTTGTGTAAAGAGAAAGTGTTCAAGGTCTAAAAATGAGGTCCCTTTCCAAGGTAGGAGATGATGGATTTTATAGGTAAAATTAGGAGGGAAAGGTTGGAGGGAAATTGGTCAATCCTTGTGAGATGGAATTGACCAATCACAAATAAGATAAATAAAATAATAAAGAGAAAATCAAATAATAATAAAAAAAATATTTTGTTTTTATGAAGAATGACTAGAATAAAGGATTTGAGAGTTATGAAATAAGGGGAATGAATGTGGATGTAAAAAGTAGGTGTTTGTGATCAAGAAGAGATTTTCTAAATAAGAAAAGGGAGGGAAAAATGGTACTATCCGTTACTGCCAAAGCGGGAAGCGCGCGGGTCCGGCCTATTGGACCAAACGCGCGCGCTACCCATTGACGGTGCCGGAAGCGCCCACGGGCTAAAACGACAGAATGACTCTAAAGTTAACTCTGTTATGCAGTTTAGTCCAAAAGTAACGGAATCAGTTAGGAACTTAACGGAAGTAACAGAAATTAACAAAAACAAGTTAAATAAAAATACTACGTATGCAATCGAGGTGAGAGGTCCAAAGCGGGGTGTCTACAACTAGTAATTTGAAATGAGAGAAGATAGTGGTTGCATCATTTTTATGTTTAAGTGGATAGAACCAAATGTACTTGGAATAATGGTCAACAAATATAATGTAGTATTTGAAACCATCATAAGAAGAGATATGAGAAGTCCATACATCACTATAAAGCACATCAAGTGGACCATGAGATTGAATAGAATTGGCATAAAATGGTAATTTGTGACTCTTAATAGAATCACAAGAGTTGTAATTAAATGAAGAAGACCTAGGAATTTGTAAATTAAACCGAGAGCTAACATGAATCAAAATACAAGACGATGGATGACCTAATCTATGGTGCCAAGTTGAAGTGGTGGATAAGCCGACGGAATGAATGGCAGGAGATGGAGATTGCCACTCGTAGATGCCAGCTTTACTTGGACCTTGGAGAAGAGTGATCCCCGAGAAAAGATCCTTCACAACATAAGAAGACGGTAAGAATGTGATAGAAGTATTGTTATCACTACAAAATTTAGATATAGAAATAATGTTGCGAGAAAATGAAGGAACATGCAAAATATTTTTGAGATGGAAAGTAGATAAAGAAGAAGAGAGGGAAGTAGAACAAGTGTAACGCCCATCCTTATTCTCGTTAAATATTTGACTTATTTGTTAAATACTTGAACTTGCATATTATGTGCTAGTTTTACTTGGGTTAATTTCTTAACTGCTTTAAAATATTAAGGTGGTTAAATGTCTAGTTTTGACTTTTGGGTCTTTGTGAAAAATTGACTTTAGGGGCCTTTTTGTTAAAAGTGAAACTTGAGGGGCCTAAGTGTAATTTTTTGAAAGTTGATAGATAAACTTGCTTGGTTTGCTTCTCTGATTCATTCTTCCCCAAAGTTTCTTCTCGTTGTTTCTCTGTTTCAAAGTTAGGGTTAGGATTTTACCCTATTCTCGACTCCTCGAGCTTAATTATCCCTCCGTTCTTGATACTGATCCCGGATAAATATTCGTGGCGTTGAATAGAGCGTTCCAAGCCGATCATAAATTTATTTGAGTAACTTTGATTTTTGACTAGGTAAGTTATTAGCTCCCCCTTGCTTGTAATAACATTCATATATGTTATTTCTGATACTTGTGCTTGTCAATTTCGTGTTTGGGGTGATTTTTGGGATACTTGTAATTTTGGGACAAAGGGAGTAAAACCCTACTGTGTAAAATAATAAGGGAACTTGAAATAGGTGTTAAGAAAATGTTTGTATACTCCTAGCAATGTTAATATGTTAGTAAAAAGTTACTCCTACGCTTGGGACGGAGAATTCTTAAGCCTGGAAAGAAATTGAGTGTTGCTGAAAATCGCACCAGGCGCCCGCCTGGTTATCCTTCGAGCGCCCGCCCATTTCATCAGAAGTTTTGGTTTCAAAAGTGCTATAATGAGTGGCCGCCCGGTCCATAGTAGGCGCCCGCCCGGTCCCCTGTTTCAACAAAAGTGTTTTGAATCTAAATTGAAATGAAAGCTTACCCCTCCTAAGGCATAGAGCCTTAGTATAAGATGTCCTAGCAAGTGTATATGTACCTTTTAGGGCATTAGAACTTAGTCTTGAACATGAACACTTATAGAACTCAAATGAGAACTTAAGTATAAGAGTAGTAACTCTTCTTTATGTCTTGAAAGTGATATGAACAAGCACTAATGTGTTATACTTGTTTTAAAACCAATGACTGTGCACCTTAGGGGCATTAGAACAAAGTTTTAGACTTGAACATCCTAAGAATAGGATTAGGATTTTGTAAGAGTAAATGTATAACTCTTATACATGCCTGAATGTCCAAAGATTGGAATTATAATTTGAAGTATAAGACAATAAAATCTAGTACATGTTCTTGTATGAGACATGTTCTTGTTGTGTATGTGCAAACATTGCATATAGTTGCTTGATAACAAGGTGACTTCTTGATTACTTGAAGCATGTTCCTTGTTGAGCTAGTTCACTACTTTTGGATTAGTTCTTCTCCCGTAGTTCAAGTAAATACCTACTTGTACATTCTTTTGTGAGTCCAGCTGGTTCTCCTTGCTTGTTCGGAAATATATAGGTTCACGCTTATCGCGAGAGCTGGGGCTTAAGTGATAATTGGGTCCCTATGTATTTGCGCTTGACCCCTTACTACTGGTCATAGTAAGGGCATAGCTTCCTTGGTTGGAGCAATACGCCTGACTTAAGTGAATGCTAAACTCTTGAATACCTCGTGAGTCTTGATCTTGGGAATGACACTGGTTACCGGGTCTTCTGATATATACCGAATAAACAGTTTCTTGATATTGATCGTGATTTGTCAAAGTAATAAAAGCTACGACAACAATGGTATTCTTGGGAGGAATAAGGAAGGAAACAATATCCTTTGTAACTTGCTTGTTTAGCCTTATGTGATACTTGATGGGTGGCTTAGCCTATCATATACTTGTTATGTAACGCCCATCCTTAATCTCGTTAAATATTTGATTTATTTGTTAAATTCTTGACTTGCTTGTTAAATTCTTGACTGGCATATTTATATGTTATTTTATTTGAGCTAATTTATTTAACTACTTTAGACAATTAAGGTGGTTAAATGTTAAAGTTGAAAGTTTAGGGGCCTTTTCGTCAAAGTTAGAACTTGAGGGGCCTAGCTGCAATTCTTGGATAGTTGAAGTATATCTTGTTGTTTGCCTGTGAAAGGAAATTCATTCTTCATCATTCTCGTACTCTCTCTGTTTCATAAAGAAGGTTTAGGATTCTTCCTATTCTCGACTCCTCGAGCTTAATTATTCCTCTGTTCGTGATTCTGGTCCCGGATAAATATTCGTGGCCTTGAATAGAGCGTTCCAGACCGATCAGAAATTAATTTGGGTCAACTTGATTTTTGACTAGGTAAGTTATTGACTCCCCCTTACTTGTAATAACATGTATATATGTTATTCCCGCTACTTGTTCTTGTTAAAATTGTGTTTTGGACAATTTTTGTGATACTTGTAAAATTGGGACGAAGGGAGTATTTCTATACTATTAGTACAGAGAACCTAGTAAATGGGTTTGCAAATATATGTTAGGAATTTATACTCCTACTCGTGAGACGGTAAAATAGTAACTTGATTTAAATAGTATTAGAGAAATCGTACCATTATTTGTGGTACGGGGAAATGAATGGAAGTATCTTTAAATGGGTATATTAGTATAATATAAAATTGTACTTATACTTTTGGGTCGGTGAAATATTTAAGTGGAATAAAAGGAAATTGTCCTATTATTTATGGGACGGTAAAAGAAATGAATTGGGCTTGAAATAGGAGTTCTAAACTTGTTAGTATACTCCTGAGAATGTTAGGAGTGTTAGTTAAATGTTACTCCTACGTGTGGGACGGAGACTTAATGAAACTTGAATTCAGGGGAAAAGGGCCAAAATTTGTACCGCACGGTCGTGCGCCTTTATTTTGCCCGGTCGTGCCAAATATCACCTTTAGGCAAATTTCCTCGACAGTGTTAGCACGGTCGTGCCCTTTTATGGGCACGGTCGTGCCGAAAATGAGTTTTGTGTGAAAACTTCTCGACCTTGATAGCACGGTCGTGCCACTTTTGCACGCACGGTCGTGCCAAGGTGATTAGCACGGTCGTGCTCTTTGGTGTGCACGGTCGTGCCACCTGAAATCTGATTGTTCTTCTTGAATTGTTTCCTTCATAACTTTCTATAGGAAAGTCGGAATCAAGATCCGAAAGAAGCTGAATAACTTAGACTCAGAGGGCTATTCAAAGAATAAATTAATGAGGTTTTAAAGTTATTGTATAGAGCACCTATATAGGTGTTTTAGGACATTGAACTTGAGTATAAGAGTATGAATGCTCTTATGTGTCTGGAAATCAACGTCTTGTGTACCTTAGGGGTATAAAACAATGTTTTGAACTTGAACATCCTAAGAATAGGATTGAGAATTGGTAAGAGTAAAGTGTATAACTCTTATACATGATTGAATGTCCAAAGATTGGAATAAAACTTGAAGTATAAGACAATAAAATCTTGTACATGACTTGAACATCCAAAGAAAAGAGATTAAAACATGAATATAAGGTTAATAAATCTTGTATATGCCTTGACACCAATATATGGGTAAGGTGTAAACTCGAAAGTGCTCAGAACAAGCATTAACGTGAATAGGAAATACTCTTGACTTGTATGTGCAATCATCGTACATAGTTGCTTGATAACAATGTGACTTCTTGATTACTTGAAGCTTGTTTCCCGTTGAGCTAGTCCACGAATCTTGGATTAGTCTCCCCTCTCGTAGCTAATGTTTGTGTACCTAAAGGACACCAACTAATGTCTTGAGCTTGAATATCCTAGGAATAGGATCGTGAACTTGATTGGGAGATGTATAGCTCATCTTCTTAATTAAAACGTGAATATAAGATGAGTAAATCTTGTACTTGTCTTAAATAACCAAAGAGTTGGATTGATAACTTAAGTATAAGTTAATTAACTCTTGTACATGTTTAACCATCCAAGAAAATGGATTGAGAAATTGGATACATGATGATAAAATCTTGTAAAAGTCTTGACTGTCTTGATTGTCTTGAAAGTCTTGAATGTCTTGAAACCATTACATGAGTATGGTAATAAACTTGAAAGATTCTTGATGTGTATATGCAAATCTTGCATGTAGCTACTTGATAGAATGTAGCTTCTTGATTATTTGATACATGACATGAATAACCAAAGAATTGGGTTATGAAACTAGTTAGAGAATGATTAACTCTACTGTATACCTGAACTTGATACGTGTATATTGGAAGTGCTATGAATAAGCACTAAAGTACTAGTGATTGGTTTTAATCGTGTATATACTCAATGAAGTATATAAAGAATAAAGAATAATTACAGAACACAATATGTGTTAGAAAATGTATTCGATTATTAACGATACATATACGTGAAGTATGACCGTGTCTAGGTACAATGTGACCTATTCTACTACGGGTTTAGAGTCTAAGGTGTTTGGCTCTACTTGATAGTAAGGGTATCGTGATAGACACTTTAATGTGTTAAACGTGATATGAATATGTATGTGCAAACTTGGCATGTGACAAAGTGATATACCCTACTACTTGACTGAAGTCTGTTATTAATGGACTCTTACTTGGATTGATCGTGTTACATGGACACCTTATGTGCCAGTGTTATCTTGGTTTGTATTCGCAATAATTGCGTATGGGTACTTGTATTCTCGTGAGCACATGATACATGATTACATGGTGCATATTCTCGTGAGCACATGATACATAATTACATGGTGCATATTCTCGTGAGCACATGATACATGATTACATGGTGCATAAAGAATAGTCCACTAATAAGGGACTGAGTTCTGTTCTCGTAGTTCAAGTAAACATCTACTTGTGCATTCTTGTGTGAGTCCAGCTGGTTCTCCTTGCTTGTTCGAAAATATATAGGTTCACGCTTGTCGCGAGAGCTGGGGTTTAAGTGACAATCGGGTCCCTATGTATTTTCGCCTGACCCCTTACTACCGGCCATAGTAAGGGCATAGCTTCCCTGGTTGGAGCAATAAGCCTGACCTAAGTGAATGCTAACTCCTGTCCTGTTCACCACGTGGATCTTGTTCTTGTGGATGACACTGGTTACCAGGTCTTCTTATATACTGCACAGCAGTTCTTGTTCTTGGTTGTGCTCAGCTAGAAAAGCATCGACAACAAATGGTATTCTTGGGAGGAATAAGGAAGGATTCAGGTACAAATGCGTGATAGGCCTATGTGCATCTTGGTGAGCTGGTCTAGCCTCTCACACTACTTGACTACTTGTTACCTGAATCTTTCTTGAGCTTGATTACTTATGGGGTTGGCTTAGCCTCTCCTATACTTGTTACTTGATGATACTTGATATATGTTTAGTTGAGTATCTACTTGTATTGCATGATAACATGATATATAGTTGCATGTTAATAGCTTACTGAGATTTATCTCACCCTTTATTTGTTTAATTGTTTCCCCCCCCCAGGAAAGCAGGGGATAGTACGCAGTGAGGCTCGATTTAGCTGGGACTTACTCAGCAGGATATTCTTGTTCGAAGCTAGTGTCCTTTTATACTTTGGTAAGGACGATCTTGTATGAGTTAATAAACTCTGGGCTTGTATTGGGATAGTATTTGTTGTCCCTAGACAGTTCTTGATGCCAGCTTATTTGCTAGGCATGTCTTCCGCTGTATGTAACCATTTTGGTTTTAATTTTCTTGGTCTAGAACTGGTGTGAGCTATCTTAGCTCCCTACTCTTGAGTATATATATCATGTCAGTTTGTTTCTAACAGGTATTGTTCCTGTTTCCCGTTAGTTTCTTGTTAGTTACGCGCACCAGGTTCGAGGTTCTATTAGAGAATCCCAGGACTTGGGGCGTGTCAGTGTGGTATCAGAGCTATGGTTTAGCTCTAAGCCTGGATAGGGTCTATGGCCTAGGTTGGGTTAGTCTTGGGTGTGTTTTTGACGCCGAATGTTTCGTTACTTGTTGTCATACCAGGCATAGGACTGGTGTTGATAGTGTTGATCCAATTGGATTAGATGATTCGAGAATCGAGAGTGCGAGTCTTCAAAGACTTAGGCGTATCTATCTTGTCTTGTGGACATTGTTTCGTGCTATATATGCATGCTTGTCCTTATCTCGTGAATTGCGTGGAAGTGTATTCTCTAGTAAGAGACTACGTGTTGATATTGTTATTAGTAAGAGCTTGATAGAAGTGTGGGTGATAACACCCTATACGTTCTATGTTAACTTGGTCATGTTACCTAGTTGGGACATTGATGTGATACGTGTTATGGCTTGGCTCTTACGTGTTATGATTTGGCTTTCTATATGTTATGCCATTCTTGTTTACCACAATAGATGGTAATTATTTCTATGCTAGTATGCTTGACTATATATGTGAGCATGATAGATTTATGCATAACCTTTATGTTCTGCATTGAAAGTCTAGAAAGGGTTCTTGAGATTGTACTGGGTATTTAACCTATGTGATTAATAGTGGAATTTCTAAACCAAACCAGATGGATGTATCCATTCTTGATGAGAAACTTGGATTATATTGAGTTGTGACAGTGCGAATACAGTGCTGACATCTGGATTAATGTTCTTGACATCGATTGAGTTAAACGAGTTGAAGATTCAACTTGAGAATTTCTTGATAGAGGATATATCTACCTTGTAGTGGATGTCTGAAGTGAGTATCTGTGTTGACCTATAAGTGGAAACAACCAAGGTACGTGTGTTCTTGAGATATTCTTGATCTTGTTAGAGATTCATTAATGAATTTCGAAGGCAGCTCCATTGTTAACTATTTGACACCGAGAGCTACATCTTTTGATGGATTGTCTTGATGGATTGATATACGTGAAGTCAGTTTTGGATATTGAAACGATGGATGACCACGACTCAGTATTTGAGATTGCCTAGTGGATTTGACCAGTATTACAGTGATCTGGAGGATATGACCAGTTCTATGATTTCTAGTGGATATGTCAAGTTTCACCGATATAGTGGATTGACTAATCGAGTCTACTTGACTTTATGTGTCTCATTGTCATGAATGATGTATCGTGATTGCATAAAATATTTGTGAGTATATGTGTAATACTTAATTATGAGTATATGTGTATATTCTTGATGTGATCGAGTCCTACTTGTTAATTATATATGTTATAATCTTGATCTAGTAAAAATTCGAGGACGAATTTTCTTTAAGGTGGGGAGGATGTAACGCCCATCCTTAATCTCGTTAAATATTTGATTTATTTGTTAAATTCTTGACTTGCTTGTTAAATTCTTGACTGGCATATTTATATGCTATTTTATTTGAGTTAATTTATTTAACTACTTTAGATAATTAAGGTGGTTAAATGTTAAAGTTGAAAGTTTAGGGGCCTTTTTGTCAAAGTTAGAACTTGAGGGGCCTAGCTGCAATTCTTGGATAGTTGAAGTATATCTTGTTGTTTGCCTGTGAAAGGCAATTCATTCTTCATCATTCTCGTACTCTCTCTGTTTCATAAAGAAGGTTTAGGATTCTTCCTATTCTCGACTCCTCGAGCTTAATTATTCATCTGTTCGTGATTCTGATCCCGGATAAATATTCGTGGCGTTGAATAGAGCGTTCCAGACCGATCAGAAATTAATTTGGGTCAACTTGATTTTTGACTAGGTAAGTTATTGACTCCCCCTTACTTGTAATAACATGTATATATGTTATTCCCGCTACTTGTTCTTGTTAAAATTGTGTTTTGGGCAATTTTTGTGATACTTGTAAAATTGGGACGAAGGGAGTATTTCTATACTATTAGTACAGAGAACCTAGTAAATGGGTTTGCAAATATATGTTAGGAATTTATACTCCTACTCGTGAGACGGTAAAATAGTAACTTGATTTAAATAGTATTAGAGAAATCGTACCATTATTTGTGGTACGGGGAAATGAATGGAAGTATCTCTAAATGGGTATATTAGTATAATATAAAATTGTACTTATACTTTTGGGTCGGTGAAATATTTAAGTGGAATAAAAAGAAATAGTCCTATTATTTATGGGACGGTAAAAGAAATGAATTGGGCTTGAAATAGGAGTTCTAAACTTGTTAGTATACTCCTGAGAATGTTAGGAGTGTTAGTTAAATGTTACTCCTACGTGTGGGACGGAGAATTAATGAAACTTGAATTCAGGGGAAAAGGGCCAAAATTTGTACCGCACGGTCGTGCGCCTTTATTTGGCCCGGTCGTGCCAAATATCACCTTTAGGCAAATTTCTTCGACAGTGTTAGCACGGTCGTGCCCTTTTATGGGCACGGTCGTGCCGAAAATGAGTTTTGTGTGAAAAATTCTCGACCTTGATAGCACGGTCGTGCCAAGGTGATTAGCACGGTCGTGCTCTTTGGTGTGCACGGTCGTGCCACCTGAAATCTGATTGTTCTTCTTGAATTGTTTCCTTCATAACTTTCTATAGGAAAGTCGGAATCAAGATCCAAAAGAAGCTGAATAACTTAGACTCAGAGGGCTATTCAAAGAATAAATTAATGAGGTTTTAAAGTGATTGTATAGAGCACCTAGATAGGTGTTTTAGGACATTGAACTTGAGTATAAGAGTATGAATGCTCTTATGTGTCTGGAAATCAACGTCTTGTGTACCTTAGGGGTATAAAACAATGTTTTGAACTTGAACATCCTAAGAATAGGATTGAGAATTGGTAAGAGTAAAGTGTATAACTCTTATACATGATTGAATGTCCAAAGATTGGAATAAAACTTGAAGTATAAGACAATAAAATCTTGTACATGACTTGAACATCCAAAGAAAAGAGATTAAAACATGAATATAAGGTTAATAAATCTTGTATATGCCTTGACACCAATATATGGGTAAGGTGTAAACTCGAAAGTGCTCAGAACAAGCATTAACGTGAATAGGAAATACTCTTGACTTGTATGTGCAATCATCGTACATAGTTGCTTGATAACAATGTGACTTCTTGATTACTTGAAGCTTGTTTCCCGTTGAGCTAGTCCACGAATCTTGGATTAGTCTCCCCTCTCGTAGCTAATGTTTGTGTACCTAAAGGACACCAACTAATGTCTTGAGCTTGAATATCCTAGGAATAGGATCGTGAACTTGATTGGGAGATGTATAGCTCATCTTCTTAATTAAAACGTGAATATAAGATGAGTAAATCTTGTACTTGTCTTAAATAACCAAAGAGTTGGATTGATAACTTAAGTATAAGTTAATTAACTCTTGTACATGTTTAACCATCCAAGAAAATGGATTGAGAAATTGGATACATGATGATAAAATCTTGTAAAAGTCTTGACTGTCTTGATTGTCTTGAAAGTCTTGAATGTCTTGAAACCATTACATGAGTATGGTAATAAACTTGAAAGATTCTTGATGTGTATATGCAAATCTTGCATGTAGCTACTTGATAGAATGTAGCTTCTTGATTATTTGATACATGACATGAATAACCAAAGAATTGGGTTATGAAACTAGTTAGAGAATGATTAACTCTACTGTATACCTGAACTTGATACGTGTATATTGGAAGTGCTATGAATAAGCACTAAAGTACTAGTGATTGGTTTTAATCGTGTATATACTCAATGAAGTATATAAAGAATAAAGAATAATTACAGAACACAATATGTGTTAGAAAATGTATTCGATTATTAACGATACATATACGTGAAGTATGACCGTGTCTAGGTACAATGTGACCTATTCTACTACGGGTTTAGAGTCTAAGGTGTTTGGCTCTACTTGATAGTAAGGGTATCGTGATAGACACTTTAATGTGTTAAACGTGATATGAATATGTATGTGCAAACTTGGCATGTGACAAAGTGATATACCCTACTACTTGACTGAAGTCTGTTATTAATGGACTCTTACTTGGATTGATCGTGTTACATGGACACCTTATGTGCCAGTGTTATCTTGGTTTGTATTCGCAATAATTGCGTATGGGTACTTGTATTCTCGTGAGCACATGATACATGATTACATGGTGCATATTCTCGTGAGCACATGATACATAATTACATGGTGCATATTCTCGTGAGCACATGATACATGATTACATGGTGCATAAAGAATAGTCCACTAATAAGGGACTGAGTTCTGTTCTCGTAGTTCAAGTAAACATCTACTTGTGCATTCTTGTGTGAGTCCAGCTGGTTCTCCTTGCTTGTTCGAAAATATATAGGTTCACGCTTGTCGCGAGAGCTGGGGTTTAAGTGACAATCGGGTCCCTATGTATTTCCGCCTGACCCCTTACTACCGGCCATAGTAAGGGCATAGCTTCCTTGGTTGGAGCAATAAGCCTGACCTAAGTGAATGCTAACTCCTGTCCTGTTCACCACGTGGATCTTGTTCTTGTGGATGACACTGGTTACCAGGTCTTCTTATATACTGCACAGCAGTTCTTGTTCTTGTTCTTGGTTGTGCTCAGCTACAAAAGCATCGACAACAAATGGTATTCTTGGGAGGAATAAGGAAGGATTCAGGTACAAATGCGTGATAGGCCTATGTGCATCTTGGTGAGCTGGTCTAGCCTCTCACACTAATTGACTACTTGTTACCTGAATCTTTCTTGAGCTTGATTACTTGTGGGGTTGGCTTAGCCTCTCCTATACTTGTTACTTGATGATACTTGATATATGTTTAGTTGAGTATCTACTTGTATTACATGATAACATGATATATAGTTGCATGTTAATAGCTTAATGAGATTTATCTCACCCTTTATTTGTTTAATTGTTCCCCCCCCCCAGGAAAGCAAGGGATAGTACGCAGTGAGGCTCGATTTAGCTGGGACTTACTCAGCAGGATATTCTTGTTCGAAGCTAGTGTCCTTTTATACTTTGGTAAGGACGATCTTGTATGAGTTAATAAACTCTGGGCTTGTATTGGGGTAGTATTTGTTGTCCCTAGACAGTTCTTGATGCCAGCTTATTTGCTAGGCATGTCTTCCGCTGTATGTAACCATTTTGGTTTTAATTTTCTTGGTCTAGAACTGGTGTGAGCTATCTTAGCTCCCTACTCTTGAGTATATATATCATGTCAGTTTGTTTCTAACAGGTATTGTTCCTGTTTCCCGTTAGTTTCTTGTTTCTTGTTAGTTACGCGCACCAGGTTCGAGGTTCTATTAGAGAATCCCGGGACTTAGGGCGTGTCATAATACTTGATGATACTTGATATATGATTACTTGAGTATCTACTTGAATTGCATGATAACATGTTATGTAGTTGCATCTAATAGCTTACTGAGATTTATCTCACCCCGTTCCGTGTTTATTTGTTTTCCTTAGATCAAAGGAAGGCTAGTGATAGTGCGCAGTGAGGCTCGTCATAGCAGGGAGCTTACTACGCAGGTGGTTATTCTTTTGGGAATCGTGGTCCTTTTACATTTTGGTGAGGACAATGCATTATGGGTTGTATAACTCCTTATTTTGGGGTAGACAGTCTTGTATAGTACTTGTTGTCTCTAGACATCTTGTAATGCCAGCTTTTGTGCTAGGCATATCTTCCGCTGTGTATGTATCTAAGTTTGGTTTTAATTTTCTTGTCTAGAACTCGTGTTGTGAGCTAGTATAGCTCCTTTCTCTTGAGTATATATATCATGTTAGTTTGTTAAACATTTGTCATCCAGTTTGTTGTTAGTTCTTGATTCTCGTTAGTCACGCGCATCTGGGTTCGAGGTTCTATTAGGGGATCCCGGGACCTGGGGGCATGTCAGGCTGGTATCAGAGCTACCCTGGTTCAGCTACCCTGTTTAGCTACCTTGGTTTGCTCTAAGTCTGGATAGGGTATATGGCCTAGGTATGGGTTAGTCTTGGGGTGTTATTAACGCCGAGTGTTTACCTACAGGTACAATGAGTTCTGAAGGTACAAGTGGTAGTAATCAGCTGAGATCTGTAACTCCTCAAGAAGAGATGGTTGATAATGTGGACTGGGATTATCCTAATCGCCTTACAAGGTTCTTGAAGTTGAAACCTCGTAGCTTTGACGGGGAATTTGATGCTAAGAAGTCAGAGGACTGGATTGAGAGTATTGAGAAGATCTTTATAGCTTTAAGATGTGCAGGAGGTGATAAGGTAACCTTTGCAACCTTTAAACTTGAGAAAGCCGCTGAACATTGGTGGCAAGTGTTGAATAAAAGTTGGGAACTGGAAGGGGTACCACAGACTTGGGAGAATTTTCTTAAAGCATTCAAGTCACAGTTTATTCCAACAGTGGTTCAAGATAGAAAAGAGATGGAATTTCTTAATTTGGAGCAGGGAAGCTTGACAGTGGGGCAATACTCAACCAAGTTCACAGAATTGGCGAGGTATTGTGATCACTTAGTTCCAAATGAGACCAAGAAGGCACAGAGATTTGTGAAGGGGTTGAGGACTGAGTATAGGAAGCAACTTCTTTCTCTACAGCTTACTAGTTATCATCAAGCAGTGGAGAAGGCTTATGCTATTGAAAATGACATTGAAGAACACAAGGTGAAGTTGGGAACAACCATGACAGGTCGTGTATCAGAAAAAGCATAGGGATCTGGTTCTAAGGGTGGTAAATCTAGCCGCCAAGATCGTCGATTCCGACAGCCATCTGAAAGTAAAGGTAGTGTATCAACTGGTTCTAAGACAATAGTTCAAGGTTCCAGGAGAGTATGTGGTTATTGTTCGAAAGAAGGCCATTCTGAAGACAAGTGTTGGCTAAAGCAAGGAAAATGTTTATCTTGTGGTGAAACTGGGCACTTTATCAAGAATTGTCCTAAAGGCAAAGGAAGTCAAGTTGGGGGTACAAGTCAACAGGCCTCAGGTACTAAGAGAGATCGTGGGGGTCGACCTAAAGTTCAGGGTCGAGTGTTTGCTCTAGATCAGCAGGGTGTAGCTGAGTCTTTTGCGGTCATAGGAGGTACTATATTACTTTCTAGTATGGGAGCGCGAGTCCTGATAGATCCAGGCTCATCTCATTCTTATGTGGCATCTCATTTTGTGTCGCATTTGCATGTTCTTCCTGATTCTATGCCTTATGTGCTAGAAGTATCTTTCCCTATGGGAGATTGCATGTTTGCTTCTGAGGTTTACAAGAAATGTGAGGTTCTTGTGGGTGATCATGCCCTTCTTGCTGACCTAGTCGTGTTACCTATAAGGGACTTTGACGTGATTCTTGGCATGGATTGGCTTTATGTGCATCATGCATCTGTTGATTGTCATAGAAAAGTAGTAACTTTTTCTATACCTGGTTTGCCTGATTTTACCTTTGAAGGTGATAGGCCTTTATGTGCTATACATGTTATTTCTACTTTAAAAGCTAGAAAACTTTTATCTCATGGTTGTGCCGGGTATCTCGCATGTGTGCTTGACCAGAGTTTATCTGTTCCCAAGATGGAAGGTATTCCTGTTGTGTCTGAATTTTCAGATGTGTTCTCTTCTGAGTATAGCATGCCACCTGATCGAGAGCTTGACTTCTGTATTGAGTTATTACCAGGTACAACACCGATCTCTAAAGCACCTTATATAATGGCTCCAGCTAAGTTAAGAGAGTTGAAAACACAGCTTGAGGAATTATTTGAAAGGGGCTTCATCAGGCCTAGTGTATCACCGTGGGGTGCACCAGTGTTATTTGTCAGAAAGAAAGATGGGACTCTGCGATTGTGTATTGATTATAGAGATCTTAATCAGGTAACTATCAAGAACAAATATCCGTTACCTCATATTGATGACTTGTTTGATCAGCTTCAAGGTTCAGTAGTGTACTCGAAGCTTGACTTGAGAAGTGGTTATCATCAGTTGAAAATCAGATCTGAGGATATAACAAAGACAGCTTTTCGTACCAGGTATGGGCATTATGAGTTTATTGTTATGCCATTCGGTTTGACAAATGCTCCAGCTGTATTTATGGATTTGATGAACCGTATCTTCAAGCCATATCTTGATTGTTTCGTGGTGGTATTCATTGATGATATTCTTGTGTATTCTAAATCACGGGCTGAGCATGAACAACATCTCAGAGTGGTATTGCAAGTTCTTCGTGAGAAACAATTATTTGCAAAATTCAGCAAATGTGCTTTCTGGTTAGAAGAGGTTTCATTCTTGGGACATGTTGTGTCTGCTACTGGTATTGCAGTATATCCTTCTAAAGTTGAAGCAGTTGTAAACTGGAAGAGGCCAACTACAGTGACAGAGATCCGTAGTTTCTTGGGCTTGGCTAGTTATTATCAGAGGTTCATTGAGGGATTCTCCAAGATTGCTACTCCATTGACTAATATGACTCGAAAAGCTATTTCTTTTGAGTGGAATGACAAGTGTGAAGCAAGTTTTCAAGAGTTGAAAAGGCGCTTAACGACAGCTCCAGTCTTGGCTTTGGCTAGTGGTTCTGAGAATTTCATGGTTTATACTGATGCTTCTAAAGAAGGATTGGGTTGTGTTTTAATGCAAGATGGCAAGGTAATAGCTTATGCTTCTCGTGAATTATCTCCTTATGAAAAGAATTATCCTACTCATGATTTAGAGTTGGCTGCGACTATTTTTGCTTTGCATAAATGGAGGCATTACTTGTATGGAACTAAATTTGAAGTCTTTACAGATCATAAGAGCTTGAAGTACTTGTTTTCTCAGAAAGAGCTTAATATGAGACAACGTAGATGGATGGAGAAATCGAAGGATCATGATTGTACTATCCTTTATCATCCAGGAAAAGCAAATGTTGTGGCAGATGCACTGAGCAGAAAGACTTATATTTCTTGCTTGATGATTCGTGAATGGAAAGTGTTAGAAGACTTGTGTGATTGGAGTCCTTGTGAATCTAGAAATGGAGTTATTTTTGCTAATATAAAGGCTACTTCAGATTTACTCTAACAGATCAAAGAAGCTCAGGTAACTGATTCTGAATTGCAGAAAATCATTAGTGGAATGAATGAAGGAAAGCAACCAGATTTTTCTTTCAATAGTTATGGAATTCTTACCTTTCGAGGCCGAGTTTGTATTCCAGTTGATCTTGTGATTAAGAAGAAAGTTCTTGAAGAGGATCACAAAGGCAAGTATACTATTCATCCTGGAAGTACTAAAATGTACCAAGATTTGAAGAAGCATTTCTAGTGGAACAACATGAAAAGAGAAATTGCTGAGTATGTGTCCAAATGTTTGACTTGTCAACAAGTGAAAGTGGAACATCAACGTCCAGCAGGTTTGTTGCAACCATTAGAAATTCTAGAGTGGAAATGGGAGCATATCACGATGGATTTTGTGACTGGTTTGCCACGTACCAGACGAGGCCATGATGCTGTTTGGGTTATAGTGGATAGACTGACTAAATCAGCTCACTTCTTGTCTGTTTCCATGGGATATTCATTGTCTCAGTTGGCATCTTTGTATGTTCAGGAGATAGTCCGACTCCATGGAGTTCCTATGAGTATTGTATCTGACAGAGATCCTCGTTTTACTTCTCGATTCTGGCAGGCTCTTCAGGGTGCCATGGGTACTAAATTGAATTTCAGTACAGCTTTTCATCCTCAATCTGATGGGCAATCTGAGAGACTTATACAGATTCTCGAGGATATGTTACGTGCTTGTGTTGTGGATTTCAAAGGCAGTTGGGATACTCATCTTCCTTTGGTTGAGTTTGCTTATAACAACAGTTTTCAGTCTAGCATTGAAATGGCTCCATATGAAGCTCTTTATGGAAGAAAATGTCGATCTCCTATATGCTGGGATGAAGTGGGAGAAGCTAGACTCTTGGGTCCTGAAATGGTTCAACAGTCAGTTGAGAGTGTGAAACTCATTCGAGATAGATTGCGCATAGCTCAGAGTAGACAAAAGAGTTATGCAGATCATCGAAGAAGGGATCTTGAATTCCAGGTAGGTGACTTTGTATTCTTGAAGGTCTCTCCTTGTAGAGGTATAAAGAGATTTGGGAAGAAATGAAAGTTATATCCTCGTTATATCGGTCCATTTGAGATTCTTGAAAGAGTTGGGAAGTTGGCTTATAGAGTGGCTTTACCACCTTCTTTATTGGGTATTCATGATGTATTCCATGTATCTATGCTTCGCAAGTATATGGCGGATGAGTCACATGTTATTGAGTATGAGGCTATTCCATTTCAGCCTGATTTGTCTTATGAGGAACAACCTGTTGAAATTCTTGACTGGAAAGAGCAAGTCTTGCGTACTAAAAGGATTCCTATTGTGAAGGTCATTTGGAGAAATCATGAAATAGAAGAGGCTACTTGGGAAACTGAAAAAGAGATGCGAGATAAATACCCGAGCCTATTTGAAAATCTTGGTAAGTAAAATTCGTGGGCGAATTTTCTTTAAGGTGGGGAGGATGTAACGCCCATCCTTATTCTCGTTAAATATTTGACTTATTTGTTAAATACTTGAACTTGCATATTATGTGATAGTGGGGGTCGACCTAAATTTCAGGGTCGAGTGTTTGCTCTAGATCAGCAGGGTGTAGCTGAGTCTTCTGCGGTCATAGGAGGTACTATATTGCTTTCTAGTACGAGAGCGCGAGTCCTGATAGATCCAGGCTCATCTCATTCTTATGTGGCATCTCATTTTGTGTTGCATTTGCATGTTCTTCCTGATTCTATGCCTTATGTGCTAGAAGTATCTTCCCCTATGGGAGATTGCTGTAGATACCCCGGGGGACCACGGCTTGACTAGAGCGGTGAATTATCCTAGGATGTCTAACTTGTTTTAGATTGTTTAGAGTCGCCACCTATGTTTTTAAAGGAACATAAGAAAAACCTAGAAATAGCCTAATTTATGTACAAAACCAGAGATTTGGGAGAGAAGGGTTCGGGGGTTAGGTGACGGAGTGGGAAGTACTTAAACACCCACTCCGCCCCGCTTATGCGGGTCTTGCTACTATTGGTGTTCTAATGCTAAATGTCCTTCAATTTATTAACAATGCTAACAATTATAATGAAAAGAAAAGGGGAAAAGAATGATTTTATTGTTTTAATGCTAAATATTACATGTAATAATTATGCTAGACAATTACATGGAGAGATGAAAATGGTGAATTAAAATGTAGTTTGGAATGTTGGGATGTAATCTTGGTCAAACTTCAATAGTGAAGTGGCCTTTTGATTGTATCCCTTTTTATGGAGATTGCATACTCACTTAGAAGAGATGAGAATATGAAGAAAGGAAATAAGACTTATAATTTAGAAGAAGAGAATAAACCTTGTACCTTATGCTTGAACGGAGAAGAACCAAATCTTTGTGTTGACCACTTCTTGAAAAATAGACTTTTGTGTGTTTTGAAGTATTTTTGTGTTAAGAAATCATCCTCCTCTTTCATGATGGAATGAAGAGGTTTATATAGGTGTTGGAGAAGTGTTTGTGGTCACAAAGATGGCCATTCCCCGGATCAAGCCAAGGCATAATGGTCTTGGGGGTTACAAATCAGAAAAGGAGGGAAATTTGGCAAAATCTGAGATTCTGGAAGCGGGAAGCGCGTGCTTCCCACCCCCCTATGGGAGGAGCACGCCTCCCACAAAGGAGGGCAAAGGCGTGCGCATCCCAGCTTCAGGAAATTCATATTTCAGCCCAAAAGTTAACCCCGTTATGCAGTTAAGCCCCAAAACTAACGGAATTAGTCCAAAAACTTAACGAACATCACGAAAGTCAACGAAAATAAATGAAACAAAGACTCAAGGTTGACTTTGTCACTTAGTCAAATCCAAGACTAACGGAGTAAGTCAAGAACTCAACGGAAAGTAACAAAAGTTAACGGAAAGTAACAAAACATAACAGAAGAGAGGAAGATAGAGAACGTGTATGCAATCGGGACATGAGAGGTCCAAGGCGGGGTGTCTACAGAGCCCCTCGGCGACGTGGATTGCGAAGCAAAACGCGTCGACGAAAGAAAGACAACCGCCGAGGACATCGACAAGAGAAAACAAAGACTCGATAAAGCAGGAATTTGAAATTACAAAGGATAGAAATGCGCTCCCTGTGTGAGCGACTTTTGCTGATGGAAGAGGTATGGTGATTTGAGCGGTCCACCAGGAATTTGAAGCCGCACTTGCTGTATGCTGTTTGAAGCCGCACTTGCTTGCTGTTCGAAGCCGCACTTGCTGTATGCTGTTTGAAGCCGCACTTGCTTGCTGTTCGAAGCCGCACTTGCTGTATGCTGTTTGAAGCCGCATTTGCTTGCTATTCGAAGCCGCACTTGCTGTATGCTGTTTGAAGCCGCATTTGCTTGCTGTTTGAAGCCGCACTTGCAGTATGCTGTTTGAAGCCGCATTTGCTTGCTGTTCGAAGCCGCACTTGCTGTATGCTGTTTGAAGCCGCATTTGCTTGCTGTTCGAAGCCGCACTTGCTGTATGCTGTTTGAAGCCGCATTTGCTTGCTGTTCGAAGCCGCACTTGCTGTATGCTGTTTGAAGCCGCATTTGCTTGCTATTCGAAGCCGCACTTGCTGTATGCTGTTGACCTTGTGGGGTGTGGGCATGGTTGACCACTTTCTGGTGGGGATGAAGTGCCTTGAGTAGCGGATGCTGTTGAATTCGTGGTGGTACCTGTTATGTGTGTGCTTGACAGGTATATGTGTTCTTGCATGAAGTGTGAAATTGTGCTTGTGGTGCGTTGTGATTTGAAAAGCAGAGATTGCTTGAGAGAGAGATTTTGCAAGAATGGAGAAATTGCTTTTGTGTGCGGTGTGATTTGAAGAAAGCGTGAATGATGTTCATACCTTCACTTACCATGGCCGCTTGATTTGGGATGGATTTCTGATGTTGTGGCTTCGATGAAGAATGTCCATGCTTTGGATGTTGATGAGAGAATGCCCTTGATGTTGGGTTGGCGAGATGGTACTCTGGATGATGGGTTGGTCGTGCCAAAAGGCTGCCTACGTATCCCTTTAAGAGAATCAGACCAGCGTAGTTCAAGGATGATGGAGAACGCTGGGGGAGAAGCTTAGAGCAAAGCAAAGTAAAGCACATAATTTTGCACATAGAAGGAGAAAAGGAAAGAAAAAATCTTTTTTTTTTTTTTTTTTTTTTTTTTTTTAGTTCGTGGGTGAACCATTTTAACCATTGTGTGCTTGTGAAGCCAACCCAAGATCAAGTCATGTTCAGTCGAAGTCCGGATTGCCTCGCTTGAATTCTGTTGTTGCTGGTGTGCCCAACGAAGATTGATGTCTAGCCCTAAGAGATTTATCGATTATGGGGCTTCAAAAGGCTTTTGATGCCGAGATGATGGGTTGCTGATTGTAAAGCCCCTAGAATGCCTTTGATGCCAAATTTTGAGGGACTTGCATAGCCCCAAGATAAATCAGTTCTTGGCCCATTCGAGTAAATCGCCCTTTGTTGTTGTAGTGAGCAAGCCCCAACTGTTGTAGTGAGCAAGCCCCAAGAGGAGATCGTTGATGCCAAGCTTCGAGAGATTGCAAAGCCCCAAGTGTCGTGGGCTTGTAGATGGCGGGATGTGAAGACCTTTCATTGTAAAGCCCCAAATTATCTCGTGATTGGCTTGGCATTGAGAACGGATGTACCGTTTGGTAGAATTCTTGATAGAGATCTCCTTCTTGCTCTTACTGGGGAGATGAATGGCCTCATTGTGGTCGATACCCAAATGGCTGAGGGCTTATGTCAAAGGATGCAGTAATGTCTTACGGTGCCGTCGAGGTCGCGGAGGATAAGGTCTTGGCGTGATAAAGTCTCAAATGAGTATGCTTGCTTGACTCTTCTTGAGTTGAACTAATGACGGATCTTCGGATGCAACTAGTGCTGTGGCCCAACTTTATCTGAGCTGCACCTTGTGCTTTTGATCTTGGAGAAGGGGGTGCTGAATTGCAGAAACATTGGGATTGGCCGTGGCATTTCCCGCTATAACCCTGTTTTGATTAGAGTTTAGCATATTGAATCTTTTTCCTTTTCTCTGAGACTTCCTTCAAAATCTCGCTGTGAGTTCTAACAAAAATCATCAACTTCATTCATAACATCGGAGTCTTCATTTAAAACCAAGAGGCCTTTGACTTGAAGTGTTGAGAGACCCTTTGAAGCTTGATCCCTTTCATGGAGACTACTCCCAAATTGCGTTGCTCGAGTATTGTTGCCCAAAAGACTGTCGGTCGCGAAGCCCTAATACTGCCCTTTGCTTGAATTACTGTAATGCCGTAACCCAAAAGATTGTAGATTGCGAAGCCCGTTGAGACCTTCGGTGCCGAATTGAGGAAGCTTCCAATGTTGCACCTGACTTGGCTGGGGATACTGCTGGGGAGTTAATTGCTCTTTGCCGAGGGAGCCTTTAAGACTTGACCGTAGCCCCTAGAGTGCCATCATTTATTGCGAGAAAGGTCCATCCTTGATTGGGGGAACGAGCACGGGCACACGTGACAAGAGGGCTTTTTGACATCCCTTTTGAGAGACTTTGAGGATAGTCTCACACATCTTTCTTGAGCATAGCCCCTAGGGCGTATTGATTGCCAAATGAAGTAAAAGAATCCCTTGTTCTTGAGTCACATAGCCCCTAGGGCGTCACCATTTGTTGAGCAAAGCAAGAGTGACTCATCCTCGTGCGAGGGAACAAACATGAGAGGATATGGCAAGAGCTACTCCATTTCTCGGGAGCCTTTCGGCGTACTTTAGAAGCACATACTTGAAGAAGCCTTGAAAACTGAGACACATGTTGTTGATATTTGCTGCCCAAGCCAATTGACTAGCTAGGGATTATTTGTGCAACCTCGTGCCCTTTTATGATGGGCTTGTTCTCGGATGGATCTTGGTAACCACGGGCCTTCTTTTCATGAACCCAAAAATGCACACTGCTGGAGAATGATGCCGATAACCCAAGACAACCTTTGATGGTGCTTATCTTGTCGAGCCTTTTGCAATCCCAAAGTTGACTCGGTGGGGAATTGACTTGCTGAGGAGATTCAATGTAGAACTTATCTTCTTTAGAGGCCGGGGATCTCCATTTCTCTTTCCCTTCTCTCTCTCACTCTCTCATCATTTTTTTTTATGACGCACCCTTTTTTTGCCTAGACCGCCCTTTCGGGTTTTCAATCTAGCGGGCATCTCTTTTGCGTCTTCATTTTTTACTCGATTAATGAGGAATTGTGCATTGACTCTAGCTGAGGAGATAAGACATGTGATTTTGCGGTGGAGACCTTTTGTCACTAATGATGAGTGACATTGACTTGACTAGGGAAGTGTCCCTAGTATTGACATGTATTTTTTTATTGAATTGAATGACTCGCGAAGGCAAGTAAGTCATTAAGAGAGAAGAGAAGGAAAGCCCCAATTTGATTGCAAGAAATTGGGAGTATGCAGAAAGAATAGAAGCCCTAGACTCGACAAGGAACGGAAAGTGATTCCAAATCTAGGAAAGTTGTTCAATCTTGAGGTGATTAATTCGTTGGCAAATGAATCGTACAAAGATGTCTTGACAAGTTCAAGATGAAGGCCGATCACCATAACGCGCTAGGGATAAACATATTTTCTTTCTTGCATGAGACCGGACCCGCAGGTTGCCTACGTTCCTCCAGTGTAGAGGCTCAGGTCACCGTAGTTCTTGTGAATTCTCCATTCTTCGTGATGGAATTGTTGCTTCGTAGCTTCGTCCTTTGTTGGTGGATGTTGATGTGAACTTCTTTGATTGGGGGGATTTATTTTTTTATTTTTTTGTGCTCTAACTTTTGCCTAGGTTGATTTGATGATTTCAACCTAGCGAGCCCTTTTTTTTTTTTTTTTTTTTTTTTTAATCCCCTTTTGAAAACTTTGCTTCATGATTGTTGCTCCACCTTTCTTTGTCTTGATTTCGTCGTTGTTGATGTCTTCGTTGTTGATGCCGTCGTTGATGTTTAGCCCCTAGGCGTTCAAGCGATGGCGTTCATTCCAAAACTTGTTTAGACATTTTTTCATCATTTCGCCAAGAATTAATTGAACAACTTGGAAGAGTGTATGAGGACAAGAACGACTTTTATTTGATGACTCAATGGACTCGGACATTTAAAATAGGACGAGAGAAAACATTAATGCACACAAAAGAGGACTTTTGACTCTTTTTTTTTTTTTTTTTTTTTTTTTTTATTCCTACTACTAGGTAGAGAAAGAGAAACGGAGATTGTTGTTGTAGTCCCCATTGTCGTTGTAGTCTCCTTGTGGCATGATTTCTTGTAGAAGCCCAATTTCGAAACCAAATCATTCTTCTTTGATGAGTTCTTGCATGTTGGCACTCTCTAAAGGTTGCTTTTCACCCACAGTAAATTCACCGTTGTCGAACAAATCTTGGATGATGTTTCGGAGAAAGAAGCACCCTTCGGTAGTATGGCCACTATGCTTGTGGTAGCCGCACCATTCACCATGTGCATGATTCTTCGGTATCGTCTTCGGCTTGTACCCCTCTAAAGGCTTGACCTTTCCACTTTCCACCAAAGTTTCGAATGCTTCGGCTTGGGTTACTCCTAGGAGAGGAGTGAAAACTCGGTTGTTGGCGGTACCTTTGTAGCTTTTGAGGGACGGGCCACTTGAGCATGCTTTACCCTTAAACTTTGCTTTGCTGTCGGTGAGGTATTGCAAACGGGCTTTGAGTTCGGAAACCTCTTCCTCGTGAATTCTTCTTTCATAATCAAGACGGGCCTTGAGTTCGGAAACCTCTTCTTTGTGAATCCTCTTGTCGATATCGAAACGGGCTTGCCACAAATTGTCTTTACGGCGGGCTTCCTCGACAATCCTATCCATTTGTTCCCCCATTGATTTCATTATGTTGAGTAACCCTTCGTTGGACACGAAATCATTTCCACCGTTGTTGTTGTTGCCGTTGGAAGTCATTGGACCTATTGGAAGAGCACGGTTGATCTTAGATTGGCCCCACAAACACCTTTTGGATAAAATGAATTAACCCACAAACAAAGAAAAAGACTCAACCACATAAGGAAAAACGACTCTTTTTTTTTATTTACAAAGTCGGAAGGACGTGGTCCTTTTTGGGGTTTCTAGGAAAATAGTGGAATCGTCACACTAGTATATAGACCTTCTCGCGGTCCCATATACTCATCGGATTCCACCACGCTTGTGATACCTACATGTGACGGGATTAAACTAAATTAATGTAGTAAATCATACATGCGGGGACGGATTTTTTATTTTCGTCCAAGATAGCCACTTTTGGGGACGGGGTTTTATTTCGTCCATTTCAACAAGTTGGCATGTATGATTTGAAGACATTAGTTTAGGGAAATCTCGGTACATGAAAACCGACTTGAGTCACGGAGTGTTAGACCCTAAACTAGAATTGTGTGGTTTGTGCTCGGCTTGAATATGAGGCTTAAAGGTCACCCCCGGCATGTAGTCTTGAACTACGCCACGGGCTGAGGTTTACCGCTTCGAAAGAGCCAAGGTCTGGTGGAGCTTGAAACTTTCTAGGATGGGCCTCGACGGGTTTGGGGTTGGACTTGTGCGACTCGATAGTGAGCAATTGATAAGAATATGTGCATGTAGTGTGAGGTCTAACAAGTGACAAAATATTATTATTATTTTTTTCAAAGAAAGAAAAGGAAACAAATAAGCACGTATTTACAACTCCCGAATCACCCGTGTGACCGGTAAAAAATAAACAGAAAGTAAAAGAAATTGTATGCAGGCCCGGTGCCCACACACTGTCATTCTGCTCTGTTCTGCTTTCTGTGCACTGTTCTGTTTCTGGAAAATTGACCAGAAGCGCGCGCCTCAGGGAAGTGATGTGGGAAGCGCGCGCATTTCGAAATGAATATGGGAGGCGAGCGTATCTGGGTTACCTGTCAGAATGTTAGCAGAAACTGCGGACTCAGGGGATTGCCCTGGTCCCAAATTATGTAACTTTACCCTGCAGAAACTTGTTAGCACAGAAATATGAAATTGAAGGACGAGAAAGGAGGCGGGCGATTCTGGTAATAAGGGTCGGACGCGCGCGCTTTAGGCCAAGAAGGCCGGAGGCGCGCGCTTCCCACCCTTTTTACCAGAATGCCCAGAAAACAGTAATAAGAACACCAAAAGTTAAGAACGCAAGTTTAACCCTCTAATATCTCCCCAACGGAGTCGCCACTGTAGATACCCCGGGGGACCACGGCTTGGCTAGAGCGGTGAATTATCCTAGGATGTCTAACTTGTTTTAGATTGTTTAGAGTCGCCACCTATGTTTTTAAAGGAACATAAGAAAAACCTAGAAATAGCCTAATTTATGTACAAAACCAGAGATTCGGGAGAGAAGGGTTCGGGGGTTAGGTGACGGAGTGGGAAGTACTTAAACACCCACTCCGCCCCGCTTATGCGGGTCTGGCTACTATTGGTGTTCTAATGCTAAATGTCCTTCAATTTATTAACAATGCTAACAATTATAATGAAAAGAAAAGGGGAAAAGAATGATTTTATTGTTTTAATGCTAAATATTACATGTAATAATTATGCTAGACAATTACATGGAGAGATGAAAATGGTGAATTAAAATGTAGTTTGGAATGTTGGGATGTAACCTTGGTCAAACTTCAATAGTGAAGTGGCCTTTTGATTGTATCCCTTTTTATGGAGATTACATACTCACTTAAAAGAGATGAGAATATGAAGAAAGGAAATAAGACTTATAATTTAGAAGAAGAGAATAAACCTTGTACCTTATGCTTGAACGGAGAAGAACCAAATCTTTGTGTTGACCACTTCTTGAAAAATAGACTTTTGTGTGTTTTGAAGTATTTTTGTGTTAAGAAATCATCCTCCTCTTTCATGATGGAATGAAGAGGTTTATATAGGTGTTGGAGAAGTGTTTGTGGTCACAAAGATGGCCATTCCCCGGATCAAGCCAAGGCATAATGGTCTTGGGGGTTACAAATCAGAAAAGGAGAGAAATTAGGCAAAATCTGAGATTCTGGAAGCGGGAAGCGCGTGCTTCCCACCCCCCCTATGGGAGGAGCACGCCTCCCACAAAGGAGGGCAAAGGCGTGCGCATCCCAGCTTCAGGAAATTCATATTTCAGCCCAAAAGTTAACCTCGTTATGCAGTTAAGCCCCAAAACTAACGGAATTAGTCCAAAAACTTAACGAACATCACGAAAGTCAACGAAAATAAATGAAACAAAGACTCAAGGTTGACTTTGTCACTTAGTCAAATCCAAGACTAACGGAGTAAGTCAATAACTCAACGGAAAGTAACAAAAGTTAACGGAAAGTAACAAAACATAACAGAAGAGAGGAAGATAGAGAACGTGTATGCAATCGGGACATGAGAGGTCCAAGGCGGGGTGTCTACAATTGCATGTTTGCTTCTGAGGTTTACAAGAAATGTGAGGTTCTTGTGGGTGATCATGCCCTTCTTGCTGACCTAGTCGTGTTACCTATAAGGGACTTTGACGTGATTCTTGGCATGGATTGGCTTTATGTGCATCATGCATCTGTTGATTGTCATAGAAAAGTAGTAACTTTTTCTATACCTGGTTTGCCTGATTTTACCTTTGAAGGTGATAGGCCTTTATGTGCTATACATGTTATTTCTGCTTTAAAAGCTAGAAAAATTTTATCTCATGGTTGTGCCGGGTATCTCGCATGTGTGCTTGACCAGAGTTTATCTGTTCCCAAGATGGAAGGTATTCCTATTGTGTCTGAATTTTCAGATGTGTTCTCTTCTGAGTATAGCATGCCACCTGATCGAGAGCTTGAGTTCTGTATTGAGTTATTACCAGGTACAGCACCAATCTCTAAAGCACCTTATAGAATGTCTCCAGCTGAGTTAAGAGAGTTGAAAACACAGCTTGAGGAATTACTTGAAAGGGGCTTCATCAGGCCTAGTGTATCACCGTGGGGTGCACCAGTGTTATTTGTCAGAAAGAAAGATGGGACTCTGCGATTGTGTATTGATTACAGAGATCTTAATCAGGTAACTATCAAGAACAAATATCCGTTACCTCATATTAATGACTTGTTTGATCAGCTTCAAGGTTCAGTAGTGTACTCGAAGCTTGACTTGAGAAGTGGTTATCATCAGTTGAAAATCAGATCTGAGGATATACCAAAGACATCTTTTCGTACCAGGTATGGGCATTATGAGTTTATTGTTATGCCATTCGGTTTGACAAATGCTCCAGCTGTATTTATGGATTTGATGAACCGTATCTTCAAGCCATATCTTGATTGTTTCGTGGTGGTATTCATTGATGATATTCTTGTGTATTCTAAATCACGGGCTGAGCATGAACAACATCTCAGAGTGGTATTGCAAGTTATTCGTGAGAAACAATTATTTGCAAAATTCAGCAAATGTTCTTTCTGGTTAGAAGAGGTTTCATTCTTGGGACATGTTGTGTCTGCTACTGGTATTGCAGTAGATCCTTCCAAAGTTGAAGCAGTTGTAAACTGGAAGAGGCCAACTACAGTGATAGAGATCCGTAGTTTCTTGGGCTTGGCTAGTTATTATCGGAGGTTCATTGAGGGATTCTCTAAGATTGCTACTCCATTGACTAATATGACTCGAAAAGCTATTTCTTTTGAGTGGAATGACAAGTGTGAAGCAAGTTTTCAAGAGTTGAAAAGGCGCTTAACGACAGCTCCAGTCTTGGCTTTGCCTAGTGGTTCTGAGAATTTCATGGTTTATACTGATGCTTCTAAAGAAGGATTGGATTGTGTTTTAATGCAAGATGGAAAGGTAATAGCTTATGCTTCTCGTGAATTATCTCCTTATGAAAATAATTATCCTACTCATGATTTAGAGTTGGCTGGGATTATTTTTGCTTTGCATAAATGGAGGCATTACTTGTATGGAACCAAATTTAAAGTCTTTACAGATCATAAGAGCTTGAAGTACTTGTTTTCTCAGAAAGAGCTTAATATGAGACAACGTAGATGGATGGAGAAATTGAAGGATCATGATTGTACTATCCTTTATCATCCAGGAAAAGCAAATGTTGTGGCAGATGCACTGAGCAGAAAGACTTATATTTCTTGCTTGATGATTCGTGAATGGAAAGTGTTAGAAGACTTGTGTGATTGGAGTCCTTGTGAATCTAGACATGGAGTTATTTTTTCTAATATAAAGGCTACTTCAGATTTACTCCAACAGATCAAAGAAGCTCAGGTAACTGATTCTGAATTGCAGAAAATCATTAGTGGAATGAATGAAGGAAAGCAACTAGATTTTTCTTTCAATAGTGATGGAATTCTTACCTTTCGAGGCCGAGTTTGTATTCCAGTTGATCTTGAGATTAAGAAGAAAGTTCTTGAAGAGGCTCACAAAGCCAAGTATACTATTCATCCTGGAAGTACTAAAATGTACCAAGATTTGAAGAAGCATTTCTGGTGGAACAACATGAAAAGAGAAATTGCTGAGTATGTGTCCAAATGTTTGACTTGTCAACAAGTGAAAGTAGAACATCAACGTCCAGTAGGTTTGTTGCAACCATTAGAAATTCCAGAGTAGAAATGGGAGCATATCACGATGGATTTTGTGACTGGTTTGCCACGTACCAGACGAGGCCATGATGCTGTTTGGGTTATAGTGGATAGACTGACTAAATCAGCTCACTTCTTGTCTGTTTCCATGGGATATTCATTGTCTCAGTTGGCATCTTTGTATGTTCAGGAGATAGTCCGACTCCATGGAGTTCCTATGAGTATTGTATCTGACAGAGATCCTCGTTTTACTTCTCGATTCTGGCAGGCTCTTCAGGGTGCCATGGGTACTAAATTGAATTTCAGTACAGCTTTTCATCCTCAATCTGATGGGCAATCTGAGAGACTTATACAGATTCTCGAGGATATGTTACATGCTTGTGTTGTGGATTTCAAAGGCAGTTGGGATACTCATCTTCCTTTGGTTGAGTTTGCTTATAACAACAGTTTTCAGTCTAGCATTGAAATGGCTCCATATGAAGCTCTTTATGGAAGAAAATGTCGATCTCCTATATGGTGGGATGAAGTGGGAGAAGCTAGACTCTTGGGTCCTGAAATGGTTCAATAATCAGTTGAGAGTGTGAAAATCATTCGAGATAGATTGCGCACAGCTCAGAGTAGACAAAAGAGTTATGCAGATCATCGAAGAAGGGATCTTGAATTCCAGGTAGGTGACTTTGTATTCTTGAAGGTCTCTCCTCGTAGGTATAAAGAGATTTGGGAAGAAATGAAAGTTATCTCCTCGTTATATCGGTCCATTTGAGATTCTTGAAAGAGTTGGGAAGTTGGCTTATAGAGTGGCTTTACCACCTTCTTTATCGGGTATTCATGATGTATTCCATGTATCTATGCTTCGCAAGTATATGGCGGATGAGTCACATGTTCTTGAGTATGAGGCTATTCCATTTCAGCCTGATTTGTCTTATGAGGAACAACCTGTTGAAATTCTTGACTGGAAAGAGCAAGTCTTGCGTACTAAAAGGATTCCTATTGTGAATGTCCTTTGGAGAAATCATGAAATAGAAGAGGCTACTTGGGAAACTGAAAAAGAGATGCGAGATAAATACCCGAGCCTATTTGAAAATCTTGGTAAGTAAAATTCATGGGCGAATTTTCTTTAAGGTGGGGAGGATGTAACGCCCATCCTTATTCTCGTTAAATATTTGACATATTTGTTAAATACTTGAACTTGCATATTATGTGCTAGTTTTATTTGGGTTAATTTCTTAACTGCTTTAAAATATTAAGGTGGTTAAATGTCTAGTTTTGACTTTTGGGTCATTTGTGAAAATTTGACTTTAGGGGCCTTTTTGTTAAAAGTGAAACTTGAGGGGCCTAAGTGTAATTTTTTGAAAGTTGATAGATAAACTTGCTTGGTTTGCTTCTCTGATTCATTCTTCCCCAAACTTTCTTCTCGTTGTTTCTCTGTTTCAAAGTTAGGGTTAGGATTTTACCCTATTCTCGACTCCTCGAGCTTAATTATCCCTCCGTTCTTGATTCTGATTTCGGATAAATATTCGTGGCGTTGAATAGAGCATTCCACGACGATCAGAAATTTATTTGGGTAACTTTGATTTTTGACTAGGTAAGTTATTAGCTCCCCCTTGCTTGTAATAACATTCATATATGTTATTTTTTATACTTGTGCTTGTCAATTTCGTGTTTGGGGTGATTTTTGGGATACATGTAATTTTGGGACAAAGGGAGTAAAACCCTACTGTGTAAAATAATAAGGGAGCTTGAAATAGGTGTTAAGAAAATGTTTGTATACTCCTAGCAATGTTAATATGTTAGTAAAAAGTTACTCCTACGCTTGGGACGGAGAATTCTTAAGCCTGGAAAGAAATTGAGTGTTGCTGAAAATCGCACCAGGCGCCCGCCTGGTTATCCTTCGAGCGCCCGCCCATTTCATCAGAAGTTTTGGTTTCAAAAGTGCTATAATGAGCGGCCGCCCGGTCCATAGTAGGCGCCCGCCCAGTCCCCTGTTTCAACAAAAGTGTTTTGAATCTAAATTGAAATGAAAGCTTACCCCTCCTAAGGCATAGAGCCTTAGTATAAGATGTCCTAGCAAGTGTATATGTACCTTTTGGGGCATTAGAACTTAGTCTTGAACATGAACACTTATAGAACTCAAATGAGAACTTAAGTATAAGAGTAGTAACTCTTCTTTATGTCTTGAAAGTGCTATGAACAAGCACTAATGTGTTATACTTGTTTTGAAACCAATGATTGTGCACCTTAGGGGCATTAGAACAAAGTTTTAGACTTGAACATCCTAAGAATAGGATTAGGATTTTGTAAGAGTAAATGTATAACTCTTATACATGCCTGAATGTCCAAAGATTGGAATTATAATTTGAAGTATAAGACAATAAAATCTTGTACATGACTTGAACATCCAAAGAATTGGATTAAGACTTGAATATAAGATAATAAAATCTTGTACATGACTTGACGCCAATACATATGTATGGTAATGAACTAGAAAGTGCTATGAACAAGCACTAACTTGTATGAGACATGTTCTTATTGTGTATGTGCAAACATTGCATATAGTTGCTTGATAACAAGGTGACTTCTTGATTACTTGAAGCATGTTCCTTGTTGAGCTAGTCCACTACTTTAGGATTAGTTCTTCTCCCGTAGTTCAAGTAAATACCTACTTGTACATTCTTGTGTGAGTCCAGCTGGTTCTCCTTGCTTGTTCGGAAATATATAGGTTCACGCTTATCGCGAGAGCTGGGGCTTAAGTGATAATCGGGTCCCTATGTATTTGCACTTGACCCCTTACTACCGGCCATAGTAAGGGCATAGCTTCCTTGGTTGGAGTAATATGCCTGACTTAAGTGAATGATAAACTCTTGAACACCTCGTGAGTCTTGATCTTGGGAATGACACTGGTTACCGGGTCTTCTGATATATACCGAATAAACATTTTCTTGATATTGATCGTGATTTGTCAAAGTAATAAAAGCTATGACAACAATGGTATCTTGGGAGGAATAAGGAAGGAAGCAATATCCTTTGTAACTTGCTTGTTTAGCCTTATGTGCTACTTGATGGGTGGCTTAGCCTCTCATATACTTGTTACTTGATGATACTTGATATATGATTACTTGAGTATCTACTTGAATTGCATGATAACATGTCATGTAGTTGCATCTAATAGCTTACTGAGATTTATCTCACCCCGTTCCTTGTTTATTTGTTTTCCTTAGATCAAAGGAAGGCTAGTGATAGTGCGCAGTGAGGCTCGTCATAGCAGGGAACTTACTACGCAGGTGGTTATTCTTTTGGGAATCGTGGTCCTTTTACATTTTGGTGATGACAATGCATTATGGGTTGTATAACTCCTTATTTTGGGGTAGACAGTCTTGTATAGTACTTGTTGTCTCTAGACATCTTGTAATGCCAGCTTTTGTGCTAGGCATATCTTCCGCTGTGTATGTATCTAAGTTTGGTTTTAATTTTCTTGTCTAGAACTCGTGTTGTGAGCTAGTATATCTCCTTTCTCTTGAGTATATATATCATGTCAGTTTGTTAAACAGTTGTCATCCAGTTTGTTGTTAGTTCTTGATTCTCGTTAGTCACGCGCATCCGGGTTCGAGGTTCTATTAGGGGATCCCGGGACCTGGGGGCGTGTCAACCAGTGTTGGAGATGGATAGTCAAGAACCATCACCAATCAAGAGTTCTTCGGTACCATTATAGGGAGCATGTAAGGCGAGGTTGTTGAGATCATTTGTAGCGTGGTGAGTGGCACTACTGTCCAACAGCCAAGGTTTTTGAGGTGGTGCAGCAACTGTGGTAGTATAGGTTTGTGGGTTGTGGTTAGGGAATCTGGTATGGTTTGGGCGTGGCGATGGATTAGGGTTAGGGGATGGAGGGGTGATATGAGGAAATTGAGTCCGAAAAACAGGACATTGGGTAAGGTAATGACATTGATTGCGACACCATTGGCATCGACCTTTGAAGACAGGGGTTTGGTGAGGGTAGGAAGATGGCAGAGCAGTTGTTGGAGTAGGGAGGAGTCCAGTGTTGGAAGGGCGATTTGAGGAGGTGCGAGGCTGTGGTTTAGCTGCATAATTTACAGTAGCAGGAAAGGGAGAAATGGTCTTAGATTTGTGCATAATAGAGAGCTCACGATTGATGAGCTTTTCATGCAATTCATCAAACGTGATGGGAGTGTCACGGCTATGGATATCATTGATTACACTGTCAAGGTCGGAGTTATTCAGTTGATCGGGAACGCGATCAACAATATCATCGGCATCAAGAGGGCGACCAAGCGAGGCAAGTTGATCAGTGCAATTCTTAAGTTCTTGCATGTATTCAGAAACAGAACGAGGACCTTTTGTGATGCTGCGAAGGTGATCCTTGATCTGTTTTATGTGGCCTTTGGAGGGGTTTACGTAGGTTTTAGCGAGGTTTTCCAGGCGACAAGAGTGGTGGAACATTGAGAGATTAGAGGAACGATAGGGGCAGAAAGGGTGCCGGCAAGTGCTCCGAGAAGAAGCTTATCTTGGCGGAACCAGGTTATATAGGCTGGATTTGAGGTTGTGGTGGTGGTCTGAGATGGGGCGGCGGAAGCATCAGATGCACCCGAGGCAGGGGTGGTAGGGATAGAGGAGGTGGGTGTGGTAACAGTGATGTCTTTGGGAGGGGCGGGATGCGTTCCATCAATGAACTTGTATAGGTCATGGCCAATTAGGGTTGCCTCGATCTGGGTTTTCCATGAAATATAGTTGGTCGGGGTTAGTTTGAGGATGTGAGTGAGAGAGATGATGATTAGGGGCTTAGAGGGTTCAGCCGAATTTTCAAGAAAAGAGAAGTCAGGGGATGCCATGGATGCCGAGAGAGAAGAGAAATTTTTTTGGATCGTAAGCTCTATACCATATAGAGAAGAAGAATGACTAGAGACGATGATAATATTATTGATATGAGTGAATATATATACAAGCTAACCCTAGCTATTCTTGGTACATGATAATAACAAATAAATAAAAGATTACAAACATATCTAGGCTATACAATAAACGGATATACATGGAAGGTAAATATTGAGATAGATTTCTATTGAGACTTATCGTTATCATTCTCTATTCTCTCTCTACTCGACTTAATTGTTTGCTAGAATTTGGTGTAGCAAATCTTTTAAATGATCTTGGAAGGCTGAGTCATCAAACAAAAAGAAAGAATTTACTATCTTTACACCACATGCTTAGTGCATTTAAAATTTGTTTGCTGTATATTTATCCTTCACACATACGTGGCCACCAAAGCAAAATTCCTTATTTCTAACAATTATCTAAACCATTTCATCCGCCAAGAGTAAAAGTCATACTTTTATCTTAACAAAATCATTTAATGAATCAGATTATTCATTCAATATAATTAATTTAATTGTAAAATACACCCAATCAAATCAATTACATAAATGTACACATAGATAGTACCAAATATATGCATGTAATTTTGACCAATTATCTGGGGTGTTACATAATTACTTAAAAGAGGACATGAACTAATATCAATCGATGAAAATCCTCAATAAATACAATCCCAAATGATAAAACAATGCTCAAATCAATATCCATGAATTTAATAGCCATTAAAACCGTTCATGACATTTATTACATTCTCAATAAAAAGTCTACTTAAAAATGAAAATCACTACTTTAATTATTCTGGTCCGTCCCAAAGGTGTCTCCAACTGAAAGTGTGCTTCCCTATTTATTAACTGAAGAAAAAGAATTAGAGAAAGGATGAGCGAACAATGCTCAGTAGGTCCTATGTCGCCCCTTCAGTTTCTAAGAAGGGGTGACCTCAAAGAGTGTATCAATAAACAGTTTTCGATGAAACAGTCTAATTAATAATATCCAAACAATAATTTTCTTCTCAATGCAAAGAAAGGGATCATGGCTCAGTTCAATATTCAATAATGCAAAAATCAATTATGATCACTTAATATTATTCCCGTCAATTCAATGTTCCAAATATATAACCCTAATGAGGGTTCAATAGTCGATGTATCAATATTTCGGTATATCCGGTTAACCTATATAACCAAAATTTTCATTGTTGTCGATATCGATGGTTAATGCCACATAGGCATGTCATGAACTAACCCTCATGACCGGGTATCAATATTATATCAATATTAACCCATAATTAAATGGGTGTCATTAAGTGACCATTCTTTTATCATGAACTAACCCTATTGAAGAAAGCAATGTTGGGCTCTCTTCCTCTACATAGCTCATATGGAGTTTTGTTGTAGGCTTTGTTGATGAGGGGTCTATTTTGAGTGAAGCAAGCAGTGTTGACAGCTTCTCCTCATAAATACTTTGGAAGCTTCGCTTCTGCTATCATTGTTTTTCCAGCCTCAATCAACGTTCTATTCTTTCTTTCCACAACGCTATTTTGTTGAGGAACTCCAGCAACAGAAAAATTGTGATCAATCCCATGGTCATTACAATATTGAGCAATACCGTTATTCTTGAATTCAATTCCTTTGTCTGATCTAACACTCACGATGTCGTATTCTTTTTGAGTTTGGAGCTTTCGAAAGATAGCAGTCAAGATATCATAGCAGTCATCTTTGGATATCATCATTTCCACCCATATGTATCTTGAGTAGTCATCCACCACAACTAAAGTATACTTGTTTCCTCCAATTCTTGCGGTGGTGACAGGTCCAAAAAAATCCATGTGAAGAAGTTTTAAACATTTTGAAGTTGATGGCGTAGTCTTGCTGGAGAAAGAATGCTTAGGTTGTTTATCAAGCTGGCATGCTGCGCATTTTCTGTCATGGTGATCAGCTACTTTGGGAAGCCCTTTGACAAGATTTTCCCATCCTAGATTAGCCAAATATTTGAAGTTCAAATGGCTTAAGGGCTCATGCCATAGCCATCTGCTTTTACTTACATTCTTTGCTACAAAACAGAGATTAGTGATAGAATTTACAGTGATCAATAATGTAAACATTAGCCTTGCGAGTCCCTGTAAGCAAAGTGAGTCCGGATATGCCATCTTTGATAAAGCAGTGCGTTGAAGTGAAATGGCATTCTAGACCTTTATCACAGAATTATGATATGGAGAGAAGGTTGTGCTTTAGACCTTCTACAAGCGCAACTTTTTCAATACACACTTTATGTTTTCTGATTCTTCCATATCCAACTATGTGCCCTTTGTTGTTGTCCCCAAAAGTTACTGAGCCACCTCTTCCTTCATGCACGTCTTTAAGAGCATTGATATCTCCAGTCATGTGTCTAGAACATCCACTGTTGAGATACCATAGGTGCGCTTTAGTGAAGAATGCGCAGTGAAACAGGAGACCTGAAAGATAAACATTAAAGCGTAGGTCCCCTTTATTCTTGGGTCCTAGAGTTAGCAACTTTTAACAACCCACTCCTTCTTAACCTTAGTATTTTTACATCCCTTGGCATTAGGAGCAAATCGCAAAAGGCATTCTACAGCCTTGTGACCTAAACCATCACACACAACACAATGATGTAAGCCACTTATAGATTGAGTTTTTACAAACTCTTTACTATTCTTTGGCTTAGCATTCTAAACTGGATTAGATGAACTAGCTTTGACAAACACCATCTTTTGAGGTTTGGGTGTGTTTTTCTTAAGAATGCGCATCTGGCGTTGAGGCGCATGGATTTCATACGCATGGCTCTTGTGCGCAGACTTATCATTTGAAGTTGAAGCGCAACCATAATCAGAATATGAGTTGTCAAGCGCAGGTTCAACTTTAGCTTTACCCTTAGCTTTCCAAGTTTGCTACTTTGGGTAGACATAATAGAAATTTTGTCTCTGGACTTTCTCTTGTCCTTTACCCATTGAAGCAGAATGCTTTGCTTTTGGAATTTCATGAGTTTGATGGGGGTGTAAATTCCTTTTCATTTTCAGAGCAAACGACGCATTTAAAGTTGTCACTAGTTGAGAATCCCAAGCCTTCCTTATCTCCACTGGCTTTTTGGGATTCTAGAATTTGATCCATAGTGACACAAGATTTGGTCCACTCAGTAGTGATCTTTGTGAGATCAGCTACTTGAGCAGCCAACTCTTTGTTTCTAACTTTAAATAGCGCATTTTGATCTGTCAAGAAACGGTTCTTTTTAGTAAGAGGAGTCATGATCTTAATCTGCTCCTTAAGGAGGGTGATCTCAAATTTTAAAAGAGTTTTCTCCGTCTTAAGATGTGAAATTTCTCCAATTGATAAGTCCACTGCTTTTTTCATAGAATTGAATCTCTTGATTACCTTTTCAGCTTGTTGAAAAATGGACTCGCGCTCAGCAGCAGAATCATCTTTTTATTTTACAATTTCAGCATGAATTTCAAGAGGTTCTTTGCGCGAAGGCACGGCTACAGCTTTCTTTGATAAGTCTTCTCTGGCAAATAAGTACTATCCATTATGTCTGCTCGGAGTTAAATGTCCCATCTCTATCAGTTCAGTGATTGTGGGACCTTTCTTCTTTGCTATTATCCTTGGCGCATTCAGTGCGTTCATGTTTGGAACATCATTTTCTGAATAGCTATCATCATCTGCGTTGGCCATTAAGCAGAGCAGTCCATCCTCAGAATCATCATCATCGCTGTCTTTAGTGTCAGTCTCTATCCATGTCTTGAGTTCTTTTTCAGCGCAGTCTTCTTCAGCAACCATTCCTCGCTGATTTGATGTTCTCTGCGCGTTGTTCCTTTTCATATACTCAAATTTTGGAGTAGGGCATTTTGATGCAAAGTGACCAGGCTTTCTACAGTTGTAGCAGACCAAGTCATCATCTTTCTTTGAGTCTCTGCCTCGAGAAAACTTTGCTCATTCTTTACTTGAGGATCCATGTTTTGAGAATTTCCTGAATTTTTGAAATCACTTAACAAAAATAGCGAATTCATCATCATCCATTTCAAGTAAATAGGAAGTAGAGATTTTGTCTGAGGTTTGAGTAGGCGCGGGTTCTTTTTTCGTAACCATTGAAACTAATTTTTCCCTTTCCTTCAGTTTCATCAATTCGTTCAAGTTTTAGCTCAAACACTTTTAAGTTAGCATATAGACTGCGCAGAGGCCAAATGTCAAGGAATCCAGAATCTTCCAAATGACTAGCCTTATGAACATATCTAGAACCAAGCACATCTAGGAATTGGGAATTGATTTCTTTGTTGGTGAATTTCTTTCCAAGAGATATACATGAGTTTAAAATAGCAGCACAGTAACGATCATATGTTTGTCTTAGGGTTTCACCGTCAATTCTTATGAAGCAGTTGAAATTTCTTTGTACGACCAGTCTTTTGTTTTCCTTGCTGACTTTGTCTCCTTCGACGTAGCCTTCAATGCATCCCATAGCTCCTTGGCAGTAGCGCATCTCACTATCTTATTGTTCACGGAGAGGTCCAGGGTGCTTAGAATGATGTTCCTTGCTCTTCCATCATAGCCAACCCATTTCTTTTCTTCATCTGTCCATTCATCCTTGGGCTTCTTGATGGTTGGATTTTCCTTGTTCGTAGTAGCATTAGGATTTGCCTTCATGGGAACATACGGTCCTTCAAGAACAATGTCGTGGAGGATCTCGTCGATTGAAGAGAAATGAGTGAAGCCATGTTGAATCGGCACCCAAGCCGTTAAGCTTGAAAAACAAAACAAGTTTTATGAAGGTGTTTGCTCTGATACCACTTGTTGGTCCCAAAGGGGCAACAAGGGTATGAAAAATAGATAGAGGGGGGGTGAATAGATGTTTTAAAATTCTTTTCGTACCCTTTTGCAAATCAATGGCTTATGCGCACAGTTCTCAAATAAGATAAGTATAGCGCGCAGAAAGAGTGTGAAATGCATAGCGGAAATTTAAGCACCTACTGCGTAGGGTATACTGCGCAGAGACTAAATATGCACGCCCTAATTTTGGCCAAAGAGTTGGATAAACATGTGTTAAGGCAATAAGCAGTAACAAACACAGCAACAATAAATTGCAATCTGATAAGATAAAACAAAGAAATAATTCATAAATAATGTAAGCAGGAAATAAGCAGCAAGAACAATGAACAAGCTATTTGGAGAGGTTCGATCGATGAAAGATCTACGTCCTCTACCAAGATGGTTAGTCTTGGATTTTCTAACTACGAGATTTATATTGATATGATGAGCTTTTACAAGATTACAATGAATCAAGACTCAAATCAAAATCTATTCTATGAAGAGCAAATCCTAGACTAAACCGGTGTATCTCAAGAAGTATGATCTAAATGATCAAAGCTTCAAGAGGTGTGCGTGTGTCAGAAATTTTGGGCTTTATGAATCTATGAGATGAAGAGCACAAAAAATTCTGGGTGTTACAAAGCTTTGGATCTGGGAAGGAGTTTGAAGGTATGAAGGTTGTTCTTGTAAATCTGAGATTTAAGCAGCAATCTTCAGAACTTCAAAGTTTCTCTTAGAAAGCAAAAATCCAAGCAACTTGGAAATGAAGAAGAGAAGGCTATTTATAGCTGAGAGCTTAAAACTAGCCGTTGGAGCTCTGAGAAAGGAAAATGAGCCGGCACAATATGATTGGTGCGCAGGTGTTCTTTGTAGCCATTGGAGACAGAGTGTGAAGACATAAATTCAAATCTTCTTCTAGAAGGTTGATAGCTGTCTTCATTTGAAATATTTCATCTGAGCGCATCTCCATCATTGGATTTGCTGAGTGTGCTTGTTTTGTCGTTTTTGCACACATTAGCACTTTCGACTTTTAATAAGCGTACATCATCTTAGTGCTTTTCCAAGTTTGGGAATCTGAGAACATTGAAAATTGAGCATGATTAGATGCTGCGCATGGATGTCACGCGCAGTAATGTCCTGCGCGGAGATTTCCTGCGTAGTGACCAATGTCCTGCTTAGGAAATCGATTATTTTTCGCTCCAAGTCCTATAATCTAAGCCTATACTATAAAATGGACTTAGCTGAAAATTGAAGTTATTAAACTTCTTACATAGGGTCCTAAAGTCCATAAAATACTAATAGGTGATGGTATCAATCAATTCTACCATATTTAGGAGGGTTAAGAAATAAGAATACCCAACACTTAGCTTATTTAAGAACTGTGCGCATAAGCTATTGATTTGCAAAAGGGTACGAAAAGAATTTTAAAACAGCTATTCACCCCCCTCTAGCTATTTTTCATACCCTTGTTGCCCCTTTGGGACCAACAATGTCTATTGATGAGCCTTTATTGGTTGCTACCTCGGCTCAACCTACACCTACTGTGACTGCTTCTCAACCACCGGATACCGCCACCAAGAAACCAAAGAGAAAATCCCCTACTTCAACCAAATCGGCTGCTCCTCAACCCTCCAAGAAGAGGACTTCAAGCCGAATCAGTGCAAGGATCAACCCAACGGCTCGCTCCAATACCTCCTCGGATCCCGTGACTCTGTCTGATGAAGAAGAATCTCTTGGCATCTCATCCAATCATAACTCGGATGAGAATTATGTTGTTACAGCTGCTGAGAAGACCCAATCTGTGTAGAGTTTGGGAAATTGGGTGGACAAGGAAGATGAACCCCTCACTGCAGCTCAGAAACTGCAATCAAAGCAAAAGGAAAAGAGGGTGCTACCTCACGTGCTACTGGAAAGCAAGTAACACCTAAGGTAACATCTCATTCGTCTAAACCTCCTAGAGTTCCTGTTAATGCACCAGATTCTCATGATTCTTCTGATGATTTTCTAGAAAGAGGATTTGATGATGATGATGATGCTTTCCCTAAACTTTATCTCACTTTGGAATTTTATAAGAAGGTTAATATGGAAAAGTGGTTAGAACATTCCTCTTTGAAAATGCATCGTGAGAATACATTGATGAGGCAAATTTGAAAAAGTATGGGGTGTATCAATTCTTGGAAGATATAAAGTTCCTTAATGCTAATCTCTATCCCTCTAATTATGTGGAAAGTGTAGTTAGGAATTTCTATGCCAACCTTCATCCAAACCTAGACAATGAACAATTCAAGCAATATGGCAAATTCTTTCTTAGGAGTAAAATCTTCAAGATTAACCCTACATTGATCAACAAAGTGTTAGGAATGCCTAATTGTGATGATGATGGTGTACTTGCTGACAGGGATGTTATTGCTCAGGTTCTTTCGAATAATGTTGTGAGTAGTTGGCCCACCAAGAAGAATGAACATTTTTTTGCTTCACACCTCACCTCACTCTTTTCGGTTTTGCACAAGTTGTGTATTTATAATTAGATTCCCACCTTTAATGAATAATATGTTACCTTAGAGAAAGCTAGGGTGTTCCATAAATTAGGAATGAACCGTAGGGTGAACATTGGGAGACTGATCTTCAAACACTTGGCATCTTGGGGTAGAAAGAAAAAGGTTTCGGTTTTCCCCTATCCTTCTTTGATTTTCCAAGTGGTGATGACTAAAAATTTTCCAATAATGGATTATGATGTTTATACTCATGAGCTTGACTATTACAAGGTTGATAGACTTTTGACTATACAAGGCCAAGGTGGTGTGAGATACACGGGTGATTTATCTTGGGACACGTCAAAAGATGTTAAGTCAAGTAGTGTAGTTCCAGTCCGAGGTATTGGGAAAATGTTACTTCAGGTGTTACTCCTAGTTCTCCAAGTCCTTTTGTAGGTACAGATGCTGAGAATGTGCTGGCAAGTGTGTTCCATCTCTTGGGTAATGCTTCACCAACAATTCTGAAGACTACTGTTGTTGCTTTCCTAAAAAAAAAAACAGGTGGCTAACATGGTAAATATTGCATGATTGGGAAAAGATCAAGGATGACACCATTGCCTTCATCAATCTGATTTCTTCCCAACCTGGGGGAGATGGTGCTGGTACAAGTGGTGCATTGGTGGTAGTACAAGTGCTGCTACAGATGTTGATGGTGATTTTGATGCTGTTGAAGATGTTACTGGAGATGTTGGCATAAGTGATGAGCCAGTTAATGGAGATGAAGATGACGAAGAAGAAGAGTAACTTGCTTGAAGGTTGATATTGCCACTATCTTGGGCAATGGTTTTTCTTGGTACTTTGAAATGGTTTCAAAACAATTTTATTAGTTTAGAACTTAAATACTTTGGTGGTTATTTTGGTGATTATATTTGGATGATATTTTGTGGTTTTGTGGTTTTTTAAAAAACTTGGATTTACTTTTGTTTTTAAACTACTAGTTTGAGGCACAAAAGATGATTTTGTTTTTAAACTAATATTATTTTTGTAGATCTTTGTTGTTTTGGTTAACTCCTAGATTAAGGGGGAGTTTATGTTCGGGGAGATTCTCTGTTATACTGTGTATGGCTAACATATTTTGCAGGTACCATCACTTAGGAAGGTTGGAAAGAAATCTCAAACTAAGGGGGAGATTGTTAGTGCAAACAGAGGTGTTACCTCAGATGTTGCAACTGACAGTCAAGTGTTGCCCGACGAAAATTATATTGTAGTTTGACATTTCTTTCTAATATTAATTATATACTAATGTCCTAATATTATTGTTTAGATGTCTGTGTCGTTAGTCCATATTTCAGGATAAAATAAGGTGGATTTTGGAGCTAAATACATGGAGAAGTGATTAAAAGAAAGTTACACATAAATGGTGAATTATGGAGGACTTTCAAAATATTTAACATGTGTTAAATAAGGAAAACGTGGGAAGACTCATTCAAAGGATTTGTTGCTGATCAAATTGAAGAGTACAAAGCGTTGGAAGCATGGAGTACAACAAGGTGATGCATGGACCAAGGCTTGAAGAAATCGGTTGAGAAAATCAAGGAAGAAGACTTGGTCTTGCATGAAATGTGGAGAGGAAGCTCGGCACATGTTCTCCACCATCCCCACTCGTCAACAACAGCCCAATGCTGTTTATTTGAGTAGCCCTCAAGTATTTGGAGGCTATAAATAGTGCTTGGATGAGAAGATTGAAGACAAGCCAAATTTTACATACATCCATAACATAAGAGCAAAGTACTTCTTGGCTCCTTAGATCCTCCCTCCCATATACTCTTTTAACACTCAAATACTTCGGGTTTGAGTGTGTTTTGGTTAGGATAGGATCATTGTACTTTGTTTCCATTTTGGTTCCATAGATCATATATTATACTAGCTATAGGGAACCTTTTGACTTTGTAATTGGTACTCATATTGATTTCGCCATTTAGGCTCTCTCAAGTTATATAAATATAACTTGAGAAAAATAATTCTTGTGCTATTTTCCGCTGCAAAACTCTTTTACAAACTATTTTGTACTTGGGTGTGTGTATTTTGTCCGTGTGTGTTATCTGGGCTGCTACCTAACACTTGAGGTAATACATGTTCTCAGAAAGTCATTGACAAACAATTTCATTGTCAAATATGACATTTATTTCAAAACAGAGGGAGTGAGTATTATTTAAGATGAGATATTGTACAGTATCATAAGACTAGGTTTTGGGGGAAACTAGTTTCTCCATAAATTATAAAAAAATCCTGTTTTTAACCTTTAAGGAAAGCGATATATCACTCCCTTTGTCCCAGAATGACAATCCCCCTATTTTTATGGGTTTTACGAAGGAATTGTGAGTAATAATTAAGGTTATTTTTAATTATTCTAATGAAATTTTTGAAATTGTTCTTGATACACCATTGTAAATACTATTAATATCAATTTTTAGATTCACATTAACATAATTATAAGTAGCATTTATAACTCCTCAAAGTTCTCTCGTAATAACAACGAAAAAAAGTGGACTATCTTTCTGGAACGGAGGGAGTATTATTTAAGACAGTACGTATATTACAGTACGACATAATCAAGTATCAAGAACGACGAGGGGAAGCTGATGCATGAATGGGACAAGAACATTGTAGAAGCAGTAGGAGCTCCAGCCCAAAATTGTTTTTTCTCGTAGTCTATTCCGTCGAGGTTTACTACGGAAAGTTGCTTCCGCCCCCTGTCTTTTCTCTTTTGGCAAATGAAAGTGATTAAGATTGGTAGCTTGAATTATTGATACTTATCCAAAATATTCACTTTTCTCTCTCTATCCACTCACAATAATTATCCATTAATTTATTCTCTCTCCTACCACTCACAATATTTACTTTTCCAACATATTTTCTTAATCCCCGTGCATTCCGATTTGGTAGCAATAAGTATAAGACGGATGAAGTATATAATACCCCTTTTGTTCTATAACTATGTGGACAAAATGAGTTGTAAACGAGAATTAAGGAATGAATAGTAGTGGGTAGTTGTGAGTGAAAAGTGAAGTATGAGAGAAAAAGTGGGGGTAGAAAATAGTAGATTGATTGGTGTTGTGAATATAAAAATAAATAGAAGCAAGAATGAGTGTGATGAATAGTAATTTTTTTTTTTTTTTACCATTTTAGGAAAGTGTAATTGTACGCCCAAAATAAAAATTTGTCCACATAGTTATGGGACACAAGGAGTACTCATGCTATATTGAGCTTTGGACCCTAGGCCCCCTGAACCAGATCATAAACCCATAAGAACCCAAGCTGAGATGAAAATTTCATATAAACCCAGAGCTAGTTAAAGGATAAAAATACCCTCACTGCCCAAGCCCACATCCCAGCCCACTCCTGCCTCACCAATCAGTCCCACATTCCGGCCCGGATCCCTCAGCCCAGTTCTACTCTTATAATTAGTTCACTTTTTCCAAGTTTTAACAAAAATAAATAAATAAATAATATTTTTGTCCAACTTTTAATTAAAAAATAAATAATATTTTTTGGTCAAATCCAGTCAAACTATCATAAGTGACGTATAAGACAAGTTCCACTCTTATAATTAGAGTATAAGAGTCATTTTTTTCACTTTTTCAAACTTTTAATAAAAAAATAAATAATATTTTTTGGTCAAATCCGGTCAAACTCTTATAAGTGACGTATAAGACAAGTTCCACTCTTATAATTAGATTATAAGACTCATTTTTTTCACTTTTTCCAACTTTTAATAAAAAACAAATAATATTTTTTTGTCAAATCCGATCAAACTCTCATAACTGACGTATAAGACAAGTTATACTCTTATAATTAGATTATAAGACTTTTTTTTTCACATTTTCCAACTTTTATCAAAAAAATAAATAATATTTTTTGGTCAAATCCGATCAAACTCTCATAACTGACGTATAAGACAAGTTCTACTCTTATAATTAGAGTATAAGAGTCATTTTTTTCACTTTTTCCATCTTTTAATAAAAAATAAATAGTATTTTTTGGTCAAATCCGGTTAAACTCCCATAACTGACGTATAAGACAAGTTCTACTCTTATAATTAGAGTAAGAGTCATTTTTTTTTTCACTTTTTGCAACTTTTAATAAAAAAATAAATAATATTTTTTGGTCAAATCCGGTCAAACTCTCATAACTGACGTATAAGACAAGTTCTACTCTTATAATAAATAGAGTATAAGAGTCATTTTTTTTCACTTTTTCCAACTTTTAATAAAAAAATAAATAATATTTTTTGTTCAAATCCGGTCAAACTCTCATAACTGACGTATAAAACAAGTTCTACTCTTATAATTAGAGTATAAGACTCATTTTTTTACTCCAATCTGTACATGCTTGCTTCAGTACTTCATTCATTTAGAAACATAAACACTTATAGAGATCTATCAAATGTAACAGGCGCTCAGTTTCAGTTACTACTTTGCATCACTGGCAAAAACTGCCGCCTTAAGTAACCAATAGGTAGAAATAATAATAGGACAGACCATAACAACAATACATAGATGTACAGTTCAATTGATCACTGGATTCCAGAATTCAAGAGTCATAAACATAGAGCGCAATTACATAACAACAATCTGGCCGGAATCATAGATTTGGCCGCATATCTGGCCGGATTGAGTAATTGGCGGTGGATCTGGACAGATCTGTGACAGAGAGGGAGGACATTAGTAGGTTGGACGAGGATGGAGGAGGCCGGAGTCGTGTCGTCGCCGGTCGCCATAGCCGATTACCGTCGCCGGAGACAGTTTGAGAGAGGAACCGCTTGTGCGTGTATGTGGGTAGAGAGAGAGAGAGGAATAATTAAAAAATGAGGAGAGATAGGAAGAAGGGGATTTTATTTGAGGGTAGGGGTAGAATTGGTATTTATAAATTATTTTTGACTGGGTCAATGGGATATTGGGTTTTGATAGAATTTTGATCTGAGTTTCTATTGGAGTATGGGCTTTTGAATCTCGTTTGGGCTTTTATGGAGAAAGTATTTGGGTGATGGGGCCTTGTGGAATTAATCCCGCTATATTCACACCAGCTGTTTACTTGCTATTTTCTACTTCACTTTCTCTCTACTCCTTACTCACAATACTTACCTTTTTAAAATATTTCCTTAATTTATGTTATTAAAAGAAAATGAGTATTTTTTTACCAGACAGAAGGAGTATAGCGAATATCTTAACGATGTGTAGAATTTTACAATAGGGGTAAAACTGAAAAAAATAATAATACTCCATCTGTCCCAGAGTATATGTCAACCTTTCTTTTTTAGTTTGTCCTAAAGTATATGTCCACCTTTTCTTTTTAGTTTGTCCCAGAGTATATGTTCACTTCCTGAAATGACAAATAATCTTTACTATTTCTCCCACTCATACTCCGTACTTGCTTTTATACTCACAACCAAAGTTCTAAAAAGCGCATGACGGTTGCTAGAAGACGCCGCAGCTGAGCCTAGACGAGATCTATGTGGGGCCGAGAATTCAGACATAATTATAATATCCTAGGCGGGACCAAGGTGTTTCATGAACGCCTAGCGCTTAGGCGGCCTAGACGGGCGACTTTTAGAACATTGCTCACAACACCAATTAATTTACTATTCTCTCACACTCATTTTCACTCCTACTTTACTTTAATACTCACAACACTTGCATCACTTTCATCATTTATTAATCTTAGTTCAAATGAGAGATTTAACATATTTAATCTGACTGACGGAGGGAGTATTCCTTGCAGAGTTTAATTTTCTGAAATTTAATACTCCTCAAAAGAGAAACTAAGCGACAAAATCCACCTCACCTGTCTTAGGATTCTTGTAGAAAAAACACAACACATTCCGTCATAGATCTTTGTATTCTCTCACTTGAGTTTTCCCACCCATCTCCCTATTCGAGTTGAGATTTCCTGTGCTATTTTTTGTGTACCACTTCATATACCACTTGTAATCCAACTGTTCACATGTTTACATAATATTATAATAATACAATTTTCAACAAATGTCAGCCATTAGATCAATTATGACACATGAAGTGGCACACGAAGTGGCACAGAGGAGTTAGACTCTCCCTATTCCTCTTTCTTTCGCTCACTATAATAATACTCCCTCCCTCCCGTCTCAAAATGATTTTTATATTTGTCATGTTTCATTGCCCCAAAAAGTTTTTCTCATTTCTACAATTTAAGCTTTAAAAATGCACAAACAAAACGTAGCTAGCGAAGCAACTTTTCATATCCTTATAAAGTTTACAGGAAGATCATTTTGGGTCGGAGGGAGTAATAAAGCTCTCTTCCAACACTTTTGGGCTCTCTCTCCTCTTTCTTCTTACCTACCTCTCTTTCTCTTCCCCACCAGACTTAGAGAACAGTTCTTTTCTTCTTCAAATTTAACCTCCTTGATTTTCCATTTCCCCCGATCAGTTCACGGTATGTAGTCACTGTAATCTCCTTAATTTAATGTCTTTACTTTTCGTTAAAGATTCCCCAAATCATTTTTTATCCAAAAGTCTGATATTTTACCGCTTTCCAGTTTGCCATGATCTCAATTTTATTGCATCTTGTCTCAAAGATTACAACTTGGGTATTCTGTTGATCATTTCTTGAGAAATTAAAGATACCCAGTTGCCAAAGATTGATACCCAGTTCAGGTTTGCTTTCAGTTTTGGAATCAGGATTTGGGAATTTGGTGGGCAAACAGTTTGTTTTTTTTTTTTATTGTTTTTTTTTTTTTTTGGCAATTTCTGAGTTTTGCTAATTCAAGAGGAGTGTTAATTCATGTACTAGAAAAGTGAATACCCAGAAGGTAGATTCTTGTAATTTTTTTGGATATAAAATCAGTGGTTGTATCAATGGAGGAAGGGAAAGAATCTGCGGTTGTAGCTAGAACAAACCAAACTAGGGTTTTACCTCCAAGGATGTTACAGTTACTGTCTCTGTTTCTAATTTTATGTTTCGCCTTTTCTGTAATTAGCATTTACTACATGATTAGGAAATCAGGGGTTAATAGTGTAGTGGCTTTAGCATTGCCTCGTATACAGCCATGTATTGAAGAACCGAGTGGTTTAGATCGTTGGATTAAGCCTCCGTCGAATTTGCTCCACTCGATGAGTGATAAAGAGCTACTGTGGAGAGCTTCTTTTGTGCCACAAATAAAAAAGTATCCATTTAGAAGAGTTCCGAAGATTGCTTTCATGTTCTTGACAAAAGGGCCATTGCCTTTGGCACCTCTTTGGGAGAGGTTCTTTAAGGGGCACGAGGGGCTTTATTCGATCTATGTTCATTCGCTGCCATCGTACAAACCCAATTTTGCGTCGAAATCGGTTTTTTACAGGAGACAGATACTAAGTCAGGTATGCCAGACCAATCTTGTTTTCATTTCTATAATAATGTTTCGTATGTAAGAAAAATGGTCAGATATGTAGAAAGGTTCAAATGGTTCTGCTTGTCTATTTTGAATTGCTTTCCATTCCTATTCCTGATTTTATGTTTTGCATTGGTTCATGTATATGTTTGTTTGTACTCTTGTACTTTTTTTGCTAGGAGAGTGATCATGTGATCTCCCCTTCATTTTTGTTGAAATTTATCCATGATGCTCATATTTGAGGAAATGACTTGACGTTAGATTGATTGGTGCCCTTTATCATTTGGAGGGATTATTGTGATTTTACATTAACCTAGCGTAAATGTTCGATAGAACACTGACAACATTGTGGATGGGGGAAGCCATGCTGTTACTACTCTTTATTTATAAATAGTAATTTTTTTTTTAATGAAAACAGTATGATTTGGACGTGATGGACAATGCTTGAAATGGCAGAACGGGTAAACGAATATTTCACCTGACAGTGAAAATTGGCCTACAACCTCTCAATCAAATTCGAAATTTGTAACTTTTTGTTCTGCAGAAAGTTTGTAGGCTAGGGACTGAAAATGCTCAACCAAATGTTTTATGTATGAGGAAAACAAAGGAGAGAGGATTTGTATCCTCGTGCACAAGAATTTTTCCTTTTTTGTTACAATCATGCACAAGATATGAAGGAAAACATAGTAGTCAAACCCGAAGAAAAACACTATATTCGAGATAAAGATTCATAATTCTCTAAAGGTTCTTATTTTCGATGGTTCCTGAAAAGGTTTCGTGTTAAGCTTGCTTGGATATGTCAGCACCACGTGGTACATCTGTCTCAATAGGATTGAGCACACAAGAAACATCGTGTAGATTATACTCCCCCGTCTCGAAATGAATGACCGAATTTCCTCTTGTTCAAAAGAGAATTCGGTCATTCATTTTGGGACGGAGGTAGTATAAAAAAATCAACATTGTGACAATAGCCATGTATCATGATTGGCTTGTGAGTTAGCTTGAGCTTCTTGGCTTGTACTCCTTTTGAGTTTTTCTCTCAGTTATAGTTATAGCTATGGGTTCTGTGAGATCTAACAGATAAATGCAACCGAGTCTGTTTTAGACAGTAGATATACGAGCTTGCGCCTTTTTGCTTTAAGCCACAAGGTTCTGTTCAGTTCTTAATATACCAAGTTACGAAAGCACATCATCCAAATCCAAATTTCCTCGTGCGTAATGTCATATTTTGTGTTCTCAATAGAGTTGACTGACCATCATTCTCCCGTTTGAAAATTTAAGCCAAGATTGAAACTTGTTTAGTTACTTTAATATGTTCTTGTTACCTTTTCTTGACTGGTTACTTCAAGATTCATTTAGATATGAATAATTGGTAACATTTCTACAGCCTTGCAACTGCTTTCCATTTGGAATTTGTCTCGCAAAATTTATCCAGTAGCAAATCGAGGAGCCAATTTTTCTGAGATTCTTATTCTTCTGCAGGTATCAGAATGGGGAAGAATGAGCATGTGCGATGCAGAAAGAAGACTTCTAGCAAACGGATTACTCGACATCAACAACGAACGATTCATTCTCGTTTCTGAATCATGCCTCCCCATCTACAACTTCACCCTCATCTATCACTACACAATGAAATCCAAATACAGCTTCATGAGCGCATTCGATGGCCATGGACCATTTGGTAGGGGCCGTTATAACCAAAACATGACCCCCGAAGTCAACATCAGTCAATGGCGTAAAGGGTCGCAATGGTTTGAAGTCAACCGAAAGCTCGCGTCTTACATAGTCTCCGACACAACATACTACCCCAAGTTTGAGGAATTTTGTAAACCGGCTTGTTATGTAGATGAACATTATTTCCCCACAATGCTGACAATTCAAGCACCGGATTTTCTGACAAATAGAAGTATCAATTGGGTTGACTGGTCAAGGGGTGGGGCCCACCCCGCTACGTTTGGAAAGGCGGATATAACGGAGGCGTTCATGAAGAAGATTCACGAGGGTCACGAGTGCCTTTACAATGATCAACCATCTACGGTTTGTTTTCTTTTCGCTAGAAAATTCGCTCCGAGTACTTTGGAACCTTTATTTCTGATGGCTCCAAATTTTTTGGGTTATTGAGATTGAAAATCTTTACCCTCTTCATCTCATATGTTGTACCTTCTGATGTTGGCCTGTGTTCTTGGGCATTGATCAGTTTTATATGAGATGTAGATGTACAATTAGTTTGTACCTATGAGTATATATTATCAAAACAAATAACCGCTCCATCCCAACACAAGTAGGACTAGAGGAGTGAGTGAGTACAATTATTAAGAAAAAAAATAATATTTGTGGTAGAAAATGAAGAGAGAATGAGTGGGGTAAATAGTATTGCTGGTTGAATAAATTGAATGGTGGAAAATGAAGATAGAGAATGAGTGAGATTAAATGGTGGCTAAAGTGAATATATATATACTCCCTCCGTCCCATTTCAAATTGCAAAAAAAAAAAAAAAATTATGGCGCAAGAATTAAGGAGAAAAGTGAAAAAAGGTGATGTGTTGTGAGTGTAGATAGGGATGGCAATCTATCCGAACCCGCTCCGTATCCGGGACAGTCCGCACCGCAGCGGGGCGGGTTTGGTAGTCTTTTTTCAAAACCCGACGGGTTGTGGGACGGGTTTGGTTGCACACCCCAACCCGCGGGGCCCCGCTCCGCCCCGCCCCGTATACTAATATATGCAGTAAATTACTATAAATGTGTTGTAATTGTATACTTTGGGTGTGAATGAGATGGTTGAAATTATTAGATTGGGCTTAAATTTGATACAATGTTATAATTGTGTTGTGATTATATATTGTTGGACTGTTGGACTTTTTAAAGGCATGACTAAAGCCCCAAAAAATTTGTGATTATGAACCATACGGGGCGGGGCGGATACGGGTTTACTAGTTGGCGGGGCGGGGCGGGGCGGGTTTGGTATAAGGGGAGTTCCTTGAGGGGCGGGTACGGTTTTGATCAAACCCGCCCCTTATCCACCCCGTTGCCATCCCTAAGTGTAGATAGTTGGGTAGAAGAGAGAAAGTGGGGTAGGGAATAGTAAGTGTGTTAGTTAATGTGAGTATGACAAGTTGGTCCCACTAATTGAAAATTATTAAAAACTTTCTACTTGTGGATGTTGCAATTTCTATGGGACACCAAAAATGACAAATTTTGCAATTTGAAACGGGAGGGAGGGAGTATTAAAACATTTTTATTTTAGACAGTCTCTCACTTGTGATTGTGATGAGACGGACCAAAAGATAAAGAAGTCTAACTTCTTCTGCTGGACGGAGGGAGTAAAGACAAAGTCTCAAATGCGGAAGTCACACCACGTGCGGCGGGTTTGCCCACGGGTCGGCCCGCCCGCTCCATGATAAACCCGCTCGGCTCCAGCTCCTTCTCCCTCCCCGTTGTGACACGTGTCATTTTTTTTTTAAAAAAAAAACCCCATTAACTTTAAAATGCTATATCTTGAGATTTATAACTCAGAAAAAAAATTAAAAATACCGTTGTGTTCGTCTCGACAAGACGAATAAAACTATATAGGTCATGATATGGTTTGATTTTTTTTTTTTAAAAAAAAACATTTTTTTACACACAAAAAGTTTGAGTTGCTTGTCAGCTGGATGTTACACTCTGTTCTAATAAAAGTAACAGTTTCATATTCAAAAAGTAACAATTTTTACAGTCAAATGTAACATCAATTTTACAAAAAAAATAAATAAATTGGGTTTGCATTTCAATTGTTACTTTCTCAATAAAAAATTGTTACATTTCAGATATAATGTAACATTTAAGAATATAAACTGTTACAATTGAGAAAAAAAAATGTTACATTCATTTTTTATAAAATGTAACATTAGTTTTGTTTGTCAATCTTATGTTAATTTTGAAAAAAAAAGTGTTACATTTGAAAAAAAGAGTGTTACATTCATTTATAAAAAGTGTGACATTAGTTTAGTTTTCAATTTTTATGTTATCTTTAATCTATTGCAGCAAAAATGTGGTACATTTTTTTAAAAAAAATATTACATTTGAAAGAAAAAGTGTTACATTTCGTTATAATAAGTGTTGCTTTTGTTGGGAGGAAAAAAGTTTTGGGTGACAAAAAAAAAAGGGGGGGGGAGGTTGACCTGGCACCGTCGCACGCTGTGCGGCGGGTGTCGGGAGTAAATAGGGTGAAGGTAGGGCAAGCAAGGTCAAATAATAATAAAAAAAAAAGAAAGAAAGAAAGAAAGAAAGAAAAAAGTGATAATATACGTACAATCTTCTATATCTCAAACCATCAATTTTGCTAGAAAACGAGTGTAGTATTGAGTTGAAAATCAAACACAAATTTTTATTCCATCAAATACAACAATCACTTGCATATAACAAGTGTAATATAGGATAGAAAATCACACACACAAACAAACATACAAACTAACATTTGCCAATACACCATTATTTGGCCTCTTAGGATCGCCCTGTACGATCACTCCCACTTTAGAACCATCACGCTTCCTTTTACCACCAAATTCGTTAGCTTCATCGTTAACTTCGAGTAGCGTCTGTTTACTATTTGTTCCCCTCTGAAGGAAAAACTTGTACCAACTAGTTGAATGTTTGAAAATTCGTTTGAATCCGTTATCATAGTCAACAAAACAGTTCCCAAATCGCTGGTTCGCATTCGTGAATTCAAAAATATCCAAAAATGACCACGTTAAGTAGCCCTTTACATTCACCACCCGATCACTACACATTTCCACCACAAAAAGTTAACCATTTTGCATAAAGGCCAAACTTCGTTTTTATATTTTTAAGTGCTGCACATTCAAGTGTGTTTCACTTTATATCACTATACTAAAGTCTTTCAAAAATACCACTGTAGTCTGGAAAATGCATCATTTTGACTCTAAAACCTTGGATTGAGACACGGATTCACGGATTTAGCCACAAAATAGGGGTCAAAATGATACATATACAGTGATATTTTTTTAAATACAAAAAGTATAATGATAAAAGTGAAATACTTTGTAGATTACAATGGATTAAAACAAAGTTTTCCATAAAGATTGATAGCTCAAATCATAGTTTCAGGGAAAAACTAGGTGATCGTACTTAAAATTCCTACCTTAGTATAGCTCGAAGAATGTAGTAAAGATGGTTATGGTGGTACATTATCCTCATTTCATCCGAAAGATAATCAACCAGCGACATATGCAGATCGTCACCTCTTCCGACAATGCCACCCGAACAAGAACAAAATCAGTAACTAAGGTACAACCAAGGTACAAATATTGAAATTTCATTTGATCACCATTTTCTGTGACATAAATGCAATCTGGTCACCATACTTCTTGATCACATTCAGAAGCTTTTGTATGCCATGTTCGTAAACATAGATCCAAGCTGAAGTACTCCACAGTACATAACAAAAGATATATAGGCATACACATATACATTATAAATTAAGCAAAATAATCTCTACCCGAGTTTTTTGAAAAAGTACATTTTTTTTTTACCTTAACAACTAGAGGATACATTTTTGCCCGAGGATCAGTTACGAAATGTGGTGGTTCTTGAGCTAAATCCGGTGCATATTTAACTCCGTATGCAGTATAATAGTTTATTTCAATGAAGGCGAATGAATGTATAAGCGATTTGGCCTCGTCTTCTGTAAAACTAGGTAGGCGATCTTTAGCGTACTCCTTCATGATCTCCGATATTGTCTGGTTGTTAATGGTTTTATCATCCTAATCAATTACGAGTAGTTGGAAATATCAAATAAAATTACGTACTCATTGAAGCGTTTCAAATTTCTTGCGATAAAATTTGATATTTGTGCATATATATAATTACGTACCACCCGACTATGAAATCTAGTTCTCTTTGTGTAGCATCTTTGTCAGTTAAAGAATTCGCATCGTGAGCTTGAAACCAATGACTATTTAGAGTAATCCCAATCTCTCCCCCCTTGAGTTGGCTGATATTAGAAGTGGATTATTACAAGTTAAGCAGATAACGGCAATTAATTAAAATATAATTAAGTTGTGATTAATCACTTTGTATTTTGTTTTGTACATATTGTAGACGGCTGCATGCGAGAGAAGTAGGTTGTGTCCGTGTTAGGATCGGAAGGTAGTGTATTTGTGATGGAGGAATTTAGATAAAGTGAGGTAGAAGGTATGTTTCACTTAGGCGTGATCACGCCTAAGTCTAACGAGTCTTCTTTGAAAAATTTAGAGAACTATAGATGAGAATGCTATTTTATATTTCTTCAACTAATAATTTGGATCAACCATTACATGGCTATATATACTACACATAAGAAAATTCTAAAGTGACGTTACATGATCTCTAACTTATCATTAAAAAGATACATGTACTACTTTATTCATGAACCAACTAGTAAATGTCTAGACTATTCAAATAACATTAACCACTAAGACTTTAGATATTTCTTACATGCACATTAGTCAACATACTCCTCCTTAATGTGCTGCCACAACTCCAAGACACTCCCTCAATTGTTGAAACTTTTCTTCGGAAGTGCCTTTGTAAATATGTGCAACTTTCTCCTCACTCTTGCAATAGTTGAGCTCGATCTCACCTTCTTCAATAGCTTTACGAATGAAATGATGTTTGATCCCAATATGACGACTACGACTATGAAAAACTGGATTCTTAGCCATAGCAATTGCAGATTTATTATCACAAAAAATTGTAGTAGCCTTCTTTTGAACCTCACCAACATCCTCCAAAATTCTTCGAAGCCATATAGCTTGAGATGTAGCTATAGCAGCTGAAACATATTCAGGTTCGTCAGATGATTGAGCCACAGACTTTTGTTTCTTTGATGACCAAGAAATCATTCCCGAACCAAGATAAAATGCATAGCCAGAGGTACTCTTCATATCATCAAAACAACCTCCCCAATCACTATCACAATAACCACTCAACTTAACACTAGGATTCTTCTCATACTTGATACCAAAATTTGTAGTACCTCTAATGTACCTCAACAATCTCTTTGCGTCGCCAAAATGATTTTGACTCGGATCTTGCATAAATCTTGACAACAAACTTGCACTAAACATGATATCCGGTCATGTTGCGGTAAGATACAACAAGTTTCCAACCAAACTTCTATAAAGAGAACCATCAACCTTTTTCGCTCCATCATCTTTCAACAATTTTTCACTCACCACAAGTGGTGTTGCTGTAGGATTACAATCATCCATCCCAAACTTCGCTAAAATATTTTCAGCATATTTCTTTTGACAAATGAACACACCATCTTCTTTTTTGATAAATCTCCATACCAAGAAAATGATGTAGCAAGCCCATATCATTAATCTCATATCTCTTCATCATATCCCTCTTGAATCCAAAGATCATTTTTTCATTGTTACCGGAGTAAAGCAAATCATCAACATAAAGAGCAACAATAAGAATAGAATTACCTTCACTCTTACAAACAATGTTGGCTCACTTTTGTGTTGGGATTTTGGCTCAAATTCTAATCCAAATTGGATTGTGAAAATCATGCGTAGGAATTTATTTCCTAATTGGACAAGAAGTGAGAAGATTGTTTCCTAATGCAAGTAGGAGAGGAATTTGTGAGTCCTTATGGGTGTAGGGCAAGGATTCCTTATTGTACTAGAAAAGAGTTTTATTTGAAGCCTTTATAAAGGGTGTGAGGGCTATTATTTTGTGTGTGCCTTGGTGGTGCCAAGAGGGCTTCTCTTAGGGGAGAGTGTGAGGAAGAGGGGATTAGTGGGTGTGCCTCCCCTATACAAATAGGCTTCACCAATTTGTGTGTGTATTTTCAAGAATGTTGAGAAGGAGAGATACCTCCGTTCTTGTAATACCAATTTGAGAGAGTAGTGAGTCTTTGCGAGTTTCTTGAAGAAAACTCGTCATCTTGTAATTCCATGATATTATAGTAAAAAGTTGATCGGTGCGGACGTAGCCCATTGATGTTGGGGTGAACCACGTTAAATCTTGTGTTTTGTTCTTGTTTTGTGTGCATGGGTATTTTGTTATCTCTTCTTGCGATTTCTCTTGTTGGTGAGCGATCCCAACATTTTGCTCTTCTCGAACCCCTTTTGAGCAAAATAAGAATCAATGTTGATGTACCAAGCACGAGGTGCTTGCTTCAATCCATACAATGTCTTCTTCAACTTGTACACCTTGTCCTCTTCACCTTTTTTCATGAAACTTTGCGGCTGCTCTACATAGATCTCTCCTTCCAATTCTCCATTCAAAAAACGTAGATTTCACATCCAATTGATAAAGCTTCCATGATTAATGGGCTGCAATGGAAATAAGAGCTGGAATGGTATCAAGCCTTGCTACCGGTGCGAAAGTCTCATTAAAATCAACTCTGGGCTATTGTGTATAGCCTTTAGCCACCAATCTTACCTTCTTTTTCTTGATTGACCAATCCGGATTTAACTTTACTTTGAAAACCCATTTCACTCCAATGATCTCCTTGTCATTTGGCTTCTCAACTAGCTCCCAATTATTATTCTTCTCTATGGAATGAAACTCTTCTTTCATTGTTTTTCTCCACTCTTTCTCCTTATAAGCTTCTTAAAAAAAATTGGTTCTAAGACAAAAAAAATTGCATCTTTCATAAACATCACTCAAGCTCCTCATTTTTCCTGCGGAACCGGGAGAGGATGAACTTGAACTTCTTGGAGAGATTTCGGGTGAATCCGGACCATTATTTGGATGATCTTCATCATGATCTCCATCTTCATTATTTTGTTCTTCAACATCACTTTCATCATCCTTGAAAAACTCCACCATTTTCTATTCATTTTTTCTTCCAATCACAAGAAGCATTCTCATCAAACAACACATTTTGACTGATTAATACTTTTTTGTCTTTCAAACTCCAAACTAAGTAGACTTTTGACATGGTACTGATTAATACTTTATTGTCTTTCAACTCAAAAAGTTCATTGAAGTTCTGGGATAGGTTGAGTCCCCGTGTGTGATTTCATCCCAAGTCACACTAATCTGAGTTGTACACTTCACTTGCATTTTTTTATATATATTTATTGAGTCGTCCCCACCATAGTGCTAATGTCCCCCAACTGATTTTGTGTGATTCTTGGTAAACTATGTAAATAAATTTATGCTCAAGGAAATCTTTCGTAAAATGTTTAATGGCATGTTTCTAGGGAGAATATTTATTTTGGATTTTTTATGCTATCAATGGTAGTTGAATTTTCTCAAGATTTTGGTTATAACTTTTCTTTGTCCTCCATAATTTTAATCATTTGATAAATCCAAAATGTTGAAAACTCTCTTGTGTCTTAGAAGCCTAGATCCCCTTGTGCATGTTGGTTCATCCATGTTTCTCTAGCAATTGTTCCTTAATGGAGTCCAGCTGACGATGTGTCCCTCGATGTAGTCACATCAGGTCTCACATCAGCCTGTCTTTCCATCGTAACGACTTTTTGCGAAATTGATCATCTCGCATTCTGGTCAAAAAGGGGGAGAGTAAGGAAAAAGAGGGAGAAAAGGCTGGATAGTTTGGTTACCTTTGGTACTAAAGTTTATCTTGGTACTTTGATATTTCTTTTGACAATTTTATGGCCGGTATGGTTCTGATCAAAACGGAAAAACTTCATTGCCATTTTTTTTTGTCAACATTGGATTCAGGGCGAGTTTCTATTTAGTCACTTAACAACTTTAACATTTTTTTTTTACCAGAAAACCATAAATCAGGGGGAGATTTTAAGTGTGTATATTTCCACATAATTATTTTTATTTACTTATTTAATTTTAGGATTTATGTCTTTCTTTATTTTAGGATAGTTTTGTAAATATATATTTTATATTTTATTTTACTAACATATTAATTAGTTTCCTACTTTTGTATATCTCTTTTAATATTTTACAGATATCTCTCAATCAAAGATAAGAGCTTTATTTTAGGAACAAATAGAGTAAATATCAAATGATTACACCCCAAGTCTTTGCACGTGCTTGATGAAGGCTTAATACCTTTCAAGGATTGACAGCCTATTTAACCAGGAGCCGTCCCTTTCATTCGGTGGCAATTTTCGAGTTCTACAATCAAGATACAATATTTTGAGAGTCTTCTTCCGTGAGAATTAATCTAGTAACACAAGTTCTTTCATAGAACTTGTTTAGAGTGTTTAGTGTTTTCATATTTGATAGTTTCTCTTGATTTATTTCTTTGTAATCATTCATAACGTTTTAATAGAGAGGAGTTTTTGTTGTTTACAGCATATTGCTATAGATGTGTTAAATAATTCGTATTTGATTTAAATTCTGCTGCAATTCTGTTTAGTGTAGTTCCTGGTGTAACCACATCAGTATCTACACTGCGTCTCTGTTCGTTATTTTTTCTAAATATCCTAGCTATCAAAACTTACACATTATCAAAAAAAAAAAAAATAGATTTACATTAAGATAATTTTTTTCTGCTTAAATTACTTGGTCAAAGTTTACAAAAAGATACCAAAATCCTATTTCGAGTGGGACGGAGGAGTATGCATTAAGAAAAATAATCTCTACCCGAGTTTTTTGAAACAATACAATTTTTTTTACCTTTACTCCAAGAGGATACATTTTCGCTTGGTTCATGAACCAACTCCAAATACAAAGTCCTTATCAAAGTGGCTGCGATTCAGGAAAGTGGTAACCGGAGTAATGTCGTGATCACTGGCGATGGTCATCTCAGTGCTACTCGCTGGAGGAGGTGTTGTAGAATTGACCCTTCCCAACCCAACACCCAAGCAAATCGCAAGAAAACCCGGCACCACAAACAAGCACAAGAAATAAAGCAGAGAAAAGACACAAGAAATTGTTTACCCAGTTCATCAATATGTTTGACTACGTCTGGGGGCACTACCAAGCCAGGATCTTGCACTATAATATGTTTGTATGAAGTTACAATGAGTTATGGGGTGGAACTTTATTTATATAGAAAACCTAGAATGAGACCTAAACCTAAACATAAGAGAAAACCCGTCAAAACTGCAATTCCCCGAATTCACATCGGGGGCACCGAGCGCCCGCTTGGGTTACCCCAAGCGCCCGCCTGAATGAATCTCGCCAGGAACCAAAGTCTTTTGCTCGCTAGGGCGCCCGTCTGGTCTATACCAGGAGCTCACTTGGTTGCTCCGTCAGTTTGACCTCCTCTTTGTTCCTTAGAAGATCTCTACTCCAACAATCTCCCACCTAGAGATCAACCGCATATACAAACCCAGAATCCGTCTTCAACTCATCATTGGTGTCGTCCTAGTGCTCACCTCGATCATGGTAGTGCCTTCCTCCTATCCTATTCTCCAAGCCCAATTAAAGCTATACATAGTTTCAATTTATCAAGGTTTACCACCTTGGTTAACATGTCAGCCGGGTTCTCCGATCCCAATATCTTCTCCAGCCTTAAGATCTTCCTCTCCAAGAGATGCCTGATGTAGTGAAACCTCAGCTCAATGTGCTTCATCCTAGAATGAAACGCCGGATTCCTAGCCAAATGAATTGCACTCTGACTGTCACTGTAGAGAGCATTACCATTTCGCGTCTTCCCAAGTTCACCCAAGAAGTTATGCAACCGTACCATCTCTTTGCTTGCCTCTGTCACTGCCACATATTCTGCTTCCGCAGTCGACTGAGCCACGATCTTCTGCAATTTAGAAGCCCAGGAGATAGCCGTACCACCCAATGTGAAAACATAACCCGTAGTACTTCTCCTCTTGTCTAGATCACTTGATGCCAAATCCGCATCAACATAACCCGCTAACACGACCTCCTTGCTTGAGAAACATAGAGCCTTCCCAGCAGTACCCTTTAAGTAATGCAGGATCCATTTGAACTCTTCCCAATGTTTCTTCCCTGGATTGCCCATGTACCGGCTGACTACTCAAACCGCATGTGCAATGTCCGGCCTTGTACACACCATTGCATACATTAGACTCCCCACTGCTGAAGCATATGGAGTCCTCTCCATCTTGTCACGCTCCTCCTTGCCCTTAGGTGAGTCCTTCTCGGATAGCTTGAAGTGCATACCCAATGGTGTCCCTGTTGGCTTCGCCTCTTCCATGCAAAATCTTGCCAAGACTTTCTTAACGTATTCTGCTTGTGAAAGAACTAACTTACCCGACTCCCTATTCCGGTCAATCCGCATGCCCAAGATTTTTCTGGCCTCCCCCAAATCCTTTATCTCGAACCGTTCTGACAACTGAGCCTTCAATCTATTTACCTCTCTACTGCTAGAGCCCGCTATTAGCATGTCATACACATATAACAGCAAGATTATGTACCCGTTGTCCGTGTTCTTGAAGTAGCAACAATGATCCGCCTCGCATCTGATAAAATCAATATCGTGCATGAATCCATCGAACTTTCTATACCACTGCCTAGGAGCTTGTTTAAGGCTATACAAGCTCTTAGTCAACCTGCAAACCAGTTCCTCGCTACCCTTAGACAAGTAACCCTCTGGTTGTACCATGTAAATTTCTTCCTCCAAATCCCCATGAAGAAAGGCCATCTTTACATCCATCTGTTCCAGCAGCAAATTATCTGCCACTACTATACCTAGAACCATTCTGATAGTAGTCATCTTCACAACAGGAGTGAATACCTCGGTGTAGTCAATACCGTATTTCTGCTGAAACCCTTTTACAACCAACCTTGCCTTGTAACGTTTACTGCCGTTTGCTTCCTCCTTGATTCTGTAAACCCACTTGTTATGCAATGCCTTCTTCCCCTTTGGTAGTTTAATCAATCCCAAGTTTTGTTGGCCTTTAATGGGTCCATCTCATCATCCATCGCAACTTTCCACTTATCACAAAGTGCACTACGAACAGCCTCCGTATAAAATTCCGGCTCACCACTATCTGTCAACAACAAATAGTAATTTGAAGGAGTATACCTATCAGGTGATCCACGCAATCTGCTGGATCTACGCAGCGGAATATCCGGTTCTGGAGTATGTGGTTCATCTTCAGTGACCCCCTGACCTTGGTCATCATGAACTGTCCTGCTCCCACCCGAGTTTGGAATATCCACCTCAACAAATTCTGGTTCCGAACTAACCCCTTCAGATGCCCCATTTCTATCCTTATACAATACCTGTTCATTGAATACAACATCTCGACTACGAATAACCCTATGATTTTGGTCATCCTAAAACTTATACCCGAAGTCATCCCCGCCATAACCAATGAACGTACATTTTACAGATTTAGCATCTAATTTAGTTCTTTCAACAGAGTCTATATGAACATATGAAACGCAGCCAAATATGCGAAGAAAGGACATATTTACCTGCTTGCCACTCCATGCTTCCTCTGAAATTTCATTCCCCAATTGTACCGATGGTCCCCGATTGATCAAGAAAGCTGCCGTGTCAACAGCATATGCCTAGAACGTCTTCGGAAGTCCACACTTGAACCTCATACTTCTAGCCCGCTCGTTTAATGTCCTGTTTATCCTCTCTGCAACCCCATTGTGTTGTGGTGTGCCCTTTGGAGTTTTGTCCATGCGAATGCCATTCGCTGCACAATATTCCTTGAACTCCCCGAGCTCATACTCCCCACCATTATCTGATCTCAAGCATTTAAGCTTAAGACCCGTCTGATTCTCCACCAAAGCCTTCCATTTCTTAAACACCTCGAATGCCTCATCTTTGTGTTTCAAGAAATAAACCCAGACTTTCCTTGTCGAATCATCAATAAATGACATGTAATAAGACGCACCACCCAGAAAAGTTACCGGGGACGGCCCCCACAAATCCGTGTGAACCAGTTCCAACTTTGCTTCCCTCAAAGTCCTACCTGTCCTCGAGAAATTACTCCTCGCCTGTTTGCCAAACACACAATCTTCACAGATCCCCACGTCGACTGTCTTCAAACCCGGTAGTCTTCCCTTTGAGCAAAGTACCTTCATCCCCTTCTCACTCATGTGACCCAATCGACAGTGCCACAAGTCCGTATCACCTTTGGCTGACGCCACCGCGATACTATATTTGGTGTTATTCGCCAAATACAATGTTCCTTCTTTATTACCCCGAGCGATCTCAGAATCCTCATTGGTAATAACTGTTGGGTTTTGATGCATCATGCGCAGCGGAATAAATAGATAAAATCAAACACCAAAGAGCCCAGATCCGTGCATGTTGATTAAATTAAATACTGTTGGGTTTCCAAGTAACATGCGCAGCGGAATATAGCAATAAAATTTTTTAAGAAACCCAAAGCCATGGATCCGTTCATATGATTAAATCAAATACAACAAGATGAATAGAGGAATAACTAACCCTTGATGGCTATGAACTTTTCTCTTTGGTCTTGGTGGAAATCTTGAAGCTTTATCACGAACAAATCACAAACTTTGTAAGATGATAAAATTCACCCTCTAGCGGGTATCCACACTTCGAACGAATATCAAAGGAACTTCTTCGATCTTGGTTACTAGACCAAAAATTGTGAAACACACTTTCACAATTCAATAAAGAACTATATGGAATTTATTTGTGAATTATTTTGTTCCTCAATCAATGATATCTTAGAACAAAATAAAATCTCTCTCAAACTCTTTGAGACTCACAAAACACTAGTAAATATTGTCTGGCCGAATTGGTGTTTTTATACACAATTAAGACCTATTCCAAATAGGTAACTTGTGCCAAAAACCTTTCCTAATCGAATTAGGAATTATTCTGCCGCCTAGACCAAGCGCCCACCCGGTACCACCCGAGCGCCCGCTCATTTGTCCAGAAGGTCCAGGCTTTTAAGAAATCATTCAGGCACCCGCCTGGTTCAACTCAAGCGCCCGCTTGGTTGACCAGGAAGCCCAGAATATTCTAGAAATTCCTTGGAGGTCCTCCGACCCTAAATTCCAATATAGTCCTCTTATTTAAGATTCGTTCTATTGTGTGTGACCCTCTAGGATTATACTAAGTTGGCAATGGGCTCAAACATGATCCCATAAGATATGATTAGGTTCTAGCAAACCGTCATACCTACCCAAATAGTATAACTAGATACAAGTTCGCATTCCTTTAGAATATGTCACAATCCCTTTGTCCACGATGTCATTGAACACAAGTCATGGTCAAACAGTCAACTTGTCTTGTTCAATACATTCTCGATTCCGAATATGTTGATAATTCAAATGCTATTGATCCAATCAATCCATTTGAGTCCGGCCGAACATTTCATCAACATCATTCCTTCGAGGGGCCCAAGCTTGACATCTCTCCGTGGAGGGACAAATCCATTTAGCTTATTATTCTTCCCAACGGGAATCCGATTATGCCAATCATACCCTTTATAACTACTTGGTTAAAAGTAGCGTTTGAATATGGCAAACATAATGTTCATCAAGTGGAAGACTATAATAACTTCATGTCTAAGGATTCAAATGACATAACTAATATGAGATATATGTTCGACATAGACCATGACATAAATCTCATACAGCGGGTCATGTCCAGTACCTTGTTCCAAACAAGTACCCATAAATCTAACATGATCATCCCATGATCATTTAGCCTTTATACTAGTGCTTAACAAGTACTAGGGACGGAGATTATTATAAGTAAACATGAACAACAATAATAATCAAAACATCTCTTTATTGATATGAAATAAATGATAACAATTACAACGTTTATTAAACGTGCCTAGGGCACCACTACAATAATCTCCCACTTGCCCTAGGCCAATCTCCCATGTATCTAATACCCATGGATCTAACATGACCATCATGTTTAGCTTGTGGAAGTCCCTTTGTTAGCGGGTCCGCAACATTGTCATCAGTAGGTACTCTGCATATATTTACGTCTCCCTATCAACGATCTCTCGAATGATATGAAAACGCCTAAGTATGTGTTTGGATTTCTGATGTGCTCTTGGTTCCTTTGCTTGAGCAATAGCACCATTATTATCACAATAAAGGTCTATTGGATTAGCAATACTAGGAACCACTTCAAGTTCAGTTATGAACTTCTTAATCCAAACAGCTTCCTTTGCAGCATCCGATGCAGCAATATATTCAGCTTCTGTTGTAGAATCAGCGGTTGTACTTTGCTTGGAACTCTTCCAGCTTACAGCTCCACCATTTAACATAAACACAAAACCGATTGCGACCGGCTATCATCTTTGTCGGTTTGGAAGCTTGCATCCGTGTAAGAATTTACAACGAGATCATCTTCCATTCCTCCATAGACCAAAAACGAGTCTTTAGTTCTTCTCAAGTACTTAAGAATCGCTTTCATAGCTATCCAGTGATTTTCGCCAGGGTCGGATTGGTATCTACTTGTCATGCTCAAAGCATAAGATACATCCGGCCTAGTACAAATCATGGCATACATGATGGACCCAATTGCCGAAGCATATGGAACATCATTCATTTTCTCACGCTCATCGTTTGTCTTAGGACATTGAGTCTTGCTTAGAGAAACTCCATGTAACATGGGCAAGGTACCTCTCTTAGAATTTCCATACGGAATCTTCTAATGACCTTGTCAATGTATGTACTTTGGCTTAAACCAAGTAGCCTCCTTGATTTATCTCTATAGATCTTAATGCTAAGAATATATGCGGCTTCACCCATATCTTTCATTGCGAAGCACTTTCCTAACCAAGTCTTCACAGACTGAAGTGTAGGAATGTCGTTTCCAATGAGCAATATGTCATCCACATATAAAATAAGGAATAGCACTATGCTCCCACTAATCTTCTTGTATACACAAGGCTCATCTTCGTTCTTGATGAAACCAAACTCTTTGACCGATTCATCAAAACGGAGATTTCAACTCCTAGAAGCTTGCTTCAATCCATAGATGGATCTCTGCAATTTGCATACCTTAGAATCTTGTTCAAAACCTTCTGGTTGTGTCATATACACATCCTCTTGAAGTTTTCCATTCAGGAAAGCGGTTTTGACACGTCCATCTGCCATATTTCATAGTCATGATATGCGGCAATGGCAAGCAAAATTCTTATAGACTTGATCATTGCTACGGGTAAAAAGGTCTCATCATAGTCAATACCATGAACTTGCCTATAACCCTTCGCTACAAGCCTAGCTTTGTAAGTATGCACCTTGCCATCCATGTCAGTCTTCTTCTTGAAGACCCATTTGCATCCTATGGTTTTTACACCTTCGGGTGCATCAATCAAATTCCAAACTTGATTGTCTTGCATGGATTGCAATTCGGATTCCATGGCTCCAAGCCACTTATCCGAATCAGGAGAAGACATCGCCTCTTGGTAGGTTGATGGTTCATCATTCTCAATGATTTCTACCTCATTACTATCCGTTACGAGAAAATCCATATCTCTCGGGCTCGGATCGTAACCTACTAGATCTGTGAGTTGCTTGTGTATTTTGAACAGGTTCCACAACTCCTTGTGGTTCTTGTTCTTGTTCTACTATTGGTTCAATGTTATTTTCTGGGTCTCGAATTTCTTCAAGATTTATTTTACTCCCACTGATTTCTTTGGAGAGAAACTCTTTCTCTAGAAAGACACCAGTTCGGGCAACAAACACTTTGTTGTCCTCACGGTTGTAAAAGTAATATCCTCTAGTTTCCTTAGGATATCCCACGAAAATACATTTACCAGATTTGTGCGCAAGTTTGTCTGAGACAAGTCTTTTGACAAAAGCTTCGCAACCCCAAATCTTCATGAAAGATAAACAAGTTTTCTTTCCGCTCCACATCTCATATGGAGTCTTTTGAACCGATTTAGTTGGAACACGATTTAGTGTGAAAGCAGCAGTTTCTAGGGCGTAACCCCAAAAGGATATTGGAAGATCAACTTGACTCATCATTGATCGAACCATGTCTAACAAAGTCCGATTCCTCCTCTCAGACACACCATTCCATTGTGGTGTTCCGGGTGGAGTCAATTGTGAAACTATTCCACAATTCTTTAGATAATCATCAAATTCTTGACTCAAGTATTCTCCACCTCGATCTGTTCGAAGTGCCTTAATACTTTTGCCAAGTTGTTTTTCTACTTCATTTTGAAATATTCTAAATATCTCAAATGCTTCACTTTTATGTTTCATTAGGTATACATACCCAAATCTACTATAATCATCAGTGAAGGTTATGAAGTATTGAAATCCTCCCCTAGCATTGCTACTTAATGGTCCACATACATCGGAATGTATGAACCCCAATAAGTCGCTTGCCCTTTCACCCAACTTGGTAAAAAGTGTCTTAGTCATTTTTCCAAGAAGACACGACTCACAAGTGTCATATGACTCGAGGTCACATGAACCTAAAAGTCCGTCCCCATGGAGTTTTGAGATACGCTTCTCATTAATATGACCAAGACGGCAATGCCATAAATAGGTATGATTTACATCATTAGGTTTAGATTTCTTATTTACATGATAGACATTGTCATTATTTTCATTCTTAACATCCAAGATATAAAGGCCATTAAATGAATTAGCAATACCATAAAGCACATCATTTAAATAAATAGAAAATTTCTTATTCTCAATAAGAAACTTAAAACCTTCATTATCCAAACAAGAAATTGAAATAATATTTCTGCTTAAATCCGGAACATAATAACAATTGTTCAAAACAAGAATTAATCCGGAAGGTAAAGTGACTTCATAAGTCCCTACGGCTAATGCAGTAACTCTTGCTCCATTCCCCACGCGTAGATCTACTTCACCTTCTTTAAGCAGTCTCCTATTCTTTAGTCCCTGCACATTTAGACAAATGTGAGAACCACATCCGGTATCCAATACCCAAGAATCAGTGGTAGAAAGGAGAATATCTATCATATAGATACCTGAAGTCGACGCAGCCTTGCTGCTCTTTTCTTCTTTTGCTCTTCCAAGAAAGCCTTGCAATTACGTTTCCAATGACCAATTTCTTGACAATGGAAACAGATTGCATCCTTTTGTGAATCGGGTTTTGCCTCAGAAGCCTTGGCAACCTTTGCCTTGATTATTTTGGGTTTGACAACTTTCTTACCCTTTCCTTTGGCACTAGCCTTCTTCCCATCATGAACCAAGAGCACGGGAGAACCTTTCTCCACAATTTTCATCTCTGCAGTTTGAGCATCCCATGCAACTCAGAGAGATTCTTATCCATTCCATGCATGTTATAATTCATCACAAACTGATTATAACTTTTAGGCAATGAATTAAGAATGAGATCCGTGGCTAGCTCCAAGGGATTGGATAGCCAAGTTTCTCAAGGTGCTCTACATAACCTTTCATTTTAAGAAAGTGAGGACTCACTTGTTGCCCTTCATTCATTTTACTAGTAGTGAATGCAACAATGGTCTTGTACTCTCTTGCCTAGCTTGCTCTTGAAACATGGTTCTCAACTCCACGCCTATCTCATAGGCTTCAAAATGTTCCAAACTTTGTTGGAGTTTTGAACACATAGCAGCAAGCATGAGACAACTTACATCTCTAGAATCATTACGATGTTTCTTGTAATTGTCTCTTTCTACCCTAGGGGCAGTAGGCGGTGGTTCAGCAGGGAGAGGCCCATCGAGAATGTACAACTTATCTTCTTGCCTAAGAACGATTCTTATGCTACGGATCCAATCCATAAAGTTAGTACCACTCTTCCAGCTTATCCTTCTCAAGGATCGATCGCAACGACATTGATTGAGTGTTATTAGTCATTATCTACAAATATGCAAAATTCCAAAATTTAATAAGTACTGGTTTTCATTAAAGAGATAAATAATGTATTTTTCAAACAAATACTCCCACTAAATTATATAACCTTCATATACATCCAATGTATAATATAATTTAATTGGGCTAAGATCCAACTTAATTTAACTTTTGAGTCCACGGAGGCGGACCGCTCAAAAACTAAATTAATTAGGTAGACAATCATGTTAATCATATCCCATATGATTCTTAGATCCTTTTATGAGATTCTTCGAGAAATCCAATTTCCAAAGCATGTTTAATCTCATCTTTTGCCTAGGCCCAAAACTGTTTTGACGCCTAATTAAGTCCAACCATTTTAAACGCATAGGAACCATTCAATTTAATGCACCTTGCGGAGGCAAGCCCACATTAAATCAATGAACCTCATCTTGCTCATACATGAATAAAATCAATGCACTTCGCGGAGGCGAACCCACATCAAAATCACCCATATATAAACAAGTGTTTTAGTCATGGCATGGCAAAGAAGGACTTAAAACTTTTTTTGAAGGTTCATCACATATAGCATATAACACATTTATGAGCACATAATATAAACATGTTACACATCATGTTTAGCCACTAAATTAATCCCATTAATTTAAGCATGATATTTATGTGTCATTAGTTTATCTATAATTATGAGGATGAGACTATTTCAACTTTGGTTATTATCTCCAAATCAAGACAACAAGACGTGCGGTCGAACAAAGCCAGCAGGCAACCACAATCCCACACTAATTCAAGAAACCAAGAAAGTAGTCCATGTGGCCGAAACTAAGCAATAGATGGTCTCGATGAACGTAGGCCAATTGCATTCACAATTCCGCATGGATCTCCAATCATTGAATCAAGAACCTTTGTTTCTCAATTTTAGCAATTATGAACTCTTCATAATTCTAACTTCGTTTTATCTTTGAAACTTTGAATGCGATCAATTTTGGGAAACACAATCTCGATGAACGCAGATTAGCCATCCAAAACTTGAACCAATCTAGGAATCACAAGACTAAAACAAATAGGAAAATCAAACCCCAAAATCCACACACAAACCAACTACCCAAAACCCATTCCAGATCAGCAAGTCTGGACTGGTTCTGTTACTGGTTTTATTGAATTTATTGAAAATTTCATATTCAGATTTTAACCAAAATCAGAACATATTCTGCCGAGCGAGCGCCCGCCTGGTTATGACCAAGCGCGCGCCTGAATGGCCAGAATAGTATAGAATTTTAAAGTTCGAAAATTTTGTCTCAAAATTATTTTTCCCCGATTATTAAAACTTTGATCTGATCAAAAATCAATAATCGAAATAATTCAGAATCCACCATAATTTTTATTGCGATTGAATCGTGCGATTAAAGTTACAAAACAATAAACCACATAAAATCACAAAACACATAAGCATCATATATTCCAGTATTCATATCATGCAAGGCACATAAACAATTTATATTCACATAACATGATCCAAGTATTGAATTAATCAACATGAACGGGGCTCTGATACAACTGTTGGGTTTCCAAGTAACATGCGCAGCGGAATATTGCAATAAATTTTTTAAGAAACCCAAAGCCATGGATCCGTTCATATGATTAAATCAAATACAACAAGATGAATAGAGGAATAACTAACCCTTGATGGCTATGAACTTTTCTCTTTGGTCTTGGTGGAAATCTTGAAGCTTTATCACGAACAAATCACGAACTATGTAAGATGATAAAATTCACCCTCTAGCGGTATCCACACTTCGAACGAATATCAAAAGGAACTTCTTCGATCTTGGTTACTAGACCAAAAATTGTGAAACACACTTTCACAATTCAATAAAGAACTATATGGAATTTATTTGTGAATTATTTTGTTCCTCAATCAATGATATCTTAGAACAAAATAAAATCTCTCTCAAACTCTTTGAGACTCACAAAACACTAGTAAATATGGTCTGGCCGAATTGGTGTTTTTATACACAATTAAGACCTATTCCAAATAGGTAACTTGTGCCAAAAACCTTTCCTAATCGAATTAGGAATTATTCTGCCGCCTAGACCAAGCGCCCACCCGGTACCACCCGAGCGCCCGCTCATTTGTCCAGAAGGTCCAGGCTTTTAAGAAATCATTCAGGCGCCCGCCTGGTTCAACTCAAGCGCCCGCTTGGTTGACCAGGAAGCCCAGAATATTCCAGAAATTCCTTGGAGGTCCTTCGACCCTAAATTCCAATATAGTCCTCTTATATAAGATTCGTTCTATTGTGTGTGACCCTCTAGGATTATACTAAGTTGGCAATGGGCTCAAACATGATCCCATAAGATATGATTAGGTTCTAGCAAACCGTCATACCTACCCAAATAGTATAACTAGATACAAGTTCCCATTCCTTTAGAATATGTCATAATCCCTTTGTCCACGATGTCATTGAACACAAGTCATGGTCAAACAGTCAATTTGCCTTGTTCAATACTTTTCTCGATTCCGAATATGTTGATAATTCAAATGCTATTGATCCAATCAATCCATTTGAGTCCGGCCGAACATTTCATCAACATCATTCCTTCGAGGGGCCCAAGCTTGACATCTCTCCGTGGAGGGACAAATCAATTTAGCTTATTATTCTTCCCAACGGGAATCCGATTATGCCAATCATACCCTTTATAACTGCTTGGTTAAAAGTAGCGTTTGAATATGTCAAACATAATGTTCATCAAGTGGAAGACTATAATAACTTCATGTCTAAGGATTCAAATGACATAACTAATATGAGATATATGTTCGACATAGACCATGACATAAATCTCATACAGCGGGTCATGTCCAGTACCTTGTTCCAAACAAGTACCCATAAATCTAACATGATCATCCCATGATCATTTAGCCTTTATACTAGTGCTTAACAAGTACTAGGGACGGAGATTATTATAAGTAAACATGAACAACAATAATAATCAAAACATCTCTTTATTGATATGAAATAAATGATAACAATTACAACGTTTATTAAACGTGCCTAGGGCACCACTACCAACAAATACAAGATAAAAGAAACATACCCTTGATGATCGAATCCATGAACACGGACTTTAAGGTGTTAAAGCAAACAACCTCTATCGGTATCCACACGTCGAACGGATATCAAGAACAACTTCTTGATCTGGATTGCTAGACCCAAGGCTTGATGAATAAACGATTTCTTCGTAAGAATTATTTTGCTTCATTGATTATTGAGTTATGATGATTCTAAATCTCAAAACTAATAATCCCCTCTATATGTGTGTAATTGTTTCTCAAACAACATGTTATGATTTCTAAAATCAACCATTAGGTTTCTCAAACCCGACTGCACACATATATAATAGGTATAAACCTAATTCCTTTTGGGATCAGAATTTCTTGTCAAACAAGAGATCTGAACAAACTGTTTTCCGTTTGGACAAACCATCTGTACGGATTGGTTGGGTGGCTCCCAAACCATCCGTACGGATCCTTCCAGCAGGATCTAGTTTTTCCCGTTTTTTGTGCCTTATTAAATCCGTTCTATTGTGTGTGACCCAATAGGATTATACTAAGTTGGCAACGAGTCCGGACGAGTCAGAACCCGTAAGTCATAAGCGGACTCTAGCAAGCCATTATGACTACCCAATTAGTAACTTTGAAAGCCCAAATTAACCTTATAGAAATATCACAATCCCTTTGTCGCACGATATCATATTGGACATTAGTCATGGTCCACGTCAACTTATGTTGTCCAATGCTTTCTCGATCTCGAGTAGATTGATATGAGCAAATAACATTGAATGCTTCAATTCATTTGGGTACGGCCGTATACTATTATCAATCTCACTCATCGAGTGGCCAAGCAGATATCTCTCTTGAGAGAGGGACAAATCCAATCTTGACTTATCATTCTTCCCTACAAGAATCCGATTATGCCAATCGTAGCCTTTATAACTTCCCGGTTAGGGGTAGCGTTTGAGTACGTCAAACATAATGTTCATCATATGGAAGACTATGATAATCTCAGTCTAAGGATGAATGATATAACTATTATGAGATTTAATTATGACATTTGACCATGACATAAATCTCATAACGGGTCTATCCAGTACTTGTTCTCAACATGTACCCACAAGTTTAATCCGCATCCTATGCACTATAATCATCATATGATTATCCATTAAACTCATGCTAGCCCTTCATAAGTGCTAGGGACAATGATTATTATAATAAACATGCAAAAGATATAATAATCGGGTTTGTTATCTCTATAACAATGAAGCTATGATATAACGCATAGGCCTTTCTCAAGGGCCTAGGGCATAATATCCAACAATCTCCCACTTGCACTAGGCCCAATCAACGTTTATCCAATACCCATTGAGCTAGTTATGATCTCCATCATAGTTGCAAGCAGGCTTATCTAAGATGATTATCCTTGTTATCATCATATGGTACTTTGCATATTTAGACATCTCCTATCTTTGACGATTTCTCGAAAAAGATAGAAACGTCCAAGTATATGTTTAGATAAACATTAGCCCCTTAGATTGTGCAATAACAATTATTGGGCACAATGAAGGTCCATAAATTAGTGACACTAAAACACATTTCTAGTTTACTAATTGTTATCTTATTCAAACAATTTTCTAGTTGCATCCCATGTGACTAGATACTCAACCTTTTGCAGAATAGTAATGTATACTTAGAACTCTTCTAACACCATTATTAAACTTAGACATGCATTTATACTACAATATTTATCTTTGATGGTTTGTAAGAATGCATCTTTGTAATAACTTATTTACAGGATCATCTTATATTCTATCAAAGATCAAGAATACATCCTTTAGTTCTTCTAAAGTACTTAAGGATGTTTCTTAACTTAGTGACTTTCACTAGGATCCGATTGGTATTATCTCATCATACTCCAAGTATATGAGACATCCGGTCTTAGTATATTAATATGGCTTACATGATAGATCCAATTGCCGAAGCATATGGAATCCTAATCATGTACTCTTTGCTCATTAGTCTTCCAGTAAGACTAAATCAACAAAGATTAATGCCATTAGACTTTTGTAAGTGACCTCTCCAAGAGTCTTGCATAGTGAACCTTTCACTATATTGTCAATATTAGTACTTTCACTTTAACCAATCAACCTTTTAGATTTATCTCCATAAATCAATCCAAGGATGTAGGCGGCTTCATCCAAGTCTTTCATTTAGAAACTCTTTCAAAATGATTTATATATCAACCATATATATATTAGACTATGAATAAAATTACGCTCCCACTAAATTTATTGTAATCACAAGTCTCATCTTTGATGAATTCAAACTCTTTGAATACTACATCAAAATGAAATTTCACTCCAAGTAGTTTGCTTCAATCCATCTCATGAATTTCTGCAACTTGCATATTTTATTAGAATTTTATGGATCAATCAAAACTTTTAGGTTGTATCAAACACATCCTAATGTAAGTTCCTGTTAAGGAATATATTTTTGACATCCATCTGTCATATTACATATTCGAAATATGAAGTCATGACAATTATAATTCTAATAACATTAAGCATGGCTACGGGTTATGAAGTTTCATCATAATCAACATTATGAATTAACTTTTATTAATTAGTCGTGCTTTATCAGTATGCACCTTGCGATCCATGTCCGTTTTCTCCAAGAAAACTCATTTTCTATCCTATGGTTTTTAAGCCTTAGGGTAGAACAATCAAGTTCGAAACTTAATTATGATACAAGGATTGCACTTTTAGACTTTATGACTCCAAGTCATTGATCCAAATCCAGAGCGGACTTTGCATCTTGATAGGTAATAGGTCAATCATTCGCAATGATTTCTTCCCTATTACTTCTATTACGAGAAATCAATATTTCTTGTTATAGATAGTATCCTATCAGTTATGCAAATTTCTTGTGTATACTTGAACGAATTTCCACAACTCCTTGTGAAACTTTATTCAACTTCCATCTTGGGTTCCATGTCATTTTCTGGGTCTCGAACTCTTCGAGATACATTTTACTCCCACTAGTTCTTTAGAGATAAACGATTTATCTAAAAAGTGCTATTTAGAGTAAACAAACGATTTGTACTCTAAAGGGTGTAAAATTAATATCATTAAGTGTTAGTACCCGACCTGAAAATGAGTTTATTAGGACTTTCCCAAAAATACAAGGACTTTATAGGAATTAGAAACCTTGCCAAGACTTGTCCTGGATTCCCAAAATATCTCATTTATGGCAAAATCTATCAAAATAGGCAACTTAGGGTTACCATAAAGCAACAGTGAAACCCTAGCTTGAAAATCAAGTCAGCCTGCAGACTTGGCCAGGCGGCCAACCTTGCCACGCCTCGACCTTGGCCACGCGGCCAACATTGTCGCCGTCTTCATTCTTGGCCAGGCGGCCAACCTTGCGCCGGATGATCTGGACCATCAGATCTTCCCCTCAGTTTACTATATAACCAATCCCATGCTATTGGTTTAGGGGTCCGATTTTGAGAGCTCTAAGTACGAATTTTGGAGTTCTTAAACACTATTTTGCTCTCTAATTAGCATTCAAACCTCCAAGAAGACCAAGGTTTATTTCTTGCCAACATAGGTAAGTTTTCTCACTTTTTCTTCATGTTCTTGCATATTCCTAATGTAGATCTTTATATTCATGTTCGTACATGTTTATTCATAGTTTCTTCATATTATTTTGCATGCTCATTCATATGTTCATATATGTTCTTCACATGTTCTTCGTGTTCATAGATTAAAACCTTATTTATGTTATATTTAGGGTCGCGATCTTCATGACTACATGTTATTTCATAGCCGATGATGATCTAGGGTTCATCAACCCGAGGATGATCTAGGAACTACTTCTAAACCCTAATCTTTAGGTAATTTCCCCCTCATTATGCATGATCCCGATTCTTCTGCCTATTCTAAATTCTCTGCGAACTACGCTGACCTGAGCTTCTCACATTGAGAGGAACGTAGGCAATCTTCGGATCCGGTCTAAATCACTAACACACTACTAACACATTCATCATGATAGAAAGACCGATCAATTCGGGCAATAGGAGTGATAACGTTCAATATTCTTCTCTTGTTGTAATTTGACCCCCGAACCCACTAAACATGCTTTTTTCAATGTTTTGGCTTTAATTAAAACGGCGTGGCGAATCTCATAATTTTAATGTCGTTAAGAATATTCCCTTTGTAAATAAAAATAATCACAAGATACTTCCCATGCGTCGCTTCATCGGAAAGGGGTATTCACAGTGGCGACTCTGCTGGGGACTGCTTTGAAACTTTTTCAAACTTAGTGGGTCTAACTTTCGTTCACATCATGATGTCTGCCATGTTCACACATGCACACACCTGCCATGTTTACACATGCACACACCTGCCATGTTTACATATGCACCCTACATACACTTGCCATGTTTACACATGCACACACTTGCCATGTTACACATGCACACACCTGCCATGTTTACACATACACCTCACATACTTGCCATGTGCACACATGCATCCTCCACACACCTGCCATGTTTACACATGCACACACCTGCCATGTTACACATACACCTCACATACTTGCCATGTTCACACATGCATCCTCCACACACTTGCCATGTTTACACATGCACACACTTGCCATGTTCATACATGCATCTCACATACTTGCCATGTTTACACATGCACCCGCGCACTCCGTCATGTTAATACTTGTACCTTGTACCTTGTACCCTATACCCTTGTTATCTTCGCTTTAGTTTTAGGGTCAAACAAAACTCTGCTATGCTCCCTTGTACATTATTCTCTCTCTCTCTCTCTCTCTCTCTCTCTCATGCATTGCATTGCATCATCTAACATCAAAAACTTCTCTCTTTTCTCCTTAAAAAGAATTAGTTTCTTGCCACACACTACCACTAGTCCGTGTCAGCACTGCACAGGTCCCCATTACCTGGAGTATTCGATGTGCAGGAATTTGTGCGCTACTGTCGCCCTCTTTTCGAGTCACTCGTCTACTCCACTCACCGTGTACGTCCGCGAGCGGTGGGAACTTTTACCTAACCATGTCAACCCACATAGTATAGTAACACACCTAGGTTTTGACCGTTGGTTTGGCTAGCTTTTTCTTAATAGTCAGTTAACGTGCTGTCTATGTCGAGTCATCCCCAAGTCAATGATGAATCGAGATCTTTGAGAGAAAGTGCACAAAAAAGTGATTTCCCTACAAGGACGTGCCATGGTGAGATGAGTGTTTATTGTCAAGATCTCCGCTCATCATTAACTTGCGTAGATGTAACATAGACATCACGTTAAATGCCTTTAAGAAAGGTTTAGTCGTAGGATCCGATGGTTGGTGGAAGCCGCTTGCCCTATAGTACCCTCGCCCAAATTGTCCGTTTGGTGGTGTGCAATGCAGGTGAAAAACGAGGGTCTATAGACGTAATGATGGCCTCCACTGATCGTAGTCTTCTAACTAGTTGCGAAAAGGGGTACCCCTTCCGACCAATTAGGATGTAATAAATGTATGTTTTTATAAATTAAAATATACTTTGCATGAGCCTTCCCCCTCTCCTAAAGCTCCATTGCCCTTCAAATCTTTCAGCAAAGCGAGTTTGGATCCGTTCGGGTGGTCGACTACAATGTGAAGCTTCTACTACTCCGTCCACTTTCTCAGTCTCATCATCAGCAATGTCAACTCCCTTTCAGCTTCAGCCTCTGCTCCTCCTGCCAGTACCGCCGAGCTCCACACCGAGGCTACTCTCAATGGTATTCCCCCAAGCCTCCAGAACTTCCTAGCCGGTCTCGAAGCCAAGATCAGGAATCTCGAGGAAAGCAACAAGATGTTGGAAGATCAGAACCACAGTTGAAGGTCACATTCAACAAAAGGGAACTAAACTGGTGCCCGATGGTGAGAATTTCATTTATGTCGAAGATGAATAGGTCAATACCAACTGTCCCCCCAACACCAATTCTACTACCTTCCATTCCCAAGCTACCTCCCCCCAAGCTACAAATGTTCCATCCACTCCTTCTCTCTACACCCAACAAGGTTTCACTACCATGAGCAAGAACAAGGCTGTCTATGAACCTTCCCCTGAACTGCTTGGAGGCTACCTCTCCGCCAAGCAAACTACCCGCACCCTCGTTGCCTTTGAGTATTTGGATGGCCGCTGCTACTGCTTCCACTACTCCTCCCGTCATTCTGTCAGAAACTATCCCCGACATCTCCAATCACCCTGTGGTTATGGCCATGCAAGAGCAAATGCGAAAGTTGATCGAGACCGTGGATAAGCAAAGTGCACCGACTACCAAGACAATCAACCTAGCCAAGTGGGGGCTCTCTCCAAGGATTTCAAGATGCCTAAGGTGGCAATGTTTCATGGTGACTCGTGTCCTAAGACTCATTTGGATAGTTATATGTTGGCCATGAGGGCTCGTGACTGCACCAACGAACAAATGGCTCGCGTATTTCATAGCACTTTGGATGGTATAGCTCTGCGTTGGTTCTTGGGCTAGAACCAAGCGGAGGCAAACTTGGGATCAGATCAGCGCTATTTTCTGTGAGAAGTATCAACTAATTTGGATTGGCACGTGAATCGAACAGATCTTGAGACACTATGCAAAAGCCCGGCGAGGCTATTTATGATTTTTACAAGAGGTGGAACCATCGGTTGTGCGAGGTCCGAATACCCACCAAAAGCGAAGGAAAGAAACAGATTTTCTACAAGTGCTTGCTACCGGAGATGAAAGCAGCTATAGGTAATGGTTACTTCCCTGATTTACGGGAAATAGTTGACGCCGGAGTGAGGTACGAAGCAGGGTTCACTGGATTGTGCCACTAAAGGAAAGTCCGAAGACCAACAACAAAAACTCCTTCCGCTACAAGGCTCCTACTGCGCCTGCGCCTCCTAGGGGTGGAAAGGAGGCCGTCGGCCAAGTGAATATGGTCCAGAAAGAGGTCCCGTTAGATGTCCAAGCCGTAACAAGGAATGGGGCTCCGCCGCAAAGGGAGAGGGAGCACTTTGATGATTTTGGTATGCCTATGGGAAAGTCTTTGACGTGTTAGTCAGAGGGGTCTTATCAAGCCTTTAGAGAATTACCAACCTGCCTACCCAAGAAGTGATTTGGACGCCTCCAAGTTCTGCAAGTATCACAAGCACATCGGGCACACAACGGATGGTTGTATTCAATTGAAGCGCGTAGTACAAGGTTGATCAATGACAAGAAGATTGAGAAGCCTAAGGTCCTAATGTGGTGAATAACCCTCTTCCTAACAATGGGGGTGGGGTGAATATGGTGCAAACATGCGAGATTAGTATTCTAGAGCTCATGGACGCCCTTGACAAGATAGGGCTCACGATGGTGGATATCTTCATGGCATTGGTGACGCTAGAAATGCTTGAACATTAGAAGGACACCTTCCCCGCCTTGGTTGCGATTTGTCGAAGTTTTGCCACTACCAAAAGTGCACCGGTCACACTACCGAAGAATGCTTTGAACTCAAGAAGGCCGTGCAAGAGCTCATCCACAGGGAGTCATCGAAGACCCTAGAGATTATGTAGCTAGCAATGTACTCATGGTAGAACTTAGTGAGATCACTGATCCGGCCGAGCCTGTTGTGGCGGACTGTGATGAGATGGGTTGTATTTCAATAACTAATAATAAAGAATCTTCTTGCTACTTGTTGTCTTTAGAGGAACTCTCAACCTCTTTCTTGGGCCGAAATCTTCGAGGAGGCCGAAAAACCGAAGTTAGCTCCCTTGTTATGACTCGCCATTGTCTTTGGAGGAGCTACTTGCAGAAGTTTGTCTCCTTATGAGATCCGGTCAAGTGTACCAATCCGACCCGAAGGGTGCAAAGAAAGTCTTTGGGAAGGAACCCGAGCAAGCCGACCTAGACAAAGAAGACCCTATCCTCACTCAACTCAAACAAACCCAAGCCCATATTTCACTATGGTCCCTACTCACCTCCTCCCTAGCCCATCGCCTCATGCTCGAGCAAAACCTCGCCGCCACCATGGTACCATCCACTATTACCCCGGAGGACATCACCCACAATGATGGTAATATCCACTACGGAAACATCATCACTTTCTCGGAGCTAGACAAGCCAGTGTTCGGAGTTGATCATAATGAGCCTTTGTACATCACTGTCGAAGTAAATGGCAAGAAGATTCCCCGTGTATTCATTGACAATGGTTCTGCTATTAATATCCTGCCTTCAAGGATGATGGATGTGATTGGCGTTCATGGTGTTGATTTACGCCCATCCAAGCAACCATCAAAGCTTATGACTCTACGTGCCGCGCCGTGATAGGCGAAGTCACCCTGCCCCATTACCTTCGGACAAAGATCCTGCCGACAGATTTCCACGTCATAGACATCCCCGCAACCTTCTCATCCTCCTCGGCGGCCATGGTTACATCAATCGGGTACTGTCCATCTTCCTTGCACCAGTGTGTGAAGTTTCAATCTGGTAATGAGTGACCTCATCTACGTGATCTTGTAACTGCCCAAGGGACGGACACCAAGGGCGTTCCTGTCTTACAGATCAGCATGGGGAAGAAGCGACTCTTCAATGGCTTCGAAATAGTCGCTCAAGCACAGATCTGCACCATCGACCTCACCAAAACAACGGACAAAGTGGCACCTGTTGTCAAGATACTGCGTAACATGGGTTTTATACCGGGGCTGGGGCTAGGTAAGAACTTGCAAGGCCCCACAGAATTGGTTGAAGAGATTAATCATCGAGGGTTGTTCGGTCTAGGATACACCCTTACTCTTGAAGACAAGATGGAGCACCAAAGGATAGAATTGCTTAAAAAGATGAAGCTTCCCTACAAAAAGCCTGAAATGCGGCCATACCGCCTGTCCCTGAATAGCTACTTGTCAGAGAAGGCGAGGAGTTTTCGTGTTTTGAGTTCGCCGAGCCATGGATTGACCACACCGGGAAATTGCAGAAAGGGTTCGAGATTTTCAGAGATGTGGAATTTCGATCGTTCCAACATAAGCTGACTTACATGGAATATGACAAAGCCACGGGCAGAGTTAGAACCATCAGGCATGAGTACTCCACCAAGGTTGCAGAAGACTTGGCAGATCAACTTGAAGCCGACAACCCTTGACAAGCCAGCAATAAAGCCGCAGAAACTCCAAGTTTGACTGAGACGTGGGACGGCCAACATCTGCTTCAACATCTGGGTAATCTGGGGCTGCACGAAGACATGGTTGCCATCATCGGGGACGATTCTGAGATAAGGTGGACCCAAGGACATTGGTGATACCCATGGGGGATAAGCTCAAGAATTGGTGCATCATTGGGGGACCTACAGCTACTCCGGAATTTATGATGGGAACACTGGGGCTTACTCCTTCTCCTGTCGCCACTCCTGCAGCATCTCCTGTCACTCGCCCAAAATCCCCGTCCCCAGAGTCTAGTGTTGTACATTCGAATTTGAGTCTTCCTCTAAGTCTGACGACCTTACGTCTGAAGACTATGATCTTGTTGCAAAACGCTATTTTCCCTTTGCCATGAATGAAACCCTCGACCTTTCCGAGTATCCCTCCATAGTCACTCTTTTAACTGATAAATTGGCTAATAATCAAACTAATGATATACACTTAGTTAATAATGATTCATTAGAAGAGGCAGACACAGACACATTAAATGACGAATACATTAAAGAAATCTCAGAACAGGTTATTAATCAAAAAGAACCTCGAGCCCAAGCTGCCGATGAGGTGTTAACATGCGTGAATTTGGGAACCGAAGCCGAGCCTAAGGAAACGCAGATTGGAAGCTTCTTCAGCGGAGCCGAAAGGAAGCACTGGTTGAGCTACTCAGAGAATATGTGGATGTGTTTGCATGGTCTTATAAGGACATGCCGGGCTCGACAACTCGATCGTAGAGCACAGAATCCCGACAGCACCAGACGCTAAGCCTGTCAAGCAGAAGCTGCGCCGCATTAAGCCGGAATGGTCTTTGCAAGTGAAGGAGGAGATTGAGAGCTACTCCGTGTGGGTTTTATCAGGGTGATCGAGTATCCAACCTGGTTATCAAATCTGGTGACTGTCAAGAAATCCAACGGTAAAGTCAGAATATGTGCGGATTTTCGGGATCTCAACAAAACTACGCCAAAGGACGGCTTCCCCCAGCCAATATCGACATGTTGGCAAAAACGAACCACCCATTATGAGGACAAGTCGTTCGGTGATGGGTTCGACACGGCTATAACCAGGTCGAGACAACCGAGGAGAACCAAGAAGCAACCCCCTCCGCAACCTCGGGGAGGACCATCAGTCGGCGAGTTCGAGCCGTGTTAAGAACGCAATCTCCTCGGAACAAAGCCGAAAAGGAAGAACTCATCAAGTTACTGCAATACCTCAACCATTTCACAACAGTGGGGAACCGACACTCAGAGAAATAGAAAGGCCCGCGACCGAGAATGGAGTTCGAGATGTGAGTTCGCATTATGCTGCCTCAAGGAGTACCTCGCGAATACCCCAATCCCGCACCCGGGCACATGGGAATGAACTTCAGACCCAACACCAACGACAGAATCATGGCCCTCGCGCCAGGAAAGGAAATCAATGAAAAAATGCAAAGATTTTTGGAAAAAACCCCCTCTCGGTCCCCCGCTACACAAGAATAGGACCCCTTTCGCAAGATTGTTCGACCAACTAAGACAAATGGGCAAGATGCAGTCTCTAGAAGAACATTCACACACTCCTCTCCGAATTACCACCCTTCACCATTTGAACCTACCAAAAGTTGCTCTTACCACCAAGACGAAGGCCACGACACCAACGACTGTGTCGCTCTACAAAGGAGAATCCAAGGCTTGATGGATGAAAATATGCTCACCGACGTAAGAGGATTTTGGTTCTATGGAGAAGCGGAAACTTTAGAACTCCTCGGCTGCTATGAAATCGAGCCCTATGTGAGGAACGCCCAGAGTTACTCTCGCACCTGGCTGCAGAAAGAGTCAAGCCATCTCAAGAGAAATAGAGGATTTGAAGCAACGCGTCGACGCAATGACCAAGCTCGAGGTGCACCACAAGACTGACAGAATGACAAATTTGGATGGCAGCCCGCCTAAGGAAACAGTCAACATCAGCAAACTCGGACGCTACTATGACTAGACTCCCCTCTCTAAAAAAAAAAAAAAAAAAAAAAAAAAAATTACTACGCAAAAGAAGCCCGATGGACTGAAAACCCGCAAAAGGCGTCTATGCAAAATAAGGGTGCGTACAAAGCTCGCTATATCGAAAACCCGCAAGGGCGGTCTAGGCAAAAGTTAGAGCATTCCCCCTCTATCTTCCCTTTCTTTAAATCATTCTAGTCTGAGTGGAGTGAACTACGGTGACCTGAGCCCCTTAGTCCTATTTGTAAAAGGGGAACGTAGGCAGCCTTTCAAGAGGTGCGGTCTAAAAAAACAAATAAACATCCAAATCTTGTCACAAGGCAATAAAATAGAAGTTGTTTTTTTTCTGGAAGCAAAAACTTTTATTTCCATGGTCATTGCGTATTAACACTTATTTGATGAGTCTAAGCTTGACATACTTTTGAATAAATAACCTATATGAAATTGAAACTAAAACAAAAGTAACTAAATTAAACTAATGTGTCTGCATGACTATGGAGAGGCCTCTCGGGATTACTCCTTAGTGCCATTTGTGCCCTCGGTCTCTTTCTTCTTGCTTTGCCACGGCGAACTTTCTTCTTGCTAGGATTCTCACACAAAATCTTCTTCGAACTCGCTAACACTTTAGCCTTGCCATTAGGAGCCCTCTTCGCCTTTCCTCTTCTTTGACGCCCCCACTTCTTCTCCGCCTCCGTTAGCCACGCTCTTACTCATCCTCCTCTCATAAGCCTCAGCCTCCATTAATCCTCAATGAAGAACTTGGAGCCAAGGATCCCAAATAGTGCCCCTTAGGTCTCTAGAGTCTGCTCCGCATGCCCAAGTCTCCCCATATACCATCCAAATACTCGCGTGGTAGGAAGGTGTTGCTAGAGCGTGTGAGGAAGGGTCCTACGACTAAAGCCGGCCTCGCCCCACATCTGAGAAAGAAGGACTGAGGCACTATCATCCAACTGAAGTACCCCAAAGGGAAAAATCATCTCTCTCCTCGTCCCAACCCTCCGGGATGGTCTGCACCAAACCTACTGACGAAGCACTCTAGAGGATAGTAAAAGGTAGTCCCAGAAAGGGTTGGAACTTTGATCATGTGAAGTCCCACTTGTTTCTCCCTCACAGAGTGAATGTGCCAATGGGGCACCACCCACTGAATGTCGTCAGTCACCATTTCCGCCAAATACTTTTCCCAACTTTGAGAGTCATGCCCTCAAACCGCTCCACCATGCCTCTAATGCGGTGCATCCATGGGGCCACCTTCAGAGAAGCCGCCGGTTTATTCACTCGAAGCCGCTCTTGCAACCACATGGTCAAAAGCCTATCACTACCACAAGGCATCCCACCATAAGCCGCGAGATGGGGATCCCACAGAGCATCTCCCCAGAATGGCCGGTACAATTCATAACCCAACGAGCCAAGTTCACCATACCCCAACATCCTTCACTGGCAAATCCCACTCAGAAGGGAAAAGGATAGAGCTGAACAAGCACAGTGCAAATGGTCCAAGGAGCGGTTAGATGTCACGTTCTGCATGCATGAAGTGTTGCGGCATCCAAGAAGGTCGACATAACCGCCCCTATTATACCTATCAAGTCATCCGCGAGTACGCCAAAGGTTACCAACTTGTCCCTCAAGCAAACGAAGTCAAAAGGCAAGGCAACTTACCCTTCCCTTCGTAGCCACACAATGCTGCGATGTCCTCATAAGTGGGTGTTATCTCGTTGAATGAAAAGTTGAAGACATGGAGGGTATCATTCCAAAATCTCCACAGGCTTGCAAGAGGTGGGTATTGGAGTTCATGTGCAAAAGTGACCAAAGACACTTTATCCATACCGTTCATCAAGCTTCCTACGACTAGAGCCAGGAAGTTTGGCAACCCACTTCTCCAAAGAGGATATAAGAAGACTTTTTTCTCAAGGCTTGTGATCCTAGCCTCTTGATCCATGGCAAAGAGCAAGAAAATTGGCTAAAAGGAACTCAAAAACTGCTCAAAAGGTTGCTGTTACGTTTTTATGGCTGCAAAGGTTCATTAAATATTGCACAACTCCCGATTCTTACCAGGAAAAGGAAAACCGGAGGCGGCGCATGATTTGGCCACGCGGCCACATATGCCCTTGGCCCCGCGGCCGATATTGTCCTTGGCCTGGCGGCCAACTTCGTCCTAGGCCACGCGACCAACTTTGCTCCGGATCTTGCCATGGCCAGGCGGCCCAACATTGTTCTGGGCCTCGCCATGGCCATGCGGCCAACTTTGCTCCATGCAGAATCCAGTTTTGTTTGTTCCCACTCCGTAACGGATCCATGCAACTACGTACCTGCCCATTCCATGGCTCATGCATTGTATAAAATTAGGAACATTGTAAAATAATTAGTTTGCACAAGTAGGCTCCCACAATAAATTGCATTTTAGAACATAATATACATACATGCATTTTTACATTCTGTTCTGTACATACATATCCCTCTGCTCTCTACTAGCTAACAGTGTAGGAAATAAAGGTAGACCCCGCCTAATCCTGAATCTTCCTCCGTGGTGTCTCCGCGCGCGCTAAAGCCCGAAGCTAACCGGCACCCAACTCCGTCCCCGGACCGCTCGACCACCATTGAGAAGAGCCCGCACCATTCGGAAAACCAAATCGTTCCCAGATGCTGGGGGTGACGCAACGTCGTCCCTCTGACAAGTACATGAATGGTACGCCTCCCTCAGTAAGCGCATCAACACGTTCTCCCGCCGAGCTGAACGGATGTAGGCCTCCCGAGTCACCTGAAAGTGAAGCCAAGGCAATGATTACAATGCAGAAAGAAATGTGTGTGCAAACATGACTAATACAAAGCACAAAGCCGTACCCAGCGTCGGGCGGAGGAATGAATGTCTCCTCAACAAGATCGGCATCAGTCGGCTCCAAGCTAAGCTCCACCCCCGGCCGCCCCTCATCACTCTCACGCTACTCTAGCGAAGGGGCATGTCAAACCAAAGGCCGACTCTGACCAACATACCGGGCCGAGCTCGATCCCTCTCCCGATAGCATCCGAGCCCGAACCTGAGGGCTGATCAGCCGTGTCCGCACGTAGCCAGCATAGTCGTCACTCCCTCTGTAATGCTCTACCGGAGTGGAGCCAAAAAGTCGCCACCTCGCGGGACGGAGCATATCCCGAGGAGGGTCATGAGGAGCCCACGGTAACGCACCAGCCCTGTGCTGACGAACCACCCTCTCCCCAATATACATGGCCTCCCCGGTGAGACCCACAAGCAGAACCCTAGAAGCGGTCAACTCCACTATATAGGGACCCACCGAAGCCTCATTGGCCGGGCTCCATGGTTAAAATCTAACCCCGATAGGCTCAGACATCGCGAACACCCTCCTCAGATCAGCAGCATCCACTGTCTTCTGTCCCGGTTTCTGTGGGAAGGAGCCCTGTTGCCCTTGCACCAGTACGACATGATGGGAACAACCTTGTTAACACTCATCACCAACTGAAAAGGGGCGACACCGAAGACCTCGTACACCCAAGCCTGTGCATATAATAAGAGAGGTATTTCAGACCAAAAAATAGAACAGAAATCTCAACAAGTGAAAAGAAGGGTAATCGAGAGCATACCTCAAAGGCGAACTGAACCCGTCAAAGGCCGACGAGCTAGCCCTCGAGCAATGGTCCAAAGCCCGGTAAATCTCAGCCAAACCGGCTCCACCCCAAGAAATCCCACCGACTAAGTCCAGTCCACAAGAGCCCCTAGCAGTGAGTACCGGCAGACAGTAGCCCCACTGGGAACAAAAATCTCTGAAAAGCTGTACCATTAGAACAGCCGGACCAAGCAATCCAAATCATATTCCCCCCTACTAAAGGCCTCAATAGCCACCTCCACCAAGCGATTCACCTTCCGGCCTCCACTCCGTAACCCTTGACACCTCCTCCCAGGTCGGTGTCAACTCCCAGCAGAGCCGTCTATAATCCGCGCCGCTCCGCCAAGCTCTCATCAAAAAGCAAAGGGGTACCAGTAAACCTCACCCCGTGATGGCCGCGAAATCCGTCGGCGTTATGGTAATCTCTCCCCCAACTAAAGTGGAAGGTATTGTGGTATCCCACCAGAACTCCCGGCACACTCTATCACCGCTGCCACCTTCAGGGTAGCCCCGACCATGCGGACACTGTCAAAGAATGGGCCAAAGCCCATAGCCTCGATCCGAGCACGCAAACCGCCCGGTCCCCTCCGGCAGAGACGCCACAGTTTGCCCACAGTCACTGTGGACCCACGAGCCTTGATCCTCTGCAGGTAAACACAGCACAGGTTGTTACCATTCTAGCAATTTACAATTCCAGCAATTTAAATTCTAGCATTCCATTATTCTAGCATTTCATATTATGTGCATAAACATACAAATGTGCGGAAGGAGAGGAACGAAAATTCGAAATTTACCTCTCGCGTCTTCCGGAAGCCCCATCGACCAATGACGCTCGAGTCGATGTAAAAATCGTAATCTTGGTCGAACGTGGACCGCAGCAGATTATCGCGATAATTCCGAGTCGGGCGGCTCGTGGTCTCAAACCGCCCCCGGAATCAAGGCCGCCGCTTCAAAGCCCGCTCCTGGGTCAGCCCCTACATTTCCTCCGCCCTGAGCATTACCGTGCCCTCTCCTTGTGGCTCTTGTTGTGGAATCATATACCCACCTTGGCCCGGGAAATCTCTAAATAACGCTTCATTGATCCAATCTGCCATAGCTTCAAGAGATATGTGAATTGAAGGCTTCGAAATTATCAAAATCTGAGCTTTCTCTCTCTAAAAACCCAATTTTTCTCACTCTAACTCGTCAATGGAGGAGGGAGAAGAAGAAAGAAGAAAGGAAGAGGAAGAGGGAGGGTTTCTGGTGATGTG